>CM076582.1:1658862725-1659412582 GCA_034641835.2 Pinus albicaulis | reverse complement strand
AACTGATGTATTATTTAGTTGATTAATGAGTTAATAATTAGTGAATTAATTAATAACTAATTCACACCACTCTCACTAGTGTATCAATCAGTTAGACTAGATACAACTAGCTCAACTATGTTTAACTCAGTTAAACTGAACACAACTCCACCAACTACCTCAATAACTCCACCAAACTCTGTCACATGAGTTCTAACTGATGTATCCATGCAATAGCTCCACTTACTCCCTGAGAATACGCATTCATACATCCCCTCCCCATTCTACATACGTACATAAATGCTCCAAGAGAATACGATAATGTTGCAGTCAAATATTATTCGACTAATAATATTCGACATATCTATTTTAAATGGCAATCTAAAAATAGTTATTATAATAAAATAGGGGTATAAATATTTGCAGTCTAAATATTATTAAGGGTTAATAATATTATTTATTTTAGCCGTAGATCCACATGTAAAACCACCCAATGTCTATAAAATAAGTCCATATTTTTATAACTCTAAACCAATCATCCATAAACAACATCTAACTCATAGACCATGATCCATATGTCTAAAAATAGACATAGTCTAAAAATAGACTTTGCGCCAAAAATAGCCTGCGGGCACACTTAGTGAAGGCGACTTCATTTCACTAAGCTCCATCATCTTGTTGCATTTTCAACATCTCCAACTCTTTTTCCAAACTGAAAGCATGAGTTTGATTAAAATTCTTTTCGGTTTCTTCTTCACTCTTTCTAGAATTTTCCACTTGCTCAGATACATGAAAAACTTTCTCCAAAATATTAGTGTCAATTTATTTGTTCTGGGAAGATTCACCCTGCTGCACATGTGTTCTATTAAGTGAATTTACAAGTTTTTTCCCATTACTGATATATTTCCGACAGTCCCTTTGTTGTGGAGTTGCCATTAGAGGAGGAATGGAACCTTTTTGTTCACCTTCATTATCCTAGACTCTAGATCTCTTTCTAGATCTTAAATCACACTTTCTATGTAACTCAACTTGTTTTAAATCTATGAATTTCCTATAGTATTCATCCATTTCAACTTGGGAAAAAGATACTTCAGCTTCAACATATTCTCCCTCACAATATTCCTCTTCATCCTCTTCTATTTTATACATAGCAGATACCTAGTCCTCGACCTCCCTTTGGTCATCTTCTGTTGGCTCCTTGGGTGTTGCTTCTATATACAACGGTGCTTGAACTTGGTCTTGATATCTCCTTTCCCTCTACAAAGTTTGCAGGGGATGTCTTCTGAATTGAGGGTTAAACCCCCCTTGGTTTTGTTGTACTTGCCTTTGGGAGTTTTTATTTTCCAATTCCATATTAGCTAGCTTATTTGTTAAATTTTTCATCACCTTTATCATATCTTCAATTCTTAGATCTTGTGATGATTATTCTTTTTCTTTCCCCTTCTCTTGGACTGGTTGTTTCCCTTTCACCTTTCTAGCTGCAATCATCTTAGCTTCGATCTCTAAAGCATATGTTTTTATCTGCTCAAGAGTAGGGGCTCTTCTCTCTCTTAATGTAAAGCTAAAATTAGCTTAAAAAGCCCCAGCAAAATGTACCTTTGCTCCTACAGGGGGGGGCTTCATCTCTATAGGTAAACTATTGTGCAATTTGTTGAATCTTTTTACAAATTCAAAAATGTTTTCATTAGGACTTATTTCAATTGCATTAAACTTTGTCAATAAGTAACCATGATCTCTCTCTTCTCACCATCTCTAAGTGAATTGAGTTTCTAACTCTTCCTAGTTATTTATTGAACCATTTGGTAAACCTTTGAACCATTTTCTAGCCTCTCCATAAAGAGACTGCACAATATTCTCATCACAACATCAAGATGTTCTACATTTAAATTCTCAACAAAAGTGAAAACAAGGGTAAATGTTGTTCCGCAATTACTTCATCTTCTCGAGTGAAACGAGGAAGTAATTTGAGGTATTCTTGAGGCATGACACTGATTGGCTACGCAATATTTAGTGGAGCATATCTGTTCAACAAAAAGGCTAGTGCTGCCATATTTACACCTTGGTTAACTATTCCTTGGGTAGTTGAGGTTAATGAACCTGTTGTGAAAGTGAATGAAGGTGGAGGAAAAAATGGTACGGGATTGGGTTGATGAACAATGGCAGAAGAACCAACAACTTTATTTGGTTGAGCTTGAGTGAAGGTAAAAAATACTGACTCGAAAGAATGCTCTTATAACTTAGGTTATTGAAAATGAATGGGTGTGGAAGGAGAATCTTGTTCCAAGAAAGAGAGTTCCTTGGAAATATATTCAAACAAAGGGTTATGAGAACTACTTCTAGGACTAGACAATGTGGGATCAGGTGTTGAAGGAGTTTCAAGTTTCTGAGCCTTTCTAGAAACCAATATTTATAGATCTAGCAAAGTAGGGACTATCTCCTACGAGGTATCTGACCTCGTGTCAGGCATTTTGAAAGCCAGAATTTTGAAAATAACAAACACAGCTTGATATTTCCTCCTCACTGAAAAACCAGAGAGAATAATGTGAAAACCCCAGAGAAAAATAAACTTTGTTTCTTCGCCCCGGCAACGGCGCCAGAAAATGTTGTATCTCGAGAAACAATCCCTTGGTTGTGGTAAGGAATTATTGCTTAAGACATTTTATAAATGTATGTCGCAATCACAATATCAAATGGCCTCTATTTAACGCCTTTGGAATATTATTACTTAATACCCTCAATAATCTGATATAATGAAAGCCTTCATAATTCCATAAACTGCTAATATTTGAACGAAATGAAAAGAAGAACTATAAGGGAAACTCAAAATTTTATGCTTAGAAACATAATCTATCACTTTTAAGTCTTAGAGGAAATCATGGAGACAAAAGAAACTCGAAATAATATGTTGTAAAAGTTTCATTACGAGTTTGTGAAAAGAGAAGAGATGAAGTGAAGGAGTGAAAATTAAGGTTATTTAACTCTTACGCACATATGTAATTAAGAGACCGACTGCTACATTACTTCACTTCACTCAAATAAGAATAAACACAGAGCGAAACTGGAAAGACATATCAACATCAACAGGTGCAGGAAACTTGATCTTATTTGAATAATTTCTTGGAAAATTCAATACCAAATTAACAGTCATCCAGAGGCCCAAAAGTCGAAACCCTTTTATTTATTTCGATCTACTTAAATACATCAAATTAGTTCGTAACTGTTGAATTTCTTGAAAATACTCGACTACCTAAACTGTTAGGATTACTAGTGCAATCATACTGAGAAAACAAAGAAAAATTGGAAATATTGTTCATTTTGTTGAATCTGATGTTGCTGATGCATCCTCCTAAAGTGCTGACGTGTCCTTTCTGGTTATGATGCAACAACTAAACAGTTCTGTAATAACGCCTCACTGCCCGACTCAACCCACCTTCACATCTCATCACGTAATGTTAATGTACCAACATATAAATCAAAATTCTTCTATGGCACACAAAATTTTACATTTTCTATCATATATGCTTTTTTGGTATTTTGAAAAATATTTCAAAGGTAAATGAAAATGAGCCACAACATTGAACTAGATGCAATATTAGGTGATGGAACCTTAGGATATTCTTCTAAATCAACAAGTTATTTTACTTCTAGAGGTGTCTTTTTGGCTGCTTTGTTAAGTTTGGAAGTTATTCTTACTAGTCGTGGAGGGTTTTGAGTTTTTGAATTCTATGTGTTTATGATTTTTCTTTTCCTTTCATGTTGCCTTCTTTATTTTTATCACTTTTTTTCTTGACTTTTCCAAACATATTTGCAATGGGAATATCATCTTCTGATTGTCCTTGAGATGGTTTTTCATCCTCAACAAGTCTTTCAACTTTTCTTTTTCTTCCTCTTTTTCCTTTATTATCACTAGTTTGTTTCTGTTCTTTTTCTTGAAAATGATTTTGGATTAAGAAATTTTCCCAATTATCTCCTAGGATTTTTAAATGAAAATCAATAAGAATTTTTATCAATCCATGATGATGCATTGTATTATATATCAATTGAATTCTCTTTTGAACAGTTCCTGCCATTTTCCTTAAGTTTTTCAATAAAAAGTATGGAAGATTTATCTCCTTATCTTCAATAAAATTCATTAATAACCTAGCATGATAAAAGAACATACATCCAAAACTTCCTTCATTGGTAACAAATTTATGAATTATCAACAACATATTTCTCCATTTTCCTTTAAGAGTTGTGCTAGGAATTTCCTTTTGGAAAATGCTAGTGTCCATAGTTGGGTTCTTTAAGAAGGTTTTCCATTCTTCTCCATTGATTCCTCTATTTTTAAACCATCTTTCTCATGTCTTCGACAATCCATTATCCTCTTCCACGAAGGTTTTTGTGACTGCAAAATTGATGTCACAGATTTCAACTTCTGCTCCATCAAAGGCCCTAGCAAAAGATTTAGTGACTTCTTTATGAAAATTGTCGAATTTCTCCACAAAGTTAAGCCACTGCGCTTTTTGCAACATTTCTGTCATTTGTGGATATCCTTCCATGAACTTCTTTCCCATGTCAGGCTTTGTTCTCACAATCACAACCATACTTTGTTAATATTTTCACCTTCAAGACTGCCACTTTTGACTGGTTGAATTGAGGGTTTCGGTATCAATCTAGAAACATGGATGAGTTATGTTGTTGAATGGTATAGACATGCAAGTAAACGAGTGAATAGGTGAGGTTTTAGGGTTATTAAGAGCATGAGTGGGGTTTCAGAATGAGAAATGACCGCTTACATCATTAATCAATGAAATCAGATTTGATCATTGGGGAGATCATGATGAGGTTTTAGTGGTCAAACATGAGATTAGATATTGATTTGGCATAGTCGATATTTTTAATGATGTCATTTGAGCTGGCGGTATATGACCATCTAATTCATATATATCAATGTTTTCAACCTTATTATTTGAATAAAATTTTGTATTTGCATACCATGGATATAGATAACCTTAATTGTTTCTTATTTGAATTGGCTCTTCAAGTATTATCGAGTACATTATCCAATATGATCTTCAGTAAGTATTTAGCTACTTTTGTCACAAGGTCATGTTGTATCTGGGATGAAAAAATATTTAAGAGTTGTAGAATTTTATGTGAGCTACATAAATTCAACAATTATGTAGCTATACTTTATTTTCTGAAAGATTGAAATGCAAAGAATTTGGGATTTTTAGAATTGGAATGAAGAAACTGTAATATGTCACAAACAAATTCTAATTTTCACCTTATATTTTTTGTATAAGAATGCCAATCAATGATTGATTTTCATACTTATAAAAATTATAATTATATATATATATATTATTTCATTTTCATTTTTTTTTAATAATGCAAGCTCTTCTCTCCTCTTGGTTTTTTAGCTCTAATCGTAGCTCCAAATGTTATAATTAGAACCTCCAAAAATAATTAACACAAGACAAACATCTACGACATCTCTGTAGCATTATCCAATTACTCTTTTCAATGGATCAACATAACATTGAAACATGTGTAGCTAAGCATAACATAACACATGTAGGAAAATGGTATACTCTTTGTATTAAAATGGAAGGGAGAGAATTTAAAACCAAAGTTTGATGTTGATCTTGTAGAGAACCTCCCAATTTTACTTGTCCATCCTTGCCACTATGTACACCTAAAAACCACCCTAAGTCATGGCAATGTTGCCTCTCCTATGATCAAAGCAGCAACATAGGCATCTGATTAATATCCAAAATCCAACCTCTATCTTATGGATGACAGTAAATATATTGGAGATGATTGTATTTTATGAATTCTTATCCATTTACTAATCCAAGCTTGAGATCCACTCCTGATGGGAGGATGAGATAAGGGGATAAGAAGGAGAAAACCCCAAGGTAGGACGAGATAGGATTCAAAGTTGTTATCCAAGGTAAATGGTCGTAATAACTCCTGGAAGCTTCTGGAAGAAGAAGATTCAAGGTTATGTTTATTTTTCCTGAATTTTCTTGATCAGCGCACTCCCAACAAGGGAAAACCTACTATGATCAGATCAGGTACATAACTTAGCAACCTTCCACTCAAAGTAGGTCCCTAAATGGCCAAGGTTCGTTAGGCCTTAAAAGCACTGAAACTGTTACATCCCTATAGTACAAGTATACTCTTGAAAAAGGAGGTATATTCTTGTAGGTACTAATTATATCACTAAATGGGTAGAAGCTAAAGCACTTTCCTTTGCTAATGAAAATGTTATAGTTTCATTTGTTTTTGAGGATATTTTTACTTGTTTTTGTGTCCCAAGGGAAATTGTGATAGATCAAGGAACTTAGTTTACATCCAGAATGGTGCAAAATATTGTGGAAGAATACAAAATCAAGCATAGGAATTCCACTCCATACCACCCACAAGAAAATGGACAAGTGGAGTCTACTAATAAAGTGATTGAAGAAATCCTCACAAAGATTTTACATTTGCATAGGAGGTATTGGGTAGAAAATATTCCTTAGGCTTTATGGGCCCACCGTACTACATGGAGAAACACAACAGGACATACTCTCTATGAACTTGTTGATTGGAAGAAAGTCTTGTTTCCAATATATTTCCAAATCAAATCCTTTAAAACAACAGTCAAATTGGGACTTGACTTGTCATAAGAACAAAGGGATAGAATGGAACAACTCAATGAGCTTGATGAAATAAGACAAGATGCAATTCAAAATACCAGCCTAGTTCAGCAACATAGAGCCAGATGGCATGAAAAATACATTAAAGAGAGAAATATCCAAGCAGGAGATTGGGCACTTCTTTCCCATGTCAAGCTCTGTTCTCACAATGAGAACCATAGTTTTTTGATAGTTTCACCTTTAACACTGCCACTTTTAACTGGGTGAATTGAGGGTTTCAGTATCAATCTGGAAACATGGATGAGTTATGTTGTGGAATGGTAGAGACATGCAAGTAAACGAGTAAATAGGAGAGGTTTCAAGGTTATTAACAGCATGAGTGGGGTTTCAGAATGAGAAATGACCATTAGATCATTAATAAATGAAATTAGATTTGATCATTGGGGAGACCGTGATGAGGTTTTAGTGGCGAATCATGAGATTAGATATTGATTTGGCATAGTCGATATTTTTAATGATGTAATTTGAGCTGGTTGTATATGATGATCTAATTCATATATATCAATGTTTGCAACCTTATTATTTAAATAAAATTTTGTATTTGCATACCATGGATATAGCTAACCTTAATTGTTTCTTATTTGTCTTGGTTCTTTAGGTATTCTTGAGTACATTATTCAGTATGATCTTCAGTATAGTCTTTAGCTACTTCTATCACAAGGTCCTGTTGTATCTGGGCTAAAAAAATGTATAAGATCTACAGAATTTTATGAGAGCTACAGAAATTCAACAATTCTATAGCTATGCTTTATTTTCTGAAATATTTAAATGCAAAAAATTTGGGATTTTTAGAATTGGATTGAAGAAAATGTAAGATGTCAGAAACAAATTCTGATTTTGACCTTATATTTTCTATATAATAATGCCAATCAATGATTGATTTTCATACTTATACAAATTATAATTCTAATTATAATTATTATTATTTAATTATATATATATATATATATATATATATTATTTCATTTTCATTTATTTTTTCCGAGTGTCATCACATTTTTTGATAAGATTTTTTTCTTTTCTTTCTTTCTTCTTATCAATTCAGGATTGTATGGATAGATTGATTTTTGAACTTGAAAAGTAACATTGATATTACAATTAAAGTCTATGTGGTTTCTTTTCATGAAAAATCAAATTTCGTTAATATGTTTCTTTGCATTTGAAACATTAAAAGAAAATAAAAGAAAAATAATTATTTGTGTTTCATATAGGGCATTGATTTGATTGGAATAGTGAAGTTTAGAGCATTGTTGATTTATTTCTTCCACCCCTACATAGTTAGGCATTTCATTGTTAAAAGGAAAATGAAAAGAGTTATTTTTGGCATATTAGTTGCATCATAGGTTTGTTCAAGTGACAAATTTTTGAGCCTTGAAATAAAAAAATAATTCAAGATAAACACTAAAATTCACTCAATTAACTTCAGGAGCATTCGATACTTAATGACACACATAGAGTTGTAGGCTAGAGACGTGTTCTAGGGTCCGTAAATGTAGGAGATGTAATTTTTTTCTAGCTTTTCATTCCGGGGGTGATATCATGTTCCATGCATGTAAGTGTATCAGATCATTCTCCATGTACCTTTGCGTATATCGAATGGAACTGCATGAATGAAAATTATATGGAAACACTCTCATCATATGAGTACGCATTAGAAAACACTAATACACACTGCACTTACATATATGATCGAGTATATTTTGGAAGTCCACCATAGGTTGTTATCCTAACCCTACGTAACTGAGTCAGCCACCTTATATACTATAATACACCGAGAATAGTATTCAGGGAGATTTCTTGCCCATACATAAATTCATGGTTCAACAAGATGGTATATTGTAGTTCACAGTTACATGGTAATCCCTTTTTCCTAGTCCATTTTTATCTTTTCTTTGTGTCTTTAATTTCTAAAATCAATTAATTGATGATGGAACAACATCCTCACCATGGAACAACTCCTTAGTATATCTTAGGTTGAGACTAATGGAAACAATTATTAAGTCTACCAATTAAGGAAACCCCTATGATGTGAATCCTTATCCTTTTCCTTATTTTGAAAATATTGGTGCTCCTTATATGGAAACTTTGTCCCTTCCCGAATTTACCATTGGTTTTCCAGTTTGGTTGTTTTCGAGAACTATGGTTTCGAATTTCCAAATTGGTTCTCAACCAAGTTGTCCTCCACCTAAAATTTATCAACCTTAAGTTCATCCTAAAGTCGACCCTTTTCCTTATTCATGTATTGTTTCCTCATCCATTTCTTCCACTTTTCCTGGTGAAAGTATTGATTTGAGTAACTAGGAGGCTAAGAAGAAGAAGGAGAAAAATAAGAAGGGGGGAAGCCAAGCAACCATTTCTATGGATGCAACTAGTATGCAGAAACCTTCCAATCAACCCCACAAAGTTAAATTCCCTTGCAATTTATGTAAGGGTGATCGCCTTCTTAGATATTGTCCTCGTATTCCACAGGTATCATAAGTGTGGTCCAAAGGCTCACATCAGCCCTTGTTTACCACATGGGTGCTCTTATCTCTTCAATATTTCATGTGATCTTTTTACCGCACAAAGAAATAATCATGACCTTTGACCAACTTTCATTCATTAGTCCTAATTTGACTCTTAGTCAAACAACTTCCCTAAATTTTCCTTATATGAAAGTGGTATCTCCCCCACTAAAAATTAATTATGTGGAAACATGTTCCATTCCCTTGTATACTAATGATATGGTAGGTGATGTAGTTCATCATTTACTAGGGGAATTAGAGTCTCATTGATCCGGATTTTATGCAGGAATGCAACATAATACACATATAGCCATAGATACAGAGATGCAGTGGAAATAATGCGTTATTTTATTAATAAAATAATGGCTGAAATAAGCTTACAAACATAATGGAAACAAGCAAGGGCGCTGGTAGTGTATCTCTGAGAAGAGATGTGGTGTACGTAGGCCTTTGAACTGTATTACATTGAGGTTCGCAGGCCTATTACAGACATAATGAAAATAGATGAGCTAGGGTACTGGCAACGCTTGTCTTTGAGAAGAGATGTGTCAGCTACCAGCCCCTAAACTATGTTACAGAACTAAAATGATGGAAACAAGCGAGCTAGGGCACTGGTAGCGCTTATCTCTGAGAAGAGATGTGTCGGCTCCTAGCCCCTTGAACTATGTTACAAGACAGACATGATGGGAACAAGCGAGCTAGGGCACTGGTAGCACTTATCTCTGAGAAGAGATGTGTCATCTCCTAGCCCCCTGAACTATGTTACAATGAGGCTCGAAGGCTGTAATGTTCCCAAATTTTAGCCTCAAGCTTAAATGAACATTATAGTTGGCATTAGATGAATAATATGGGTAGTGAGGCCCATTAACCTCTTTAGAAGAGAAAATAACATTACTCATGTGAAAAGGGGAATAATAAGCAGTTGGGTTGAGAACCTATAGGTGTGAACAAGATTGGATCATGTTGATTCAACCATATTTGACCACGTCCACATGCACTGTCTAGATACATTGTATCTCCATGATGGACTGCGCAGTTTTTATGGAGGACAACTTGCATGGGCTAGGTGGCACATATGGATGGGACCCATTGTGGAGAGGAGCACTTGCTATATATGGAGAGGAGGATAGCCATTGTATTCATGATTGATATTATTGATTTTATTGTCTATTTAGACTCTGTGCATTCTCCTGTTGTTTAGCAGAGTTGCAGTGTTTCTTAGCACAAGGATTTCTTGTTTATGAATCCTTATCCTTTCTTGAGAGGCCTCTTGAAGGAGTTGTACTAATTTTCATCACATCTAGGCTTGAGGCCAAGCATCCTCCTTCAGCTACAACGTTATTTCTGCAGCAGAATAATGTTGTGTTGCATGGTGTTGCAGTGAGGGTTCACAACACCACTTCCATCACTTGTTTTTCAGAGGAGGAGGCTTTATTTCCTTTGAGAGATCAGTTTGGAAGCCCTTGGATAATATTGTAGATCTTGGCACTTGGCCAATACTTTTTCTTGCACCTACAACGCAGTATCCCTTAGTGACTGTGTTATTTCCAGTTGGTATCTGCAGTGAGGGATTGTAGTGATTGTTGGAGGGAGAGATCTTCAGTGTTAGGATCAATATTTCACTTGGAAGATCCATTGGAGGAGGTATTTTCATCGGATGCAGCACCTTCAACCTTCTCCATTCATTTCCAGTTCTTGAGTTGCAGCTGCTACCCTGCAACTCTGGCATTTTGTAGTTTTTGCATATTTCAGCCAATCCTTCCAGGATTGACTTGAGGTAGTATTTGGGAGCTTAGATCTTCTCTCCCAATGTTGTATGAGCCATACACTTGTATATCTATGTACTGACATATGTTATCAACAATTTTTCTTTATAAAACTGTGCAGTCGTAGCTTGGGCACTCTTGTGTAGTAGTGTTTTGTCATGTTTTATGTACTTGTTTCTTGAGGCTGATTATTGCCTATCTTGAGTAGATTTTTCCTCAAGATCTTGTATACATTTTTTTGTTGTGACTTCATAATATGGCTATGAGCTCTTCTCTCACTCTATGAGTTGATTGAACACTACTCTTTCAATATTGTGTTTACATATTGCTGGATCTCCACATTTGGAATATCTTAAGATATTCCCAATAGTGTACAATTTCCCTATTTTGGGATATTAAAAAGGCCTATTTATTGTTGAGAAATAATTTAAAACCTAAAACTTCCAAAAACCTAACCCTAGGAGATGAAGCGACAAAATTGTGGGCCCCTTTTGGGTAAGTTGGAGTTTCAACTTCCCGGGGACGTAACTTTGGCATTCGATCTATGTTTGACGTGTTCAATAGCTTGTTAGAAACATTTATTCGAGGAATACAAGTTTTCAGTGAGCAACATGGGTTGGAAACATCAGTCCCCGACCCATGTTGCTCCCTGTTTTCCCAAAAAACATTGTTTAGGGCCTCAAAATGGATTCGGAACTTCAGGACCCGAAAAACTTCTAAAAATAGTAAGTTGTGCTAAAACTTACAAACTGAAAGAACTGATGGTGGGGGTTCAAATGGACTTGGAGGGTGGCCACCAATATCCACCTAGATCATTAAGTCCCCAAAACGGCTCCAGGTGTGCAGGACCCAAAAACCTGCTAAAAATAGTAAGTTGTGCTGAAGCTGAAAAACTAAAAGAATTGATGTTGTGGGTCCAAATGGAATAGGTGGGAGGCCACTAATATCCACCTAGATCATTCCTCCCTCCATTGGATCCTTTTATACCTTCCATATCATTTTTCTCTTGTCTGATGAGAACCTCTTGGAAACAATGGCCATTTGGGGGGCCATAATCAAGTTCCTGGAGAAGAGTTCCTTTTCTTGTGTCAACCTCCTCAAAAAATGAAATAATGGTCCTCAAGCAGAGTTCCTTGTCTTGTGTCAATCTCATCAAAAAATGAAACAAGGTTCCTACACCATAGTTTCTTTTCTTGTGTCATCTCCTTAAAATAAAGACACAAGTTTACAAGAAAAGAGTTCCTTGTCTTGTGTGAAGCTCCTTAAAAACTGAAACAAGGTTCCAATAGCATAGTTCACTTTCTTGTGTCAAGATCGTTAAAAAATGAAACAAGGTGCCATCCTTATAATTATTTTCCTATGTCAAGCTCATTAAAAAATTAAACAAATCCCCTTCAAATTTGAGGCTTTGATTAGATGTTGTAAATTCCTAGTCAATTATTTCACTTGATCTCCTAAATGGAGCTTCATTCTGTCTACCTGTTAGTAACTATTAGTCTACTTAGGTGAATGAAATGAGGCTTTTGGTGGGGGGGGGGTGGGGGAATGTGCCTAGAATTGAGTAATTATGGTTGGGGCATGAAAACTTATTTCAAGCATATTTTTTCTCTATTTCAAGCTCATGTAAAATTGAAACCACTCTCAAGCGAAAATCTTCTCATGTTTCAATCTTGAGAAAAAATGAAACCATCTTTAATTATTCTCAAGCATAGTTTCCACATGTTTCAAGCTTGTGTAAAAATGAAACCATTTTCATCCTATCTCTCATGATTTCCATTTTTATCATCCTGTTTTTTCCATATGAGCATTTTTTTTCTCATTCCATCATCACCATCTTCTTGGAAAATTGCACTCTTTCACTTGGTTTTTACCCTTCCTTGGGGAACAACTATGATTAGTGGTCTTAATATCTAACCTCTTAACCCTTGCATGTTTTGAGCAATTCCATCATGACTAGAACTAGTTGAAATCCTTTTATACCACTCGTTCCTCCAGGAGGAATTCTTTTTAAGCTCCTTTCACACTCCCTAAATATGAAAATATTTTCAAGCACTCATCTTGTCGAACTTGTTAAAGTAAACAAAAGGAAGTCTACTTAGTATAAGTTTAGCCCTTTTCTAGACTGAGGTAAAATAACTACAAAAAAGGAATATCTTAGTCAAAAATGGCCAATAGGTTCTCCTGAGTATTTTTTCTTCCTTTTTGTACTCAAGAGACTATCTACAAAAAGGAACTATTGGATTTTTATTTTTTTGCATCTTTTTCAAAATCTCTAAACATGAAAGAAATGGCGAGTTATACCTTTGCTAGACTCGTAAAAACATTAAAAATTGATGGAATCATTGAACATGATTGTACCGAACCACTCCTTCTCATGATTCATTAAACATACTCAGAGGGGTTCATCATAAGTTTGAACTTACATATCAATCATATGTTATCCTCCTCAACCTTGTTAAAAATTAATGAGTTACTCACCGCCAATAGTTGGGGAAATTGGGAAAATGGGATATTCCATTTGTTATGGAAGTGAGTCACTCTTGAGCATGACACTTTTACGCTTCATCTTTATGGTCGTTAGGTTGGGAAATATGATTTTATTTTGGTTCATCATACCATTTCAGAGCCTCCATTTTAGGTTTTGGGTCAATTATTCCAACTCCATGCAGTGTCGCTGGTGTGTTCAAGAAAAGTCTATCAATTAATATTTGTTACAATATTCTAAAAGCCTTGATTCCATGTTTGTTGTTCCTAAACTAGTTCCACATAATAGTCTTTATGTCTTAAATCAGGATACATGTTTCGTGTTTTTGATGGGGAAGACATCAAGGCCCTCCTATGACATGCCACTTCCTTTTGACATCAGATCATTACCGAGGAATTTGACTTAGAAACTCTTCCTTAAGTACCTTGGGGCTTGCATACATCAATGGAAAGTTTCCTCGCTCTTGGTGATAGGCTTTCATCATTGACCTTTTACTAATAGATTTTATGTGTTGTTCGAATTCAACTAATCTATTCACACCACAGATATTATATCGTTGTACCTTGAGAGGCATTAACATCATATATGGTTTCTCTCATGTATATTAATGGCTTACATTATTGGTTGGTAATCATATGTTTTCTATCATGTTCGAATTAAACTCCTTTATTCACATGTTTAGACTCATACATTGGGCGGTTGAGTGAAAAATATAGAAGACCCCAGATCTAGTTCCATCCATCCATGTTGCAATTTGAGGAATGATACAAGATCACAATGTATGATGGTTATGATCATACAGAAAATTATCCAGTCATGGGTCCACCCTTTTTCATCAGTGGACATGTATTATTGATCATTTTACCTATAATTTTATCTTATGTGCTAAGCATGGGTATGCCTCCCTCAGTAAAATATATCATGATGTAAATGTATTGTAAAAAATGATAATCCAACCAATTTTTCTTGATCTGTACTTGTCACAAGGTAAATTACTTCAGTAATTAACCACTATTTCTGACTTTTTGTTTTATAGGGCAATATATTATAGGCCATTTTTTCACATCTAGTTAATAGGAATACAAACTGCATCCATCAACATTATTGACCACCTTGTTATCATCCCTACACAAATCCCTAAGCATGACTCTTTGAAGCCCCTAAGTTTATGGACTTTACTGCTTCATTTTAGTGATTTTAAGGCCCAACACACCTTGGAATTTTAGGGACCTACTTTGAGTGGCATGTTACTCAGTTCTACACCTGCTTCGATGGGAGAAGATTTTATCTTTTTGGGGGTGCATTTATTTAGAAAATTTAGTAAAAATAAGAATAATCATGAAGCTTCCTCTTCGAGAAGCTTCCAGGAGTTGTTACAAGCATTTACCTTTGATAATAACTTTGAATCCTATCTCATCCTACCTTGGAGTTTTCATCTTCTTATCCCTTGATATCATCCTCCCATCAAGAGTGGATTTCAAGCCTGGATTAGTAAATGGACAAGAATTCCTAACCTACCATTGTCTCCTATTTATTTACTAGCATCCACATGCTAGAGTTTAGCTTTTGGAGATTAATCATATCCTTATGTTTTGGATTTGATCATAAGAGAGCCATCATTCCCATGAATTAGGGTGGCTTTCTAGTGTGCATTGTGGCAAGGGAGGACAAGTTAGCTTGGGAGGTTCTCTACAAGATCATCTTCCACTTTTGGTTGTAAAATATCTCCCTTCCATTTTAATAAAAAGAGTATATCGTTTTATTACACATGTTATGTTATGTGTATATACATGTATTTCAATGCTATGTTGATCCATTGAATAGATTAATTAGATAATGCTAAAAAGATGCCATAGATATTTGTCTTGTGTTGATTGTTTGTGCATGTTCTGATTATAGTAGTTAGAGCTACAGTTTCAGCTAACGAGCCAAGAAGAGAGAATATCTTACAACGAATCACAACAGAGAATATTTCCATTCTCCTATTCTTCTAAGGAAAACTTTATAGTATTTTGGTTCATCATACCATTTCAGAGCCTGCACTTTCTATTTTGGGTTAATGCTTCCAACTCCATTTAGTGTCGTCGATGTGTTCAAGATAATTCATTCAATTAATATCTATTATGATATCCGTAAGCCTTAATTCCATTTCTGTCATTTCTAAACCAGTTCCACATCAAAGTATTTCTATATTAAATCATGGTACCCATTCCGTGTCATTGATGGGGGGTTCATCAAGTACCTACTGCGATGGTTTACTTCCTATCGACATCAGCTCATTATCCAGGAAGTTGACTTAGAAGCTCTTCCTTTAGTACCTTATGGATTGCATACATCAATGGCAAGTTTCCTTGCTCTTGGTGATAGGTTTTCATCATTGGTCTTCAACCGATAGATTACGTATGGTATTTGACATCAACTCATCTATTGAAACCATATAGATTGTACTAGTGTACCTTTAGAGCCATTAACATCATTGTTGGTTTCTCTCACATCTATTAACGAATTACATTATTGGTTAATAATCAGATGGTGTCCACCATGTTTGACTTCAACTTATTTATTTTCATGGTTTGACTTGTATAATGGGCAGTCGAGTGAATAAGAGAGAAGACCCAAAATGTAGTTCCATCCATCCGGGCTACAATTTCAGGATAGATAAAATATCACAATGTATGATGGATATAATCATATAAAAATTCAATCATTGGTCCACCCTTTGTCATTAGTGGACATGTATTCTTAATCATTTTACATGTAATGGTGGCTTATGTGCTGAGAATGTGTATGCCTCCCTTAGAAAAATATATCACGATGTCAATCTATTATAACAAATGATGATTCGACTAGTTGTTCTTGATCCACATTTGTCACAAGGTAAAGTGCCTCATTCGTTAGCCACTATTTCTAAATTTGTGCTTTATGGGGGAATCTATTATAGACCATTTTGTCATAACTATTCAATAGGACAAAAAACTAGATCCATCAACACCCTGTCATCATCCCTACACATATCCCTAAGCACAATTCTCTCGATTCACTACGTTTCTAGCCTTTAATGCTTTAGATCCATCAACACCCTGTCATCATCCCTACACATATCCCTAAGCATACTTCTCTCGATTCACTACGTTTCTAGCCTTTAATGCTTCATTTTAGTGCTTTTAAGGCCAAGCACACCTTAGAATTTTAGGGACCTATTTTGAGTGGTAGATTCCTCAGTTCTACACCTGATCTAATCAAAGAATGTTTTCCCTTTTTGGGGGTGTGATAATAAAAAAAAATTCAGGAAAAATAAGAGGAATCCAGAATCATCCTCTTCCAAAAGCTTTCAGGAGTTATTAAAAACATATAACTTGGATAAGAAATTTGAATCCTATCTCATCCTACCTTGGATTTTTCAGTTTATTATACGTCCTTGGGCTCATCCTCCCATCAAGAGTGAATCTAAAGCCTAGATTGGAAAATGGATAACAATTCGTAAACTACCACCTTATCTTATATATTTACTGCCATCCAAAATATAGAGGTTGGATTTTGGATATTAGTCAGACCCTTATGTTTAGGCTTTTATCATAAGAGACAGATCATTCCCATGGAATAGGGTAGCTTTGAGGTGTACATTGTGGCAAGGTTGGACAAGTCAGCTTGGGAGGTTATCTAAAAGATTAGCTTCCACTTTTTTTTTCTAAACTCTCTCCCTTCCATTTTAATACTAGTATATTGTTTTCCTACATGTCTTATGTTGTGTTTATATATATGTTTTTCAATACTATATTTATGCATTGAATAGAATGATTAGATAATTCTACATAGAAGCCATATATCTTTTTCTTGTGTTGTTTATTTGTGTACATTCTAATTATATCGTTTGGAGATTGTGAAAGATCATAAGTGTTCATCTTTCCATTCTCCAATTCTTCTAAGGAAAACTTCATACTCTTTGATTTCTGTTGTTTTATATCATGCCACAGGTCTAGGGACAACACCTTTTTCCGGAGTCATAGATTCTTTATAACACCTATCATCAACCAAGACTTCTTAGACCCAAGTTTACAGTGGGCACCCAATGTACTGGTACTACATAAAGATATACAACATAATACTTGGCTTGGAATTCAATTGATCGATACATAGCTAATGACAAGATATATTTGACACCATGGTTTTCTCCATTATCAATGTGCCCAAAAGATGAAACAATGATAATACATGGATTTTACAATTGCACACAAAGGTGCTATCATATATGCATGCCAAAAATATTAAATAACATGAGTACATGGAATCAATGAGCATCAATATATGCTCCATATAGCAAGAGAAACGATAATACAATCCATGACATATGCATCAAGTATAAGGCCCCCATGAGCAATGACATAAGCTCTCCATATGTAGTAGCAACAATAGGGGAACTACCCAAACCATTTTCTAGTGCATCGCCACTCAACACCTTGGCCATCACCATCCAAATAATGAAGATCCTACATCAAAATCATGATAACCACTAGAAATCACCACCATGCTCCACATGTGCATCAACAAAAAAATAAAATTAAAACATCATCATAGAAATATATTATAGAAGTAGCATATGCATCCTCAATATCAATGTAATATGCATCAATGAATCTCAACAATAAAAAAATCATCACTATACATCAACAACAACAACATCACATCCAAAAAATAATGTATTGTGAGACTCACATCATTTCATCCTCTCCATAAATACACAATGTCTCATTCATCAACATGCATCCAAATATCATGAGAAAAAATTATCATCCTCTTCATGTCTCATCCATATTGCAACAAATCAATGCCAAAAATATGAACAACATTATCCTTTGTAGTGAACATAATGCCAATACTCTACATATCCATTAGATAACATAAATGATCCACCTAAATGTGTGATCCTCCATCACACCTAAAAAATACACATAAAAATAACTAAATGGTTTTCATGGCATCAAGAATATCAATATTAACCCAACATGCAACTGCTCCAATATAACAACAATACATATATGGATTATTTGAGTGATGACAAACTGAAGATAAGAATAGATCAGAAATAAAATAAAAATACTTCAAACATCATGAACTCCCCCTGAACACATGCACCTCTCAATATGGATATTTATCTTGATGTACACTTCCATAAATCTTTTCACATCCAAGAATCTACATATAATTCATAATGTAGCCATATGCTTCCCTTGAGACCAAGCAGGACTAAGTTTTTGGTGGTAGTTCCTTGCTTCTCTTTTGTCCTCCAAATTTCCTTTTGTTGATCCTTCTTCTTCTTGTGTGGTTGACCTTTTTTATTTTCCTTTCTATGATTCGATCTCCTAAAACACATGGAAAGCTTATAATCCTTCGCCTTATGGCCAATATTGTATCACACAAAACCTCTTATGTGACCAAGAAACAATGAAAAATCTAATATCTTCTACTGATATGCCTTTTATTCCTTGATATTCCCTGTAGTCAATAGCTTTATGACCAAAATCATTGCATGAGAAACAATAACCAAAAAATTGACCATTATACCTGAATCATGGAGATATTCTTTGCATGCATCTCTGAGATTGCATCTCCTTTGGTTGATTCTTTTGATGAGAGTATTTATCTCTCCATTGTTTCACATTGTTATTATGTGTCCACATACTCCACAATTGTAACATTTTCTAATTCAATTCATCTTGTTTGGCCTCCTTCTCTTATTCTTCTTCTTCTTGCATTTCTGGTGATTTTGTTAGTGATTCTCCATTTTCTTGCTACCACTAGTTGCTCCAACATTTTCAAATTTTCTTCTTGATGCTTGAGGACTAGATCTGAGCTACTCTAATTGGTTTCTTGTAGAAATTACTTCAACCTTCAATTTTTGGAATTCATCCTCCAACTCCTTATACTACTTCCACATTCCATTTTCGATTTTTTTCCCTTCTTCCAGTTGAATTTTTAGATCTGATATTTCTTCTTTGAATGCACAATCCTTTTCATGAAACATTTGCAACAAAATTCGTGTAGAAATTTGATAACTGATATGTTATACACTGAGATTATCTTGATCACACACTATTTTAACTTCATGCACAATACAAAATCCCTTCTACCATTGATCATTAATTGCGGAAATAAAAACAATCGCATGCGCACATTAAAACCATAAACAATCACACATATGAACACAGTATTTTATGGGAAAGCTTAAAGCTGAAAACCCCCAACTATCTATACATTATATGTCATAGAGATCATGTAAAAATAATTATACAAATCTCCTCACAAATCTCTCAATACAATCTCCAATTGCTACACACTGATCAAGCTCGATCTAGCAAATCACATGCTCCAATCTCTGCCACCTGATAGTCTGCCTCTACTATGAAATCACTGCTGAAGAATGGCTCTGAATGAAATTGATTGGTCCAGCCTTGCTCACGCAATCCTCATTTGCATCTCCAACCATTGGTTGTTGCAAATCATGCAACAGTATAGTCAGAATTGATAGTCACACTGCTCTTTCACCTACCTCTTCACTGGTCTCCACTGAAACTGTTCATGCACTGTAGTTAAATGATGTATTATTTAGTTGATTAATGAGTTAATAATTAGTGAATTAATTAATAATTAATTCACACCACTCTCACTAGTGTATCAATCAGTTAGACTAGATACAACTAGCTCAACTATGTTTAACTTAGTTAAACTGAACACAACTCCATTAACTTCCTCAATCAACTCCACCAAACTCTCTCACATGAGTTTTAACTGAAGTATCCATGCAATAGTTCCACTTGACCCTTAGGAATAGCATAATTCCTTCTGTCAGCTTCTGTGCCACATTTGTGCACTTAACTGAAGTGCTCCAAGAGAATAAGATAATGTTTATAGTCCAAATATTATTAAGAGCTAATAATATTCGACATATCTATTTTTAGACTGGAAATCTAAAAATAGATTCCACCCAATATGTCTAAAAATATAATTCCATCTATTTTTTTCCAACTTGACCAACCATCCACAAATAGCATCCTGCAACTCATAGAACATGATCCATATGTCTAAAAATAGACATAGTCTAAAAATAGACTTTGTGCCAAAAATAGCCTGCAGGCCCACTTAGTGAAGGCGACTTCTTTCCACTAAGCTCATCATATTGTTGCAATCTCAACACTCCCTCTCAACAAGATAAGGATTATCTGCCACCCCTATCCTGCCTCTGTGGTATTCGAATTTTCTCCTGGTGAGCGCCTTCGTTAAGATATCAGCATCCTGATCCTCCGTGGGAATGTATGAAAGTAACATGATCTTCCGCTGCACACAATCTCTGATATGATGATACCGGATGTCAATGTGTTTATATCTATCATGAAATACTGGATTAACCGAGATTTTGATGCAATTCTGATTATCACAATAAATCACAGTAGGCTCTAAGTGTGAACCGAACAACCTGACCAGGATCTTCCTCATCCATATAGCCTCGCATGCAGGCCAAACTAGGTGCCATATATGTTCTCTGTTGTTGGGTGTACGGATCTGCTTCTGCGTACCCGAGAAACTACGCTGAGCCCAATGCGAAAGTCCTCCTGGACGCGCTCTTTACGCCAGTTGGGCTCCCTGCCCAATCTACATCGGTAAGGCAAAGCGCTGCTCATAAACGTACGTACTATAATCCATGTCTACGTTGTGCCTCTACGAATATGTCAATACATGCTTGCACACGCGTAACTTTGTCAGTGCACTAGTCTGCAATTTCCCATCCCGCACATTGGAGGGCACTCATTAAAGCGGCTTTGTGAGAAAGACAAGACTTGCAAATACTTTCATTACATCCTACGAAGGCTGAACTTCATTTCCACAAGGAGCATCTCATGAAACCCTAAAGCAACTATTTTTCACGATGGCGTGGTTCACCAGTTCCAGCCCTCACGCCAGGGGGAAAAGTCTATCTGAAGAGCGCATGGTGGCGCTACGCCATGAAACACACATGCCAACCATATTAAAAGTGTTTTTAAAAATAAGCGAAAATTCATCCTAACAAGTCTGGGTGATTTCTGTCTTTGAGTTGGGGAGTTTGGCTACGGATTTCCATAGAGAGGAAGTGGTTTGCCACCTCTCATGGAAGCTTCCTTGATGATAGGGCCAATCCCACAATTATAGGGATCCCAAATCCCCTTCCTCCTTCTATAAAAGCTTGCCCATTGCCATTGCAAGCTAGTCTTGAAGTGCCTAAGCTTTGAATCTCCAAATTCCCAAGAGCCTTCATGCTGCAAGAGCCCTCATTTTTCCCTTAAGGTCGACTCAAGCAAGGAGACTATCGTCGAGAGACTCTAAGAGAGGCTTGTCCCATCCCTGGCAGGCTTTGCGAGACACGCACGACTGGAGACCCTTTCGAAGGAGACCTCAGCGTCAGAACATTGGTTGTACTCTCTTTCGATTACTTATTAATGAATGACTACTGGTTATGGTTCCACTCTATTTTTCACTTATGATAATGATGAGTTATATCCTTTCTGACTGATATATAGTTGCGTATTCTGGATTTTATGCTTGTATTCGTGTTGTTTCTTGCATGTGCAGGTGTCCATCCACGGAGATCGTGGGGATCGTGATCTGCCGAGGCTGAGGAACGGGAACGTTGTCTCTTCTACGAATCATAGCACTGGACTCCAGGTAGGCCTCCATCGTTGGTCTGTTTATTCGCAATTAGGAACTTGCGCTGTAGCATTTGATGATTGTTGCTAGACCCGTGCTGGGCTAGTAGGGATCGCCTCTGTCCACAGAGGGGATTTACCTCCTCAAAAATTTGGCGACTCCACTGGGGAACGTCTAGTTTTGATTGTCTCATTTTGATTGTTTCGTGGTTTTCCTTGCTTGGTTAGCCTTTTGGGCTGGGTTCTTTTGCTGTTTTTGCTTCTTGGTTTGCTTAGTTATCATTGATTTTCTTTTGGAGTATTTCTTTTTTATTTTTGGTTGAGGAACTCGGCTGGCGCGCTTTTTAGCTCAACAGTCGCACCAATTGGCGCCTGTTGCATTTGTATTACCCGCGCCAATTGCTTTCTGGCGCCAGTTACAACCTCACAGTCGCGCCACTCCTGTGAGGCATTAGGGTTTGCTCAGTTTTGAGCTCTCTGGGTCTGGTCAGTGTTTTTCTTTTTGGTTTTTTGGCTACCTGAGTGTGTTGGAGTCCTGTTTGACTGGGAATTTGCCTTCGTCCTTTGGTTGTTTGCTCTTCTCCATCGATTTCACGTTTTAAGCCCTAGGGCATCTAGTGGCTTTGTGTATCGAGCCCTCCTTAGGAGTTTTGGTGTTTTGTTAGTCCAGTCAATTATCTGATTGCTCCTCCGCATTCTCTTAGTGGCTGTTCACCATTTTGTTGCGATTTTTGGGTGATTGCTCTTCTCTTCATTCAAATTTCGTTCGGTCTTGCTTTGGGCCTAGATCACACGGTCCATTGGAGCCTTTGAGACTTTTTCTTGGTTTTGAGAGACTTTGGTCGATTTGAGATCTGATTGTTTGTGTCATTGAGTGAAATTTGTTTGTTTTTGCTCTCTTAATATCGTTTCTCAAATTGCTTCTCTTTTGTTTTCAGTTTGTTTAGTGCATCTAGCCATCAAACATTGAAAATTTAAAAAAAAAAATCTCTTTTGCTTTTGGTTGATTAGTGCAAATTGAAATCTTTTCGATTTTACTAGTAATTAGTGATTTGAATGAAAAGTTTCCAATTTCATTAGTTGCATTAGAGATATCATTGATTGTCTTCCGATCATTTTGTTTGTGTAAAAACTCTCAACTCTTCTGTAGCTAGTTTTCATCGAACGAAATGATGCACTGTGGCATATAGCTTTGCATTTAGGAGTTTTTGAAACCACACATTAAATTTAGAACTTTGAAAAGCGGCGTGGTGAAGAGATCGCTTTAACATCTGCTTAATTTACATAAGGCGGCGTGAAATCTGTGAAACACCATTTAGAGTCTAGGCTGAAGGCGTATTAAGCGTCTTTAAACTTCAATGTTGTCGTTAATCGCGGCACAGATAGCGCTGAAGTGCGGACTTGTGCTTCCCGTCTGATCCCGGCGTCACTAAAGGAGACCCTCTGAGTTTCGTCCTTTATCCACAGAGCAGTCTGCGCCCTATACACTGTGATACACCCGAACGACGTTAAAATTGCACGCGCGTCTGGAAAGTCCTTGAATTAGTTTCACCATTATTAAAACAGGTGTATATTACTGATTCCACGATTTATTTGAAATTTTTCACCTTGCACCTAGTATTCCGAGCACTCATTTAGTCTTTCCGGCTCCTAAATGGAAAAAGATCATAGCGCTGTCTCTAACGCTTGTGTCAAATCTGAAAGAGATAGAGTCACCTTTTTTATCGTTTCTCGACTCTTAAAACATGAAACGGTGAAGTTTCTTATTTTTCAATGTGGTAAAAAATTAATCACCCACGATTACACGCCCTCTTAGATTTTTCTTGTTGACCATTTGATCGTGTGTCTTGACTCTTTTTCAGCCCGTGTGTGTGTTTGTTATTTTTTTTCTCTTGTCGTTTGCCACAGTGGCAGAACCTTCGGTTTCGTCTACTGGTAGTCCTTACACGGAAGATTCATCAGAGGTTTCCCAATCCTTTGCTGAACCGCAACAGCCTATTGTTTCCGAGTTTCCTGACGAGGGACCAGTTCTTTCTGAGCAACCCTTTGGGGGACCAGTTGAGTTCGATTGGCCCTTTTCGGACCCTGTGTCTGAATTGAGATTAGGAGTTGATTTCCTTTCTCTTACATCGGGTTCGCCTTTTGTTGCTGCTGTATTTCCTCCTAGTCCTCGCAGTCTATTGCGCGATCTAATGGCAGGCTCAACCATGAGTGATTTTGGTGAGGAAATCCCAACGTCTGGTGAAGACTATCAGCTCTTCCCACGAAGATTGTTTCTGGGAGACAACTCTGAACTAGCTGACATGTCAACGGCCAGTCCCTCTTTACCACCGGGATACAGGTCTTTGGGTTAGATCATTTTTGCCGCAGCCTCTATGGGAGTGTCAGCTCCTTCTCCGAGGCTAGTTGCTCCTTCACCCGAGGTGTCTCCTCAGACGCCTGTTACTTCTGTACCCGTTCGGACCACTGTTTGTGTGGCAGCCTCTTCTCCTGTTGTCACAACACCCTCTGCCAGGGCTATGCCAACTCCTGAAGATATATATCTAGCGACTGCTATACCGGAGAGCATCTCTCCGGAGGAGTATCAGTTGTCTCTGCAACAGCCGAACTCCGAGGTTGGACCATCCTCCCAAGATCCCAACCGCTCTTATTTTTCGCACTATGCACAGGATGGTACACCCGTGTATGCTTTTCTAGGTCAGTATGACGAGCACGGGGACATTTTACGTCTGCCCGATCCTGAGGCTTACATCCATGCTCAAGGTTTACCTTATAACCAGGCTTATAACCCGTAAGGGCAACCTTTCCAAGGCCAACCTTCGGGCCAACCTGGCTATCCTTATGACCCACAGGGGCAGCCCATCCAAGGCTATCCTGCGGGCCAGCAAGGGCCATCGTACGGTCCGCAAGGATAGTATTACAGCCCTTCCGGTCAACCTGTTCAGCCTCAGCCGAGGTACCAACCGGGACTGGTCTATGGTCCCGGGGGGCAAATCCAGCCTTCTCTACCAATGCAACCGCAGTATCCTGTTGTCTCTAACGTTGCATATCAGCCGGGACCATCCTATGGTTTTGCTTCAGGTCAAACCGGTTTCTAGCAACCACCTAGCCCTGTTCCTCCACCAGGCCAACCGGCCCATCCGACACAACCTGGTGTTCAGCCTCCAGGCCAACCGGCCCATCCGGTACAACCTGGGGCTCCTTCACAGCCAGGTCAGCCTATGCAACCGGCGCAGCCTGTCTATCCGGGTCAACCTGTTCATTCAGGGCAACCCTCTCAGTCGGGTCAAGCTGTTCACTCAGGGCAGCCCGCTCATTCCATTAACCCTGCACAGCAGCCGATTCATTCGATGCCGCAGCCAAATCAACAACTGCGCCCTACTTATCAGGCTCCGCAGGGTTCCACTTTTCAGCAACCTACTCATCCTCAGGGTGGTTATTATCCTCATGGTCAATCTCAACCGAATTATAACCACCCCAGAGGCTCTCAGTATTATCCTCCTCCACCGGTTTACCTACATAATGACCCAAATCCAAATCTTGCTTACACGAACTTGAAACACATAATCAGGGTCTAGTGCTCACCCAGTTCAAACCACATTCTGATTTTCTAAACATCCAATGAGTGCAAGTTTGTCATTATACGCCCTACGTTCGGAATCCTGTCGGAGCGGAACCCATGGGGCAAGGGTGTTACAGCAGGAAATTTCGCGATATGGTGCCGAACCTCATCCGGGCCTGGCATGACGGATTGATACCATTAACGTTCTGGCACGCCCGGAGCTGCAGGATATTTCAAGTGTGATAATGATCCAATTTACACACAGCTCGTGTCGCTCAGTTCCCACCAGGTCTGAGAGTGATTGCCCCAAGTTTGAGAAAAAGCAGGACCTGACATGTGATGATGTATCATCTTTGGTGTTCGTCTAACTCTTGGGTCAACGATTCGATTCGTCTGCGCCTCTTCCAGCGTACTTTAACTGGAGCTGCTGCTAAGTGGTACATAGAGTTATCCCGTGGCATTTTCCAAGATTTCAATTCTTTAGCCATGGCTTTTCTCACGCACTTTCAGTTACCGGTTCGTTATGAAGCCGGGACGCACCTCCTGACTTCTATGAAACAGGATAAAGCCACTCACATCTCTGATCACATTCATGAGTGGCGGCACCATCGTAGACTAATCAAGTTTCACATACCTGATCATATACTAACTCACTGGTTCACCACCTCCTTCGTGAATACAATCGCCCAAGATATTGCGATGGGAGCGTTTGTGACGGAGGAACAAGCCATTGTGCGTGCCCAATATCTGGATCTTGTGTATTCTCAGTCCGGCACACTTTATGATATCTTGCCTGATGCCCCGCGATCCGAAACCTCTAAGGCTTCGCCTACCCCTGCGGTGGATGGTGTCATGTCTTCGAACGGGAAGCAGAAGTCTAATTCTTCCAACAATGCTCCTGCTAATCCCGCCCCGTCCTATTCTGGAAAAACCGTGGAGGTGAATGCCGTTCAGGCCAATCCTACGGAGAAATCCTCCAAAGGGAAGAAGGAGGGCAAAGGCAAATCTAAATATGATGCCCTAAATCCAGAATCTAAATCTTGCACTGAGGATGGTTCTCAGCGTAAACCGAAGTACCCTTGCCTCATTTGTGAAGGGGACCATTATACTAAGGATTTTCCACGACGATCCGAGGTTAGTCAACTTCTCAAGGGTTCTAAGGGACTCTGGCTGTTCTAAAAGAGCCATTCCCATCTCAGCAGACCCAGATGGTCGAACAGCCGTCACCATCTGCACCATTTGGGTCCCAAGTTTTCATGATGAAGAGTGTCACACCTATCTCCGTCGCTACGCGTTCGAAGGATTACAGCGAATCGCGGCAGGCACCCGGGAAGGCAGTTGTGGATGGACCACCTCCCCTACCTGTCTCCGGTTCGTTGGAAATCGAGAAGCCTACTCCTGAACCCGTTGTGAAGCCACCTTCTAAAGGTGTCTTATGAAGATATTCTTATAATCCGAATGCTCGTGCCGCTCAACACTACAGCATTGTTGAGGATTTGGCACAGGCACCCTCTGCTATGTCTGGACTAGAAGTTCTTCAAATTTTTCCTTCGCAACGGAAGGCTTTACTGTCTGCGATCGGTGGCATTGATCCCGCCGACTCGAGTCTTCTCACCTTCGATTTAGAGAATTTCACTCCCCGACTTCCACATCAAATCGCTCTTGTTATTCAAGTCAGGATTAACGGTCTGAACATTCATAGGGCCATGGTGGATGAAGGTGCTTCTACCTGCGTTATGTCATCCGCTTGCTGGAAGGCCATTGGCTCTCCAGCCCTCGCGTCTTCTCCCAATGCCCTCGAGGCATTTGATGGTCGGGAATCCAAACCCCTGGGTGTTCTCGAGAGTCTAGCGATCACTTTACAGGGGAATACTGTCAACGTGGAAGTAGAAGTGGTTGACGCCAAACTCAACTAAAATATACTTCTTGGCCGCAGCTGGACTCATGCCATGCTCTACGTGTCGTCCACCGTCTTTCGACTCCTTAAGTTCCCTCACGAGGGAAAAATTGTCACGGTGGATCAGTTGTCATTTTTCACCTCTACCTCTGAGAACAACGTGCCATACGTGGATCAAATTCCAAATCCCCCGGACAGTGTAGGACCTGGTCTCTTCAAAGACCCAGTCCTCATGGGTATTTTTCCTGCACCACCACCGCACACCGCTCAAGTTAACATGATTTCCAGGTCCGATGACCCCTGGCTTATTCCTACGCCTGAGCAGGTGTTTGAGTTTGGAGAATCAATGCCCTTAACTCCAGTAGAGATCAGCTACTGTGAAATTGTTGCCGCATCTGATCCTCCACCTCCTCAGCATGCTCCTTTGAGCATGGCTCTCGACGTCTACTCTCAATCCCCCTGGCTTGGTCAGGCTGATTCACCTGATCCTCTCAAAGAGACTTTTCCTTCCGATGAAGCCATCATTGAAACTATGTCTCTTGAGGAGCTGCCTTGGGGCGATGGACATCATCGCTCCTCTTTTATGCCTATCTTGGGGGCAATGACTGACTGTCTGGAGCGTTATGCTTCTCAGGTTCCCACCCCTCCTCTTCAAACGCCTATTTTGACGCACGAGGTTTTTTCGGAGGGTAACCTGAGTAACATCACTCAAACCATCCCGATCAACATCTCCGTTAAACCGGGGATCGTTGAGAATATTCACGTGGGAGTGACTTGTTTTCCCGATGAGATTCAAGTCTATACTGATCTTTTTAAAGAATTCAGAGATGTGTTCGCCTGGTCCTACGAGGAAATGCCGAGGATTGATCCCAGTATCGTAGTGCATGAGATTCCAACCTATCCTGATGCGAAGCCCGTGCGCCAACGCTTACATCCCATGCATCCTCGGAAAGCCGCCATAATTAAGGCAGAAGTTGAAAAACTTCTGAACGCGGGCTTTATTTATCCTATCCCCCTCACAGAATGGGTGTCTAACATTGTCCCTGTCGATAAAAAGCAGGGTACGATTAGAGTCTGTGTTTATTACCGCGACATCAATCGCGCCTGTCCAAAGGATAATTATCCCACTCCGTTCATAGACCAGATCATCGACGAATGTGCCGGAAGTGAGATTTATTCCTTGATGGACGGTTTCTCGAGATATAATCAAATCAATATTGCACCTGAGGATCAACACAAGACGACATTCATCTGTCCGTGGGGTACATTCGCGTATAAAAAGCTCCCGTTCGGCTTGAAGAACGCTGGAGCCACTTTTCAGCGTGCGATGTCCTACGCTTTTCATGACATTCGCCATATCGTTCAGCCTTATCTGGATGACTTGCCAGCTCATTCAGCTAAGCGAGAGGACCATCCCGAACATCTCCGCCAGATCTTTCTTCGTTGCAGGCGCTACAATATTAGGCTCAATCCTCATAAGTGCATCTTCGGCGTGGATTCTGGCCGTCTTTTGGGATTCATAGTCTCGAAAGACGGGATTCACCTTGACCCTTTAAAGGTTGAGGCCATTATTAATCTCCCATCACCCTCCTCCCTATATCAGTTACAGAGTCTGCAAGGGAAAGCGAACTTTCTTCGACGCTTTATCCCGAATTATGCCGAGGTGGCCAAAGGATTCACTCGTCTATTAAAGCAGAGTGTTCCCTTCCACTGGGACGAAATCGCTCAGCAATCCTTTGAGAAGCTGAAGATGTTGCTTGTCAATGCTTCGTTGCTTCGTCCTCCGGACTACCACCGCGACTTCACTTTATATCTCGCCGCCGCATTTAGCACCATAGCCATGGTCTTGGTGCAGGATGACGATGACGGTAATGAACATGTTGTTTATTATCTGTCACGGAACCTTCTCGATCCAGAAACACGTTATGCTCATGTCGATAAGTTGGCGTTAGCCGCAGTACACGCTGTGCAGCGTTTTCGCCATTACATCCTTTTGCGTACGATAACAGTGGTTTCGGATTGCAACCCTATGACGTATATTCTCTCTCGACAATTACTAGGGGGAAAGTACTCCAAGTGGATTGTTATCCTGCAGGAGTTTGACTTAGAGTTCACTACCGCTAAGTCAACTAAATCACTGGTTTTCGCGGATCTTATATGCTCTCTCCCTACAGACTCCGCTCCCTCACACTCTGAAGATAATATACCGGACGAAACACGTTTCCTCATCAGTACTCGTGACCCTTGGTACGGTGACATAATTGTGTATCTTCAGACCTCGACATTTCGGTCTGAGTTGGATAAAGCTGCCCGCTGTCGGATTCGGCATCAGTCCCAGCCCTACCGTATAGTAGGAGATACCTTATACCGCATTGGAGTAGATTCGGTGCTCCGGCGGTGCCTAACCTTGGAGGAGGCTGAAAAGGTCCTAAATGACTGCCACAGTGGCGCCTGTGGTGGACATATGTCCGGATATGCTACTGCCCAGAAAATTCTGCGAGCAGGTTATTTTTGGCCTTCCATATTCAAATACTGTATTATTGCAGTCTGTAAATGTCATGTGTGCTAGATATTTCAGCGCAAGATGCCTGCGCCGCCTCTCCCCTTGCATCCTGTTATTACCGTCGGCCCTTTTGCAAAATGGGGCATGGATTTTATGACGCGTAACCCTCACTCGGCCGGGGGGCATGCATATATAATTGTCGCCGTCAACTACTTCACCAAGTGGGTCGAGGCGATGCCTACACTAGCTGCTAACGGTAAAACGACTGCTCAATTTATATTCAACCACGTTATTGCACGGTTCGAGGTTCCTCAGGCCATCGTCACCGATCATGGTACTCATTTCCGAGATTATATGATGGCTGAGCTGACTTCAAAGTTGGGCTTGCGTCACGACAGTTCAACACCATATTACCCTCAGGAAAATGGTCAAGTTGAAGCAGTGAACAAGGTTCTGGTCACTATGCTTCAATGAACAGTTGGCATTCACAAATCCAATTGGCATCTCCAACTGTTCTCAGCTCTATGGGCATACCGAATATCTGCAAAGAGTGCAACTGGATTCACACCATTTCAATTGGTGTATGGTCTGGAAGAAACTCTTCCGGTTGAATGCGAGATTCCTTCTTTTAAATTAGCTGTGGAACTTCTACCTAATACTTCTGCTAAGGAAGAACGTCTTCTGTATTTGGAACAATTAGATGAAACCCGTCGTCTGGCTGCTTTGGTTATTGAAGCACAAAAGAAGAGGGTCAAAACTCATTTTGATCAATCTGTTTCCCCCGTTCATTTATCGAAGGAGACCTCGTCCTCCTGTACGATCAAGCACATGAAAATCTTGGAGCCGGTAAGTTCCAGCCTATGTGGCATGGGCCCTATATAGTAAAACGCGTTTTGAAAAATGAGGCTTATGAGCTTATAGATTATGAAGGAGTTCCACTGGCACAACCCAGAAATGCGCTGTACCTCAAAAAGTACTATGCTTGAAGTGATTTCTTGGTGTGGTGTGTGTACATAGGTGTGTGTTTTTCATTTGTGTGCATGTATGGTGTGGTGTGCCTTGTAAACATCTTTCTGCTGATCGGGTCTTCCTGGTTGTGTAGATGTCCATTCATCCATTTGTTGGTTTCGCGGATGGTGCCTCCCGCAGTACCAGGAATCTGTCTTCAGCAGCCTGGGTAATCTATGATCCTGCTGGTGAGTTGGTCAACCTACAAGGTGTGTGTCTAGGACGTACTACGAACAACATCGCGGAATATAGTGCTGTGTTAGAATTATTAACCGAGGCAGTAAACCTTGGTATCCATGAATTTCTTGTGTATCTAGATTTGCAACTTGTAGTGTTACAGCTGAACGGACACTATTCGGTAAGAAACCCGTCCATTTTACGTCTGTATCTGCGTATTCGATTACTGGAAAGGAATTTTTACTACATTACATATCAACATATACCCAGACATTTGAATACATTAGCAGATGCGGTAGCTAATTTGGTGTTATACAGACATTTGTGCAATTTGTAAATTATCATCACATGTAAAGAAAGATCCATCCAGAAATAGATATCCATATATATATATATAGATATCGAAGTGTTTACATAGCGTGTGTCACATAAAGTAAAAAATATACATAATCGTCTTAAATACATCCGGAGACGATATGTCTCTCAAAAAATATGTGTGGTAAAAGCCCTAAAAGATCTAATCCGCATGGTGCTCATGATAACATGTAACTGCACGCACTAAGCGTCTCAGAAGTTAGTGGAGTCGACTAGGCACTCCCACCGTATGTCGCTGGTACGCCATCGGTACATCTGCCAGCCGGGCATAGTCCGGGATCCCTCGGGCAATACCCTCGAGATTCTGGATCAACTCCTCCCCTCCTGTGCCCTCTGCCTAAGGATCAGGGGCGAGAAGAGTCCTCCGCGCGATTGGAGACATACCAACTGGTCTCTCGGAGCCCACATCTGCATACACATAAAATGTGTTAGGACGAATGTGTATTAACAAAAATCATAAAACATAAAAAATCAAAAGAGATGAGGTCATACCCAACTCCTCGTCCCAGTCGTCTCCTTCTGGCAGTGGGAGATCTGGGTCTCCAGTGAAATCAGTTCCTGCATATGGCCAATCCTCCACTACAATCAACTGGCGCCGCAACCACCCAAAAAACTCCGGCCTCCACGACATCTGTTGGCCTCCTCCAGCTCTGGGCATTAGTGCTGCCCAGCGAGCCATTCTTGGCTCTCGTGGAATTGGCTCAGCTACGATGGCCCCTTGGCCTTGGAAGATTGGTAATCGTTCCAGGATAAACGATACCAGGATGGAACCGTAGCCGAACTGTTTCAGTTTGGCTTGCTTGCATTTCGTGAGCTGTCTCTTCATGTTTATTGTTACTACTGTAACCTAGTCAAACAAAAGTGGAGTCATGCACTCTGAGGCCAGCAGGAGTTGGGCCTTCGTGGCCTCGTGCGGTGCCTGCGACCCTGCAGCCCGCGTGATGGTATGTAGAACTACCCTCAGGGCCAGATCGGGGATGGTATGGATATCCACCTTTTTACTCCCTGATCCCATTTGTTCCCTTGGGCACACTCGTGCCATCAATTCTTCCATATTCTCGCCGGATGGTCGGCTCCCAGTCAAGATGGGCACCGGACCTCTGCAAGACAGTCCGGTTATAAAGTACACATCAGAAACCTCCAGCTCCAACACCTGGTCTCGTAACTTGAACACTTGTTCCTGTTCATCCCAAATATTGATTAGATACTGGAGGAGCTCAGGTTGAGCTCGTAAGCAGGGTGTTAGGAAGAACTTCTTTAGCCCACAGTTTCTGAGGGCATTCATGCAAGCCTCATTTTCTATGGCCTGTTCATCCTCTTCTCCATGCTCTCTTTCTTTCCACTCAATCACCATTTTGCTTGATTTCCTGCATCCACATGGTCATAAACCCTTAATTAGATCTCTGGTAGGCTTCAAATTTCATTCAATTTGGTTAAAATCTCGAATTTTTAGGCGGAAATTTAGGTTCGGCCGTTGGCACAGTTGTTTTGTGAACAGTTGCGCCGCGTGGCGCAAGCCCTTTGCATGAAAAACCCCATTGGCGCGGGTCCGTGCCCGATACCCGCGCTAATGAGCGCAACCCTAAAAATTAAAAGAGTGACCACAGAGGGCTGATACATAAGGGAAAACTATTAAAAAATGGATTGAAATGAAGTACAGGGATGTGCCTCTTACTTGTAGCAGACGAGAATCTGAATGGTCAACCGGATCTGTCACAATCGCCGTCAGAAGTTTGCACTCCAAAATGGACCACTGCTGCTTTTTACCAAGGTAAATAGTAAATGTAATTTTGTTTTTACCATTTTGGCATATTTATAACTTTTTCGACATAGGATGGGTTTTAAAAGTTATTTTTATCGAATATTTTAATATGTTATGTCGAAAATGGGTTTTACGATTGCTTGGTATGTGCAGCAGCAGGTTTTTTGCGACTTTAACGGTGGAAACGAGTTGTATTTTATACTTTTTTCGGACTCGGTAAATACACGAAAAAGTCACTTTGGAGTCATCTTTCAGCTCTTTTCTGACTCTCTAAACATGAAAAGATTACCGAGGCCCTTGTCGTTTCGATCTCGTTAAAATGGACACGAATCGAAATCTACCCAGTATACGTTTACCCCTTTTTCGGGCTGGGATAGATTGATTACGAAAAAGGAATACCCTAGCCTATCACGACTAAGAGGTTTTCTCGGATATTGTTTTCTACCTTTTCGGATCTGAGGAACTATTTACGAAAAGGGAACTTTGGAGTTTACTTTTCTGCTATCTTTTCAAACTCTCTAAACATGAAAAGACGCTAAGTTCTTCCTTTGTCAGACTCGTTAAACCCTGATGACATCGGATTCAGTCAAAATGACGTTCTCCTCCTTCCTCCTTCCTAGGGCTCGTTAAATGTACTAGGATGGATTTGCCCGAAGGGCGGAATTATATTACAAGCATATGCTATCCCCTTCAAGCTTGTTATCAAAAATAATTGGGGTACTCGCTAGAAATGGTGGGGGAAAATGGAACCATCATCATTGTCGTGTCGGCAGTATGTCGCTCTTGAACATGGCACTTGTCTGCATTCGTGTCGGGTTGGGGACATCTCATCTCGTTTTTTCACTTGCTTCCGTGGGTTTGGGTAATCCTTTTTGACCTCTCCTCTGCTCATTGCCTCGTCACCATGACCTCTGATCCGTTGATGTCAAATAATGCCAAAACCACTATTTGTGCCGTTATATGTTCAAGAGAAGTTGACCTCTGCAAATATCAACCTTCCTCTGATTCTCATATGATCCTGATTCACAACAAAAACATCATGTTCCTCTGTCTCGTGTTGATGATGTGGGAAACATTATGGTCCACCTTCGATCAAGGTCACTTCCTGTCGACTTCAGCTCATTATCTAGGAAGATGATCTAGAGACTCCTTTATGGTACCTTGGAGCCTGCATGCCTCAATGGCAGGTTCGTCGCATTCGACGTGAGGTTCTCATCATTGGCCTCCGATCGAGTGATTCTATGGGTGTTCGACGCCAGCTCATTGATTCACATGCCGTAGATTGTACTTGTAGTACCTTGAGGGCCATCGTCATTATTGGTGGTTCCTCTCGCGTATGTCAGCTCTCATTAATGGTGATAATGAACAGTGTCTACACATGTTCGACTTCAGCTCCATGTTATGCATGAACTTGTACTTTGTTTTGGGTTAGAGATGGAGCGCAAGACCCTGGATTATTAATGCATTTTAATCGAGGTGCGATTTTGTGGATTATTTATTATTTACATAAGCTTATTCCTTTGGATGGTGCGACCATGCAGGTTTGTTATCGATCCTCCTTTGGATCGCTGCGACCATACCTTAGTCTGGATTATTGTATACTACTGTTTTGATGTTGCCTTATACCATCCATATACATCGTGTATGAGATATCAGTTGTATTTCTCCCTGCAGGTTAGTTTTTCGACGGCGAGCTGGTTGGACACGTTCTCATGGCCATTCACCCACCCTCTCTCTCTCGGGCCTCTACGCGCTTTAGGGGGCATCTGTTACACAGTAATTTGTCACCGTCCCTACCATTCCCCGTCCCGCACATTGGAGGGCCCATTATGTGACTTGTGAGCAATGTCATGCCTTGAAACCATTATCATTGCATTCCTCTAAACATGAGCTTATTAATGAATGAATGACTATTGGTTATGGTTCCACTCTATTTTTCACTTATGATAATGATGAGTTATATCCTTTCTGACTGATATATAGTTGCGTATTCTGCATTTTATGCTTGTATTCGTGTTGTTTCTTGCATGTGCAGGTGTCCATCCACGGAGATCGTGGGGATCGTGATCTGCCGAGGCTGAGGAACGGGAACGCTGTCTCTTCTACGAATCATAGCACTGGACTCTAGGTAGGCCTCCATCGTTGGTCTGTTTATTCAAAATTAGGAACTTGTGCTGTAGCATTTGATGATTGTTGCTAGACCCGTGCTGGGCTAGTAGGGATAGCCTCTATCCGCAGAGGGGATTTACCTCCTCAACACCATCTTAGAGAATTTTTCCACAACCACAAATACACAATCATTACCATGCTTGGTAGAAGGGAGGCTAGGAAGTTAAACCATGGAGATGGATTCCTAAGGCTGGCTAGGAGTAGGTAGAAGAGTGTACAAACCTTTCTTATTGATGGTTGGCTTGGCGATGGAACATGCATTGCAGGTTCTGATATATTTTCCAACATCCTGTCAGAGTTTTGGCCAATAAAAATACTTCTGTAGAATGACCACATTTTTCTCCACACCATAGTTTCATGCGACCCGAATGTAGTGCGCCCCCAAAATTGTCTTAGCACACTCACTTGAAGGAACAAAAAGGTGGCCCAGATAGCATAATAATGCATCCGGGAGGTGGAAATATCGTACTTTCTTGCCATCCACTAGAATTTGGTATGTGGTGGTGAACTCTGGATCGTTTTTGTACAATTGCGACCATCCAAAAGTTTTGTGGCCACAAGATTTGAGAACAATAGTCAATGCTGCAACTAGGGGCCAGCTGAGGCAATTTGCAATGTGATTGGTGCTACCCTTTTTTATTTAAGGTTCAAGTGGAATTGTAGCAGATATGTATACCACTTCTGATGGCGATGATTAATATTTCCATTTCCGAAATGCCTACACGATAGAATACATATATTTATCACAGGTGGGGTACTTCCAAATTATATCAAAAAGTGTTTCCATATGATAGGACAATGGATGCTCATGCTTGGTGAGGAATGCACCAATAACATAGTCAGAGTTGTCTGTCTCAATTTAAAATGGTTGCTACAAGTTTGGAAATGTGAGTACAGGTGCAAAGCAGAGGCGATGCTTCAACTCAACGAATGCCTTCTGTTGGGACTCAGACCAGGAAACATTTTATTTCGCTCTACCCTTAGTAATATGACTCAAATACCAAGTGGTATGGGAGAATCCCAACACGAACCTCCGATAAACATTTGCGAGGATTAAAAAGCTGCGAAGATTTATTAGAGTGTTTAAGGCTGGCCAATCCCGAATGAATTTCATCTTAGACGAATCCACATGCACGCCTTGCTCATCTATGATGTAACCCAGATATTGGACCAGGATCATGCCAAAGGTGCATTTCTCCAAGTTGGAAAACAATTTTTGCTGCCACAGGGTTTGAAGGACCTGCCGAATGTGTTGCAATTTCTCTTCCCAACTCTTGCTGAAGATGAGGATGTCATCTAGATAAAAAACCGTGAACGAGTTGGTGAAGGGCCATAAGATGTCATCCATCAACCTCATAAAATTAGTAGGGGAATTTTTCATCTCGAAGGGCAGGAACAACCATTCAAAATGGAATTCCTTGGATTTGAAGGTGGTCTTCCATACACCTTTGGGCTCTATTGGAACCTGATGATAGCTAGACTTCATATCAATATTGCTAAAATACTTGGCCCCCTTGAGCTAGTCCAAAAGGTCATCAATTTGTGGGATTGGATACCTGTTCCTGATAGTGATTTTGTTTAGTTCTTGGTAACCAATTCAGAGCCTCCAGGCCCCATCCTTATTATGTACAAGTACAATCGAGCTTCCACAGGGTGAGGAACTTGGTCGAATTTTCCCTTTTTCTAGCATCTCATGGATCTGCCACTTGATCTCTTCATTTTCCACAATGGAGTGACAGTATATCAGCCCATTGGGTAGGGGTGGTCCGAGAGTCAAATCAATCAAATGATTGACTTGACAGTGTAAGGGTACTCCTGTGGGTGAGGAAAAAATGCCCTTGTATTCTTCCACGACCTTATCCACCTGCTTCTGCTACGTGGATGAACCCTTCCTGGGGTCCATGGATGTGGCCATGATATTTCTCTTACTTTGAGAACAAATAAAACATAAAAAAAATTTCCTGGTGTGGGAGATGATCTTACTGCATTTCTTAGCAAATATCAAAGAGATGGCGGTAGGCGGGGCTACCTATGGTATCCTGTATAACTTATTTCCCAAAGTAATAATAACAGTGTGAGGAATAGACTGATGCATAACATGACGCTTCCATGAGTATGGTTGGCCTAATAATACATCACAAAATTCAAAAAGAGTAACACCACATAGTACCTCATCTGTGAAGGGCTTGATGTAGTAGGGAAGGCGACATTGTTGGATGAATCAGAGATATCATCCTTGGTGAAGCCACCTGATGGCATATGAATGTGGGTGTAGTGTGGTCGATAGGCCCAATTGCTTCACGACCTATGTTGAGATGAGGTTATTTTGGCTCCCACTGTTGATAATGAATTGCAGCGGAGAACCCTTCACCCACATCATGAGTGGAAGAGACACTCCCCCTCCTCTATATTTTCGGGCTTAATATTTTGGATCTTAGTGGTGGAAACAGTGGCGCTAGTATCTGCATCAATAATTTGCTTCCCTTTGTCATTCCCCTTGTATAGACCAATCCACTGTTCTAGATTAGGCTCAATTTATTGTCAACCAAGGTAGGTAATCTTAGAGGCACGTGTCTAATGTTTATAGACCTAAAAGGATCTATTTGCCTAAGTAAATGTTTATTGTGGTAGGCTCCAGCACTCTTTTTACAAGAGATTGGTATGTGGTTCCTCACACACTTTAAACACTCATGAAATTAAATTTGATCTATTGTTCTAAAAATAGAGTGCTACGAATTGTCTGAGTTTTCAATCCTTTTACAAGGTTTTAGTTCACGAAAACTCTTTCAAAGTAACACACTAAAGCATATTAAAAATTGAATTCATTAAAACAGAGATCACATAAATGATTTCGAATTCAATACTCAACTAAACCCTCTTACAAGGACTGTTCATTAATTTAGTAATTTAATTCTTCAATTATAACTATGAATCATGAAATAAAAATGATGAATGAAATCACAAGCACTCTTAATCAAAATCAATAAACTCAGATCATAAAAATTAAAATACTAAATCAAATCTGAATATTAAACCTAATGAAAATGTAAAGAAAAGTGTACCGACTTCACATGGGGGCCCTTCCACGCTTTGAAGGCACACTTGGGAAACTCAAATGATGAAAATGCTAACTCAAAACACCATAAATGATAATATTCTGTCTCTAATTAAAATCTGGGAATGAGTTACATTAAAACAGAGTTCTGAAGCACGTACACAGTCTCAAGTTTTCTCTTACATCCAATAATATCACTAGCATCACTAGCCTATTACATGCTTCCATTCACTTATTTATCAAAAATTACAATCAAAAGAGGCTATTTTCGTTCCTTCTAATCCTAACTGATCTCCAAAACAGATCGAATTAGTTTGGAATTCCTAATCATAGGCAAAATATCAAGCTCATTCATTATGACTCAGATTTTTCTGCTAGATTATTTGGGTTTGACCAGCATTGATCGGCTATTTAGGAACTTAAAATATGATGCTGGATAGATTTTTCATAATCTGTGTACGTTCCAACGTCCTTTTCCTTCGTTTTGATCTACCTGCTATGCCACGTGTCAGAACATAAACCATTTACAGGAAGTTATCACATCCTGTAATTTTCTTGAAAAATTTCAATTTTTAACACAAAAATTTCATAAATTAATTTTAATGTAAAAGTAACAATCATAATGCTATATTAATCAATTTCAATAAACTATAAGGGATTTATGGAAGAAAATGGTGGATAAATGATAGGATTTTAGGAGAAAAAGATAGCCATAAAATAATACCAACATTTCCCCCAAACTCAATGATTTAGCATGTCCTCATGCTAACCTGATGTGCTCCCTTTATGTTCTGCTTCTGCTTCTGCTTCTGTTGCTTGTAGCAATACATCTACATTCCTCTAGGCTTGAAACTCATGCTTCATGTTCTTGTATTTTTCTTTGAGAGCCTTTTTATGTGTGTACCATTTTGTTGCCCAATTACATATTTCAATTTGATCAGTTTTGAGTTCTTTGATTTTCCTTTTCAATTTCTCATTTTTCTATTGAATCTTCTTGCTCTGGGTTCTTAACACTTCATTTTCTTTCTTTATGACTCTTTCTAACATATTTTCTTCCATAAGTTCCTCTTTTAACTCTTCAATTTGTTTCTTTATCTTTCTCTGTTTCTTGTTTGTAGGTACTGGCTCTTTTCTTTCTCCCTTGTTACATTCAGTTTCCATTTCTGCATCTTGTTCTGGCTGTGAATTAGCACTACTTTCAATTTCCATTGGTGTATTTATATCTTTCTATGGTTGATCATCTTGTATTTTGTTTCTTTTTATCCTCGATCTTCTTGTGTAAGTAGTGAAAATTTTGTCTTTTGCAATTTTCTTGGCATCTTCTTGCCTCATTCTCCTTGTTTTCACACTACTACTGGGCTGAGCAACAGTGCTTGACTTAAATTCAGGGGTTTCCTCATCAACATCAACCATAAATTCTGTGCTTCCTTGTTTCTCCTATTCATCTTCTTTGGTTTTGATTTGATTGGCAATTAAAAATCCTTCCCATGTTATTCCTCTCTTTTGCAATTCAAATTCAATTAAAATTTTGATCAAACCAAAATGATACAAGCTTCTATCTTCATTACCCTTTTGTTTCTGGATGGTCTTTGACATCTTAGTCAAACTCTGTAAAAGAAAGTAAGGCAAATTGATAGTGCATTGACCCTTTAAGTGCAACAAGATTTTTATGTGATACAAGTATACTATGCTGTAACGCCCTTCACATGTGACAAATTTTTGGAGAATGTATACTATTTCATCCCATGGATGGATTAACCAACTTCTAGGAACACCCTTTTTCCAATTGACAGAAGAAACTCTGGATCTAGACATAAAATGAGTCCATGATTTTTCTCTAAGCTGCTTGGTTTTGAAATATTTTCCCCCTTCTGGACTAATGTCTAATGACTGAGATATTGTATCCTTTGAGATTCTGAAAGAGAAATTTCCTATCAAAGCTTTTTCTCCAATAAATGAAAATGAAAACTGTTTTGTAACTTCTTCATTGTTTCCATTGAATTTCTCTAGAAAAGGTAACCATTGTTTTTCCATCAAAATTTTAACACAGTCTTCATGGTATTTTGAGCTATCAAATTTCTTAGGCTCTGCTCTATTTGTCATTTTTAGAAAAATCTATGTTTTAACCCTTTTTAATTATACTTCGTGAAACAAAAATGTAACCAGGGTTTTTCAACTTGTTACCTTTCTTGTTGCGTTCCACTGAGCTGACCTTAGGTTTCTGAACTGACTTCTTCAAATGTCTTAGCTGGTCGTAAATTTCTTACTTTAATTTCTGGGCGGAAGTCAGAATTCTGGATAACCCCTGACTCCTATACTTTCTCCCTTTTTCAACACCTATTATCTTGGCCTTTTGGTTTTAAAATTCAGAGCCCGAATGTTAGCCGATTTTTATGAACTCAAAGTTTCATCAAATGAAAACTCAACGCCCGATCTTGATTTTTCCTGTTATCATGAGATAAGATTGTTATTATGATGGCTCAGAGAATAGGGTTTTATTGTGAAAGACTGTAGTATTATTTACAGAGCCTGAAGACGTGTCACAGAGAGTTCAAATCATAGATAAAGAGGAACGATAGTGGTTTGCAAAAAACACAATCATAGTAACAGAGTATACAAGTCGTGCTGACAAAGAAATGAAATCATTGGCATATACACTCATAAGAAGATATGGACCTCTTTTATAACTTATCAAATAAACATTTGATACTTCATAAACTATATATATGCGCCTTGACCTTTCAATTAAATCCATATATGCGCCCGAATGTCTTTCAATTAAATCCAAGGTTAAACCATGCATCAAACGTTCTCCAGTCATAAACCTTGGGCGTTATATTAAGAATGGGTCCCACCAATTAATGCACCTCTTCAATCGACGGCCCCCAACTCGTCGCGCTGCAAACCCTGATCGGACGATCACCAATGAATATCGCGTTGTTAAAGCCTCCGAGAGTTAACACTCCAAATCTACGCGATATTAGTGGTATTAAAATACCACTACCTCCTTACGTGTCAATAGCAAACACATATCGCGCTTTTTTGATAAAACTTAAATACAACTTTTCAACTACGCGATACTGCCAGTTTTCTATTTCAAACCCGCTTTTACTTTATCGCTCAAGATTCCACTCCTTATTCTCGTGGTTCTGCACCATTCCACTTCTGCACCACTCTGATTCTGATTTCACTTCTTCTTTCACAAAATGTCTTATCCATTCTGAAGGCCCATTGGTACTTTGTTGGCAGAGGTCTATTTGAAATAATGATGAATGTATGAGGATATGGGTAGGAATGGTTAAAATGGATAATATGGGTAGGAATAGGAATGGGTATTATGAAAATAGAAGTGTTCATATAGAAATAGGCAGAGTGGTAATAGATATGAACGTATAGACATAGGCAGAGGGATATGGCATGAAACCATTAGGCAATAAGATAGCTTATGGTTTCATAGGTTAGAATTCTTAGAATGGATTGATATAGGTTATGAAATTTATAATAAGCAATCATAATTATTTATTTAACACTAAAATAATCTAGGAATTTAAATGCTAAAAACAAAAATCTTTCAATACATTACACTTGTTGGCTGATAAAATCCTGATTTTTCTTTTTGCAGTTGTAACTGATTTGCAAGTGTAACAGGTGTGAATGATCTGATTGTCTTTGTAACTGATCCTTGTCTTCTAAAACAGGTCTCCTTGAAAATCTGAAAAGTCATGTTTGTGAAGCTTCTATTCATCTTTGGTGTTGATGCAGCCTTGTTTAGAATTCTGATAGGCAACCTTTGAAAATTGTTGAAGTAGCCTTGTGTACCTTTGATGTAGTCTTTGAACAGGTCCCTCTACTGTTTGTAGTATTGACATAGCCTTTGAACAGGTCCCTCTGCATAATGTAGAAATTTGCTGAATAATGAAGATTTATCCACTGAGATTATCCTGGTCACACACTAATTCGAATTTATGCATAACACATAACCTCTTCTACAATTGATCAACAATTTGCGGAAATAGAAACAATCGCATGCGCACATAAACACAATATGTAATGGGGAAAGCTTATAGCTGAAAACCCCCAGCTATTTTTTATATTATAATAGAAGAGAACATGTAACAATACATAGCACAATACTCCTCACAAGTACTCAGTACTATCTCCAAAAGTTACACACAAACTAGCTCAATTTTGAACAAGTCACGGGTTCAAAACTCATCCACTATTTGCCTGCCTCTACTGCGCAATCCAAGTTGGTGTAATGAGAGATCCAAGTTCGAATCTCCTTGGCTTCAACTGCGCAATCCTCATGGGCAATCTCCTCCAATGCTTGTGCAAATCTCATGCACAATTGCTGTCGCAACTAATAGCAAACTCACCCTTTCATCTACCTCTTCCACTGGTCTCCACTGAACTGTCCATGCACTGTAGTGAACTGATGTGTTCTTGAGTTGAATAATGAGTTAATACTTAGTGAATTAAATAATATTTAATTCACTACACTCATTTCTAGTGTATTAGCCAGTTAAACTAAACACAACTAGTTCAACTAAGTTAAACCGAACACAACTCCACCAACTGTCTCATCAACTCCACCAAACTCTGCCACTGAAGTCCTAACTGAATTCAACCATGCATGAGCTCACCAAACCCATAGGAATAACGTAATTCCTTCTGTCATATGCATGAGCCACATCCGTAGCTCCAACTGAAGTGTTGTAAGAGAATAAACTGAAGTTTAGAGTCCAAATATTATTAAGGGCTAATAATATTTGACTGACCTCACAGACGTCGTTTGTAAAATGGGCTTAAACCTATAATAGTCTAAAATAGAGGTCACTCATTTTTGCCAGCTACAGGCCAATCATCCAAGAATAGCATCTTTTTAACTCCTAGACCTTCACTCCATTATATGTCTAAAAATGAACATAGTCAAAAATAGAACTTTAATAAAACCTTTCTTGAACCATAAAAGTGAAGAAACGACTTTGTTTTCTCAGCTCATCTCTTGATGATTTTCAGCACATAATCATGTTGAACAGTTATACTGTGTTTTTGACAGATCTTATTAAGTTAAATATGTATGAGGCACAGTGACTGAGATAGATTCTATGAAAAATTGAGAATGAGATATAAGATAAAGGAAAAATATGTTCTTCTTACCTAATTAAATACCGTCTCAAGTGTATGTAGAAACAGCAACAGACAATGAATTATAATAATGATTGGTTTTCCAGTAAGAATTCGAGTTTAGAGTGTGCCAGTGTCTGGTTTTCACATCTAAACCATTATTTTTAATTTAATTTAATTTTTTATGTTTTATTATTATTATTGTTTTTATTTTTTATTTTTTAAGAAATTGAAATGACTAAGGTAGAGATATCACAGCTGAAGGCTGTGATATCTCAACCTCCTTTTGCTGAGATACAGTTTGAATAAAATCTTCTTTTATGATGGGCTTATGATAGATTTTCAACCTATGTCCATTGACAATAAAGGTGTTGCCTTCTCCATCAATTGTAGTAAGTTTGACTGATCCATTTTCAAATACTTGAACTATTTCATATGGGCCCATCCAATGTGTTATGAACTTGGCTTTATGATCTCTGAATTTGGAGTCAAAGAGTAAAGCCCAATCACCTTCTTTAAACTCTTTCTTCTTTATGTGTGAATCATGCCACTGCTTCCTTTGTTTCTACATTAGGATTGTTCTCTCCTCTGCTTGCTGCCTCATTTCATCTAACTGGTTCAATTGCATAATTCTCTCTTTTTGTGCTTCATTGAGATCAATCCCTAAATCTGCAGCCATTTTATAAGTATGTATCTGAAATTCAATAGGAAGCATTACCTCTTTTCCATACACCAGCTAATATGGTGTAAATCCTGTAGTGTCTTTCCACGTGATTCTGTAAGCCTAGAGAGCATCCTTGAGCTTTTCCTCCCAGTTATTTCTGTTCGTTGCCACTGTTTTAGTGATAATTCCTTCCAAAGTTTTATTTGTAGATTCCACCTGGCCATTGGCCTATGGATGGTAAGGTGTAATTTTCTTGTGCTTGATTTTATATTTTTCTGTGATGTTTTGAACCAGCCTTGAAGTAAACTGAGTACCTTGGTCTGTTATTATCTCTCTAGGTACTCCATACCTTACAAAAATTTCTTCAAAAAGGAAGTTTACCACTGTTTGTTCAGTTTCCCGGACAAGTGCTTTTGCTTCAACCCATTTAGTCACGTAGTCAGTACATACTAAGATGTACTTTTTTCCCTTTGAAGGTGTATTGATAGGTCCTACAAATTCTAGAGCCCATTTTTCAAATGGCTCTAAATGTACTTGAGGCTGAAGTGGCATTTCATCTGAAGCAGTTGGTCTACCCATTCTTTGGCAACTGTCACAACTTCTCACATACTTCTTGGAATCCTTAAAAATTGATGGCCAATAGTAGCCTAGACTGAGGATCTTGAATGCTATCCTTTTAGCTACAAAATGCCCACCACAAGGTTCATCATGGCAAGATTTTAAAATATCAATTATTTCATCATTTCTTGCACATCTTCTTATAATCATATCATAACCAGTGTAAAATAAATCTCCATTAACCCATGAATATCTAGCACTTTTCTTGATGAGTCTTTTCTTCTCCTTTGTAGTAAAATATGGAGGTGTCTTTCCTCTGGATAGATAATTAGCTAAATCAGCATACCATGGATCCACTACTGAAATTTCAAATAAATTTTCATCGAGAAAAGAATCTTCAACTGGAACAACCTCACTTGGATTTTGGAGTCTAGAAAGAAAATATGCCACCTGGTTCTCTTTACCTGGTCTATCTAACACTATAATATTAAATTCCTATAGCAATAACAACCATCTGGTAACTCTGCCATTAGTTATTGGTTTTTTCATTAAATACTTAATGGCAGAGTGGTCAATATGGACAAAAACCTCATAACCAGTTATATAATGTCGGAATTTATTCACAGCATGTATGATTGCAAGCATTTCTTTTTCAGTAACTGTGTAGTTTAGTTCTGCAGGTGTCATATTTTTACTAATAAAATAGATGGCATAATTCAAAGACTCTTCTTTTTGTCCTAATGAGGCACCTACTGCAGTATCAGATGCATCTGTAAATATGTGAAAGGGTAGGGTCCAATTAGGTCCTTTTAAAACTAGTGTGGTTGATAACTTTTATTTGAGTGTTTCAAAAGCTTTTTGGCAATTTTCATTCCAGTTGAAAGGTGCATCTTTTGCAAGAAGCTTAAACAGGGGTAAAGCTATCTTACTAAAATGTTCAATAAACCTTCTATAATAACTTGCATACCCAAGAAAACTTCTTACCTCTTTTTTAGTCTTCAGAATTGGAAAATTGACAATGATTTGGATTTTTGATGGATCTACTTTAATGCCTTTTGAAGAAATATAATGACCCAATACTACCCCTTAATTTAGCATCATAAAACAATTTTCATTACTCAAGGATAAATTGGCTTCAATACATCTCTTCAAAACTTTCTCAAGATTTTCTAATGAATGTTCAAATGAATTACCATACACTGAAAAATCATCCATGTAAACTTCAACACACTCATGAACTAAATCAGCAAAAATAGCTAATACATCTCTCTGAAATGTAGCTGGAGCATTACAGAGTCCAAATGGTAAAACATAATAAGCATAAGTGCCCTAGGGACAAGTAAAAGTGGTTTTGTCCTAGTCCTCTAAGACTATCCTGATCTGGTTATAGCCACTGAAACCATCAAGAAAAGAAAATGATGATTTCCCAGCTAATGTATCCAAAAATTGGTCAATAAATGGTAGTGGAAAATAATCTTTGAGGGTTGCTTTGTTCAATTTTCTGTAGTCAACACAAATCCTCCACTTACCATTTTTCTTGGGCACTACTACCAATGGAGATACCCACTGACTGTTAGAGATGGGATAAATAAAATTGACTTTCAGTAGTTTTTGTAATTCATCTCTAAGAATATCCTGAAGGATGGGATTCATTCTTCTTTATGGTTGCCTCACTAGTCTTATATTACTATCTGTGTAAATATGGTGAGTGCATGTTTCTGGGTGGATTCCTTGCATATCGGTGTAGTCCCAAGCAAATTCCTTTTGATATTTTCTCAATAATTGAATCAATTTTTCTTCCTGAGATAAGTCTAGGTGGGTGCCAATATTCAATGTTTTTCCTAGACTAATCTCTATGGTCTTACTCTGTGTGTTTGTGATAGATTGAATGGGAAAAATATTTTCAAATAATGTTTTCAAAGAATGAATGGTACATTTTTCTTGAAAACTTTGTGCTAAAAGTTGATCTGCAACATTGTATTGTTCATTTCTTAATTCTTTAGAAATATCAGGGTGAGAAAGGAACAATTCTACCAAATCATCATTATTATGTTCTTGAAAATCATATATTTAATTGATGCTAAAAACATATTGAACTTCTTCTTTATCATTTTATTTGTCATCAAGCCATAAGTTTTTTGCTACTGCTGGTGATTGTGCTGATGGGTACAGAGTGAGTTGCTTTCTTTCAGTTCCTCGTGAAATAATCATATTACCTGATCTACACCCTATGAATGCATCAACAGTTGCTAACCATGGTCTACAAAGGATGATAAGGTGTCCTCCTAAATTAGATTTTGGTTGAAGGACTAAAAAGTCAACTGGATACTCCCAAGAGTCCAGTGAAACAATTATGTCCTCCAAAATCCCTTCAGGAATCACTTTAGACCTATCAGCTAGTTCTAGAACAATTGGTGTGTATTGCAAGTTTGTGAGCTGCAATGTTTTCATTGTTTCAAGGGTCATCACATTTATTGCAGCCCCAAGGTAAATCAAAGTGTTTGGAATAGGTATGTTATTAATTATTGTAGTGACTCTGGGAATACCAGGATCAACATACTTTTCCATTGAAATGGTGTTTATCATAAGGCCGGTTAGATGTCCAATAACATGAATAGTTTGTGGGTCAAGCCTTTTCTTTAGTATATATTGGAATGTCTTTTATGGCTTGAAGTAGTGGGATTTTTATATAGACATTCTTTAGCTCATCTAAAACATCAAACTGAGTTAAAGACATGGGGATTTTTTCTTGGATCAATCTATCCGGAAAAGGTGGTGGATGCAGTGGTTGCATTTGTTTATTTTGGATGTCATCATTTTGTTTCTTTAGAATTGGAGTTTCATCTTCATTCTCTTTGTTTTCTTTTTGTTTGTCAGCTACTGGAGGTTCTTTTTGAAGTATCCTACCAAACCTAAGCTTGATATTTTGTAAAGGTAGAGTGGGGTAAGACGTTCCCTCATCTACATTGTAAGTTGGTCTATCTGCTCTATTGTTTGGATTAGGTACATGTTGAGCAGGTATCTGAGTAGGTCTAGGAGGTTGGTTAGATGGAAGTTGTAATTGAGATGGATTTATTGGTGGAGGATCAGGCAATGTTTTTTGAGTGTTTTGAGGTTGATGGACAACTTGCTGCTGAGGATATTGCTGATATGTTTGAGGATACTGCTGATATGGCTGAGGATATTGTTGGTATGGTTGAGGATACGGTTGGTATGGTTGAGGGTATTGCTGAAATGATCTCCATTGTTGTTGTGGGTAAGTTTGGTATTGCCACGACATGGAAAAATTCCAAGAATTCTAAACATACATTTGATCTTGTGCAGGAAATTGCAAATTTTGGTTTGGAAACATACCTGGAGGTGGAGCTCTTGGTTGCCATGGTCTCTTAGCACCCATGAAATACACATTCTCCATTTCTACGTTGGCTTCCAAATTAAAATTCTGCAAAATATTGATTTTAGAGCAATGAAATATATCATGATTTTTAGTGCAAAAGGCACAAACTTGAACATTTTGAACATTTTCTAAAGGGCAGTCTTTCAAAGCATGTTTCTTCCGGCACTTTGGGCAAAAGACAGCCATTAATTGATCTTCCTCTTCCTGTCTTTTCTTTGCTTTCAAAGTTTCAATTTAGTTTCCTAAGGTACTTAATAGGTCTGTCTTGAATTCTTCTAATAAGTTTCCCATTTCAGCCCTTGTGACACTAGCTGAAGCAGATTTAGTGGATTTGGATGATATGGTTCTTTTTCCATTCCTAGCTTTGCTCCTAGAATACTTTTCACATAAATCAGCAATCTCATCAAAAGGTAAGGTAGAAATATCACCTTTTCCCATCAAATTAAGATCATCTAAGTATTCCTCTCGGATGCCCTTCAAAAATATTGTTCGGATCAGATCAAGAGACATGGTTCTATGTTTTGATTTTTGTAGATTATAAACAAATCGTTCCAAATATTCCTCTAATCTCTCATCCTCTTGTTGATTCATTCTAAAGATATCATCTTTAGAATCTCTTAATCTACAATAAGGTTGGTATTTCCTTAAGAATATTTTTCTCATGCCATCCCAATCAGTTATTGCATGTTCACCAAGTCCCATGAACCACCTCAGTGCTGATGCTTTTAGTGTTGCTGGAAATATTCTAAGCCTATGGGCATCATCTGTGTAACCATATGTTCGACATACTATGTCAAATTCAAACAAGAATGAATCTGGGTCTTCTGAAGCCATACCATAAAAGTTTGGTAGCACAGATGGAGGTATGTTTTTCATTTTTATTTCCTCATCATTGTTTTCTCCTGGTTCTTGAATAGGAAATTTAAAGGTTGACACTTCCTCTTCTCTTGGTGGATTTCGATCTTGATCTTGCCTTTGTTTCTGTTCAGCTTCTCTTTGTCTTCTTCTTTCCTCTTGCTGTCTCTCATATTCTCTAAGTTGTTCAGGAGTGGGTCCTCTTGCTACTCCTCCTCCTTCCTTAGTCATTTTGATAGGTTCTTCTGTTGATTTAATGTCTTGTTCAGTGTCACTTGTTTCAAAGAAAGGTTGTTCAGGTGATTTTTCTCCTTCTTGATATTTTTCAAAATCAGTAGGTTCAAGGAGAGGTTGTTCGGTTGTTTTTCTACTCTCTCTTGTTATAGAGGATTCAGGGAGATGTTTATTCTTTGCTTCGTATGCCAATAAAATTTGTCTTTCAATGAGTGTGAGTCTCTGCCCTGATTTTTGTTTTTCCTCTAATTCTTGTACAGTGACTTTCCCGGCTAGAGTTGTCTGTTCAATCCTCTCTAAAGGGTCTGCTCCTAGTGGTGGATTAGTTCTTGGATGGGGGATTTTTATGAATCTAAATTTATCATATCTAGGTCTAAACATAAGTAACCGTGACTTCTAAAATGTAGAATTAAAAATAAATCTGTTTTTTTTTTGTTTTATTGTTTTTTTTTTATTGTTTTTGTTTTTTAAAATCCTCTAGCTGTGCCTCCCCGACAACAGCGCCAAAATGTATATAACAATCTAGGGCTCTAGATTAGGCTCAATTTATTGTCAACCAAGGTAGGTAATCTTAGAGGCACATGTCTAATGTTTATAGACCTAAAAGGATCTGTTTTCCTAAGTAAATGTTTATTGTGGTAGGCTCCAACACTCTTTTACAAGAGATTGGGATGTGGTTCCTCACACACTTTAAACACTTATGTAATTAAATTTGATCTATTGTTCTAAAAATAGAGTGCTACTAATTGTCTAAGTTTTCAATCCTTTTACAAGGTTATAGTTCACAAAAACTCTTTCAAAGTAACACACTAAATCATACTAAAAATTGAATTCATTAAAACAAAGATCACAGAAATGATTTGGAATTCAATACTCAATTAAACCTCTTACAAGGACTGTTCATTAATTTTTGTAATCGAATTCTTCAATTATAACTATGAATCATGAAATAAAAATAATAAATAAAATCACAAGCACTCCTAATCAAAATCGATTAACTCAAAAGCATGAAAATAAAATAAAATACTAATAAGATCTGAACACTAAATCTAATAGAAATGAAAAGAAAAGTGTACCGACTTCACATGGGGGCCCTTCCACACTTTGAAGGCACACTTCAGAAAATTCAAATGATGAGAATGCTAACTCAAAACACCATAAATGATGAAATTTTGTCTTTGATTAAAATCTGGAAACGAGTTACATTAAAACAGAGTTCTGAAGCACATACACAGTCTCAAGTCTTCTCTTACATTTAATAATATCACTAGCATCATTAGCCTATTACATGCTTCCATTCACTTATTTATCAAAAATTACAATCAAAAGAGGCTATTTTCGTTCCTTCTAATCCTAACTGATCTCCAAAACAGATCGAATTAGTTTGGAATTCCTAATCATAGGCAAAATATCAAGCTCATTCATTATGACTTTAGATTTTTCTGCTAGATTGGTTGGGTTTGACCAGCGTTGACTGGCTATTTAGGAACTTCAAATCTGATGCTAGATAGATTTTTCATCATGTGTGTACGTTCCAGATCACTTCCTTGTCCTTCGTTTTGATCTACCTGCTATGCCACGTGTCAGAACATAAACTATTTACAGGAAGTTATCACATCCTATAATTTTCTTGAAAATTTTCAATTTTTAACACAAAAATTCCATAAATTAAATTTACTGTAAAAATAATAATTATAATGCTATATTAATCAATTTCACTAAACTGTAAGGGATTTATGGAAGAAAATGGTGGATAAATGATGGAATTTTAGGAGAAAATGATAGCCATAAAATAATACCAACACCAGACCAACCTCCCAAGGTTAAGCCTATGCTCAACATCCTTCAATTGAAGGAATGAATGGCTTATGAGACAACAGGGAGACCTTCAAGCAAGTCACCCCATTAAATTTTGTTTCTGTTTTTATTTTCACTTAGTTTAAGGAGAGTTATTTAAACCTCCTCAGCTTTTATTGTAATTGCTATTTTTAAGACTCTCTATTTTATTATAATAACCCTTCATGTCTTTTAAGAAGGAGTCCTGAAATTTTGCAAGGAAGACTTTATAGAAGTCACACTTTTGTACTCTTAAATTTTTCTTAATAGAAAGGGCTGGACCAAATACTGTTGTTCAAATGAGCAGAGTTAACGTATACATGTTAATTTTATCGTATATGTTAATTTTTTGTCCCAAATGAGAAATTGTTAATTTTTCTTATGGTGTTTTGTTTTATGTATCTTTTAAAAAAAAATTAAGCATTAATTCACTTTTGAATATGTCCGATTACCATATTTTGATACATATTCAATACATGCAGTAAACATATGCGATATATTATTATCTAATGGATTTAATGAACTATTTAATTAAATCAATTATTTCAAATTCTTTTCATCTCTAAGTGTTTGTAAAATATTTATTTGCATTTGCTGAAAGATCATGTTTATAAATCTCACAGAGAGAATAATTCATCCTGGGATATATATAGATAGGTATATTTATTTACTTCATTATTTTTATCTCTCCCGTCTACCAAGTTACTGTTAGTTATAATACTATCCATTCACCTAATTATATTTCACTGGGAAACTGGTCCCATAAATCTAGTCAGAGCCACTATACCAAACAAATAAGGGAAAATTTTCAAGTCCCTGACCGGGTGGTTTTCCTTGATGTTGTTGCACCGATTTTTGGGGCCTCAAAATTTTTGGCACTAGAATGAGGGCCATCATACTATGAATGGCATCAAAGCTCAATCCAAAAAGCAAATACCATCAAAAGAGTCGTTATCCCTCCAAATCTCCTACAACTTCTAGTACTGGTTCAAGATATCCTAATCTTAGATTAGAGGTTGTTCAATCTTCACCCAAGTCTCCTAGTTCTATTCCTAAAGAACTCTCCTTAGATTGTACTCCAGAATCACCTAAATTACAAAACTTAATAAATAAATTGGAAGAAATTTCTATTTCGGCAGAGAAGCCTCAGAAGGAAGTGTTACTTGAATATTTGAGGAAACTGGTGTATTAACCTGTTCTAAGAGTGAAAAGATCAGAATAATCCCTTTTAAGTTTCCTCTCCATTCTCAGCATAGGAAATATCTGATATTTGAGACTCAATCATCCACTAGTGAGATTCAATCATCTTCTACCCCTCAAACTCCATCATTTATTCGTCCTTCTTTTATATCTTCTCAAACAAGTTCTTCATCAATTCATACTTCTTCTTCTTCCCAACCTAGAAGTGATGCCTCAAGAAATATTAGTTCCATATTTTTTTCTTCCACACCTACATCCACTACTCGAACTACTTCTTCCACTCCAAATCCTTCTTCATGGAAATCTAATCCCCCGGTTCACACAATGACAGCTAGACCTTTGTCAAATCCTATTCAATTATTAGGTCCTCTTTGTTGGGTGCTAAAAGGTGTCTTTTAAAACTCCTAATCACCTCACATTAATTATCAACCTGGGTAAGTCCTTTTGTTTCAAGAGTGTACACAATATGTGAAAGCTATAATCCAAAAAGTAATGTTTCCTAAATTGTAGTATAGTAATTGACACAAGAATAAATGGAAGCATCTAATAAACTCCAATTGCAATTATTAAAGGGAATATCAAAGTGCAATTTGCTATTGAAATCAAATATTACAGCAATCCAAATAATGGTATCATCAGTCGAGAGCACAGTAATAATAATTCACTCCTACTTAGTTGATTCAATCTAGATTATACTAATTTCTGCAAAGCAATTAAGATAGAAACGATATCACTTCTGAGAGTCTCATAACAATAATTAAACTCTTACAGATGATTTAAGCAATGCAATGCATTGTCTTAAATAACTCACGTTGTAATGAACAAGATTCAGATCAAATGATAACGAAGTAAATCATAAACAGAACACATAATATCTCAATACAGGAAAATAATAAACAGCTAATGAAATGAACTCACGGTAACAAGAAATTATCAAATCAATCACACGCTACAAGAATAAAAAATATAACACAAGGAAGCAGCTAACACTACTAGGGGCCGGGCCCTTAGCCATCAGCAGGCACTGCTAAGCTACTTCAGATAGTACGAATGAAAACAAAAACTTAAATTATTCATAAAACTTGAGTAGCATTACAATATATTTCTGTCTTTTTAGAACTATGTTCTGTCCATAATTATTCTCATAAATAAATCTATATTCCCTTTCATAATCCTCCTCTTTGATTTCTTGTTTTTTCATTTAAATACACATGGACCAGAGGGAAGTTACAACATAGATGATTACAAAATGATTCCCATAAAAAAATTGGATTGTTCATAACCAATTGATCAGCAAGGTCATATCTGAAATATCTTTCCATCAATCATTCAATAGGAACAAGTCGAATTTGGTATTGCAACTGAGATAATTTGGAAAACGGCCACAACAGTGAATCTGGGAATAGCGTCTTCAGAGAACCTTCTTTTTCTCTTAATAAAAACCGAATTTTGGCTAACTGCCATTTAGGAAAGTTAATTCAGTCCATTCTAGACAAAACCCATGTTTCGGATTTTCCAGATTCGTCTCCATTTGCCCACAACGTCCAATGAAAAACTGTCACTTCTTATTCCAGCTAATTTCTGAGTTGTAATATTTAATGATGAGCTGGAGATCAAATCTGCAATCTGAAGAACATCTTGGAGGCTAAAATGGTAAGTTATGTTACAAAAAATTTATTAATAAACCATCATTGATAAAATCATGCATAATAATCATCAATTTATTGAAAATAAAGGAGAATAAATAATGTTTATCCATAAGAGCATAAATAATTATAAAATGGAATTATATGATAAACCATGATAAATGACGTGAGAAAGAATGGTAGAAATGGATGAAATAGGTGTTAAAAAGTGATAATAATAATGACAAACTAGCATCCCAACACTCTTCATCCTTTACCTAAGCATCCATAAATATGGTTGCCTAACTATAATCCAAACGATGGTCTACCTGTTGAAGAACATCTCCATAATTTTATGCTTGCTATGAATCTTAATGATGTCATTGAAGAATATTGCGTAGTTAGGTTATTTCCCTATACTTTTCAAGGATCATTTGGATCATGGTATTTCTCACTACCATCAAGCACTATTACTAGTTTGGATATATTTGAAGAACAATTCCTTACAAAATTTGGTGATGATTGTACTACTGCTACTCTTATCAATGACCTTTCCAATCTCAAAGCAAATATAGGGGAAAATATCAAAGATTTCAACTCCAGATTTCATAAGATACTCAATAAAATCCCAAACACATCTAAGCTTGGGTTATATGTCAAAATAGAATGGTAAATATCCTCTCTTCCTTCCAATATTTCTATTTTTGTAGATAGAGCCAATAAGGCTACATTGGTAGAAAATATGAAAGAAGCCCTTTCTGTAGAAAAGAGGATTCTTGCCTTAGAAAAGAAAATTTCACAAGAGGAAAGAAAAACTAAAAAGGTTTCATTTAAGGATGAATCCAAAAAGAAAACATCCAAGGATCCTTATGACCTTGAGGGATTACGAAAGGTTCTCAAAACTATGTCGAATGACATGGTTGAAATAAAGAAACAAGTAGTTGAACCTTCTTCGAAGAAACCTTTCAAATATTTTAAGAAAACTCAAGCTTCCCAACCTCCAAATGTAATCTCAAATGCTGAATTAGATTAAGACGAAGATCAAGATGAAACAATATCATCCGCAGAAGAATCACAAGATGAAGAATTAGTCAAAGTTCATGGATTATGGGAATTTATTATTTCGACATATGACAATGAAGATTAACATGAGGCACTTCCAGTTAACACTAGAATTAAAACTTCTATCGATCTCCCTCAATCTCCTCAAAATGAAGTCTTCATCCTCTGTTCTTAAGGATAAATTTTTTAACAAAAGAACTCCTCCTCCTCAATCAAGCACAACTTATTCTACTCTTCCATCTACATCCAAGACAATATTTGTATAAGATACCATTGAATATAATATAGTTGAAGACATGAATAATGTAAAGACAAATATCTCCATACATGAGTTGAGAAAATTAAAAAAACAACAAACTATTTTACTCAAAGAGCTAAATGCAATCCTTACTTCACCCTTACCTGTGCCTGTTACTTCCAAGCCTCAAAAGGAGTTGGAAAACCTCCTAGTGATCCACCTAAAAAAAATTGATGCAAATGATGTTATTCTAATCAGAGACAGATCTAATTCGCATACTCCTCCTTTCCTTTTAAATTTTGAAGTATTTAACAAAAAAGTACATAATTTTCTAATTTACTCTGGAGCCTCTTCAAATATCATGCCATATTCTATTTTTTTGAAGTTGAACATTGCTCGTCTAAAGTCTGCAGTACACATTGTGTAATTAGACATAACTAAATTTAAGGTATTAGGAGAAATGAATTCAGTCCTCACCAAACTAGCATCCAATTCACATGTACATAAAGTGATTTATATTTTGGTTGCTGATATTCCTGACTTTTATCATTTAATTCTTAGTAGATATTGGTTAGAGAAACTTCATGGTTATTTTGCAACTGATTGGTATCATATGTGGCTTCCCTACAATGGTAAGCCAAATCAGATTCGAGTTGATTGCGAAAAACACATGAAATATTTAGTAACTGACATTGAAGATGAAAATGAACCTATGGATTTTACTAATAACATTCTCAGAAATTACTCTGCCGAATATTTTTTTAGGAAATTTTAATGCTCATAAATCTCTATTTATCACCAACTCAGTTAATTCTCAAGTTGAAATTTTTTCTCAGCCAGACTCTTCAAAATGTATAAATATCATAGATAAACCTTATATTAAGACATTGTTCTAGACATTATACTTTGATGGACCAAAATATGGTGAAGGTGCAGGAGCTGGTTGCATACTAATTAGTCTGGAAGGAGAAAATACAATGCTGTCTTGTAGGCTAGAATTTGAGTGCACAAATAATACTACAGAATATGATGCGTTGGTCCAAGGTTTGTACAAAGAAATATATCTCAGTGTCAAATATCTTCAAGTCTATGGTGACTCTGAAATAATTATCAAACAGGTAAGAAAACTATTCACTGTATTTCTGGTCATCTCAAACATTACTAAGCATTAGTACAATCTCTTACCTCACACGTCTTAGCATTCAATATCTTGTCTATTCCAAGGCTCCAAAATTTAAGCGTTGACCTTTTAGCTAATCCAGCATCCAGATTTATTCCTTCTGAAGATTATAGTCTAGATAGATTTTCTATAGAATTGATTTTTCACCCATCTATTCTTGATAATTTCACTAATTGGAGAGTATTGAACAATGATAAAGATGTTCTAACCTTTCTTACATCAGAAGGGTCATATGATGAAAAAATAATTGATGAAGATGAACATTTAAGGCAATTGAATCAGAAAATTGAAGATAATTCCATACCTAAATCTGTAGTTAAGCTTGAAGATATGTATGATCTCAAAGACATGTTTAAAAATGTTACTAATTCTAAACTGCAAAGTTAAACTTTGAGGTTTGAACTAGTAACCTTGGCAGAGATCTCAATCCTCAGAATATTAAATTAGGACTTGGTGTTTCGTCAGATGAAATATTAGCCTCTGTTCATTTACTAAAGAAATACAAGAACGTATTCGCATGGAAATATGAAGACTGAAAATGTATGATACCTCCTTCATCCAACATACTATCCCAATGACATCCACTGAAAATCCTATACAACAAAAGTTAAGGAAAATTCACACTAGTCTTGAAAGTCAAATCAAAAGTGAACTGAATAAACTCCTTAAGGAAAATATCGTCTTCCCTGTTAGGCATTCAAAGTGGGTCTCAAACTTAGTCCCTGTTAAGAAACATAATGGAGACATCCGTATTTGTATATATTTTAGGAACTTAAACAAAGCTTGCTTAAAAGACAATTTACCATTACCACCTATGGAAAAAAATTTGCAAACAGTTGCTGGATATGAATTAATGTCTTTCTTTGATGTATTTTTAGGCTACAATCAGATTCTAGTTCATCTTAAAGATAGATTAAAGAATACATTTAGAACTAAATGGGGCACTTATGTGCATTTCGGCCTAATCAATGCAGGAGTAACGTTTCAAAGAGCAATGGACATTGCTTTCTTAGGACTGATAAATAAAACTGTGGTTGTATAATTAGATGATATAACCATTTATTCTAAGAAAAGAAGCAACCACTATCATGATCTTAAGAAAATACTTGAATGCTGTTTAATATATGGAATTCTTTTAAATCCAAAAAATTCTTATTTCACTTTAAATGAATGTAAAATTTTAGGATTTATTGTGTAAAAAAAATCACTTACATAGATCCATAAAGGATAAAGGCGATTTATGAAATCTCTCATCCCCATAACAAGAAATCCATGCAATAATTTTTAGGACAAATAAATTTTGTTAAGGGATTTGTTCGAAAATTTTCCCAAATTGTTTTACCATTGCAAGTAATGATTAAGAAAAATGTACTCGTCAAATGGGGACACAATGAAAGATAAGCTTTTGATCTAATCAAGCAAGCCATCATTAATGCTCATTCTCTGACTACCCAAAATGTTTCTAGTCATTTCATTTTGTATAGTTTTTCATATGAAACATATTATGCTGCTGTATTAACACAAATCGATGATCAAAATATATAAGCACCTATTTATTTATTTAGTTAAAATCTTCAAGGTGCTGAACTAAATTATTCATAAGTGGAAAAACAAGAATTGGTTGTTTACAAATCTTTAAATCATTTTAGACCTTTTCTCCTAAAGACACACACTAAGGTAATAGTTCCATTTTCAACAGTAAGGAAAATAATTATTCAAAAGGAACAGGGAGAAAAGAGATAAAATTGGGTTACTGATCTACAGGAATACAACATTGACATAAGACCAGTAAAAATTGTCAGAGGACAAGGTCTATGCAGATTATTATCCGGGGCATCCAACATATCAAATGATCAAGCGTCAGGTAACATTGTACACATTGATGAGGTAAGCCTAAATGACTCTGAATCATAGTATTTCTATCTTATATTTTATTTGAAAAATGGATATGCTCCTACAAAAATCAATTACAAAAGAAAAAGAGCTTTAAGAGTGAAATCTAGTCAATATCAGATCACAGACAATGTTCTATTTAGAAAAAACTATGAATTCGTACTATTAAGATGCCTTGAAAAATCTGAAGCATAGAGGGTTTTGCAGGAACTCCATGATGGACTCGTAAGTGGAAATTTTGGAGGAGATGCCACAACACACAAAATCCTACATGCGGGATATTATTGGACAAAATTATTTAAAGACACTCATGCATATGTGAGAAAATATAAAACATGCCAAATTGCTGCTAGAAGACAAAGAAAACCACCTTACCCTTGCATCCAATCAACATTGAGCAACTTTTGAGCAATGGGGATTGGACATCATAGGTGAGATTGTTCGTAACTCATCCAAACAACATAGATACATTCTCACAACAATAGATTATTTTACTAAGTGGGTGGAAGTTGTTCCACTAAAGGTAGCTAATTTTGAGGCCATTATGGAATTTATTGATCAATTCATTATTAGTAGGTTTGGCTTACCTAATGCACTTATGTTTGATAATGCATCTTATTTTTTGGGAAATAGTATAACTGAATTTGCTCTCAAAATAGATTTTAAACTTAAATATTATGCTAACTACTATCCCCAAGGGAATGGTCTAGCAGAATCAACAAATAAAAATCTCATAAGAATCATAAAAAGGACTATTGATCAGAGCCATAAAAATTGGCATAAGTGTTTAACATTTGCACTATGGGCAGATAGGATTACTCAGAATGCATCTATAGGGACTTCTCCATTCAATCTACTTTATGGGAAAGAAGTTGTAATTCCATCAAATTTAGCTCTCCCTTCATTATCCTAGTTCAATTTACTGATGAAACACCTTCTTCTTCCTTACAATTAAGAATGTATCAGATCCTTAAAATAGAAGAGGAAAGGGGAAAACCCAAATTAACTCATGCTCGACACCAACAGATGGTAAAAAATTCTTTTGATGCAAATTTTGTTTCCCCAAAAAAATTTCAAATTGGAGACCTTGTCCTTAAGTGTGACAAGGCACATGAAGAAAAATGTAAGCATACCAAATTCCAAAGAATGTGGCTTGGACCATTTCAAATCACAGAACAAATTGGCCCATCAACCTTCATGTTACAAGATCTTCAAGGGAGAAAATATTTTCTTCTTATCAATGGGCTGATTTTGAAATAATTATTTTCTTAGAAGAAAATTTTCTTCTAAATGTACTATACTTACACTTTTACATTTTTTGGGAGAATAATTCTTGATTACATACTTTTGGATTTTCGCAACACCTCTGAATTATTTTATGATTTTTTATTTTTGAAGAATAATTTTTTTGAGGAAATAACTACAAAACTTGAAAATTGAACGAATACTATAAAACTCTGAAATCTTTTTCCATTGAAATTGTAAATTTTATAAACCTAAAGTTTGTAAAGTTTTTTTACTTTACTATCAATCAGAAAAGGTTCATACTTACAAAGTAAAGACTTGTTGTCACTAAGTATCTTTACCTCTAAATTTTCATCCAACAACTCTTGAGTCAATGATTCTACCCATCCATTAATTATGATTTTTTAGAGTGTAATTCAAAAATATAAAAAACTTAAAAGGATAAGAGGTCTCATCACGAACCTGCTTACCATGTTCATAGGTAAATAATAAAATGACATTACCACTACTGCATATCAAACCAGGGTATTATCTCATGATTATTAAATAATCATAAGACAAGGGGTCTCATCATGAGCCAACTTGTTCAGTTCAATTATAACTAGTTAATGGCGTTGTCACTTTCTGGTCATCATGCTATGATAATGACTTTTTAAGAACAAGATTTTTTTTTTATATGATTAAGGATTTATCTCAACAAATTGCAATAATAGATGGATGGGATACTGAATCATTGATGGTTAAAAGGTAACCTTTTCGAGGATATGAATGCCTGCTGGAAGCAGTGGCTCTACGCATGAAAAAAGGAGTAAATCAAAGGGCTAAGTTACAAAAAGACACTTAATTTATCTTTTAAATTATTTGATGATTGATATAGAGGAATGAAGATATTTATTTATGAAAGGTTTCTGAAAGATTAACAATAAAGCCGAGTTCTTCTATTCAGGGTAATTATATTCATTCAAACATTTCGAGCATGATTTTTGTTTCCTTAAATTATTTTTACTTATTTAAAAGATACTAAGAAATTTATTTTTCAGAGATAACTGGATTTTCTAGTGAATCGCCAATTGTTGTGCTATTCAACAACCCCCATTATTTTAGCATAGTTACCTTAGGAAAATATGGGGAACCTTTTAAAAATTTTAGAGTAAAAAAAATAAAACCATTACGTGATTAATTTAAATAGAAATATGAATCAAATGGGTTTAAAATATTGAATTTTCATCTTAAAGACACTTGAGCAGAGAATGTTAATCAAATCATAATATCACATGAAATAAATATGGCTCATAAAAGTCGCTTAGCACAAATTGCGATGCAAAATACAAAAAATCGATTTAATAAATAAAAAGGGAATTTTACCGAACAAATTCTATGAGAAAGAGACTGCGGGACCCACTTCCGCCTCATAGGAAAATCACAAATCGCATTTCACATTTTTATCTCTATTATTTTAAAGTCATCCTACACACTTCCCTGATGTGATATACTCTATTGCATCGCACTTTTGCTTCGTGACCACTCTTGCCCTTCATTCATTTTCACCGATATTGCGATTGCGATATCGCAATTGGAAAAAATTATATGATCGTCACTATATAAATATTCACACATGAATAACACCGCTATGCGAAAACTCTCATTTAAATGCTCAAATTATTACACAAGAACATCAACCCTTACTATCCATTAATGCCATAATTTAAGTGGTTTTATAGCCCATGCTTCCAAAAATTATTTGACTGCAAGAAGCATTGAATTTATGTATTAACCGCGTGCCAAGTTTCATTCGCTTGGTTGTTTCCATTATTATGACACTTTCGTATTTGTAAATAAAAATTTCCTCTTTCTACTTATCATTCTTCATTATTCATAGGTGATTCCAAATAAACCGATCTCTTCAGAGATGTTGAAAGCTGTGAAGAAAGCTAATAAACCTGTGGCACCCACAAATCCTACAACTAATGTAAGTGAAAGAACATAAATGCTTCCTCTATTCATAGACACAACATGCGGACTGCAAAGTGGTTCTTCCTCCTAGGAAGAAATGTATAATTTATTTGAGGATGATAAACCCCATAGGTTTAAACGGCCCAAAGTTACTGCAGATGCTTCTGATTCTTTAGAAGCTAATATAGAAGAACTTGCCAAATATTTTATGTAGAAATTATATACACTAAGCATGCATACATACAGATTCCCCTAATCTCACAATATTTAACTTCTTGAAAAATAAAAAATCATTCCACTCTTAATCTGTTGCGGAAAATTAATTGCAAACACATGTGAAGCATAAATAAAAACAATCGCTCATAACATAGTTGTTTAACGGAAAATCCTGAAGTTGAAAACCCCAACTATCATATATTATGTATCATGGAGATCATGTAACAATCTCATACAAAGCTTAGTACATCAAGCTCTTAGTGCAATCAATCGTGTTGGAACACCTAATCCTACATGGGTAGGTGTGGAATGCGAAAAGTCACAATGGAGTCCAAGTGACCTTGGAATGTGAAACTAAGAGTGACACCATTGTACTATAAATGTACATCAGGTATAATGGAAAAATAAGAAAGCCTCGCGCTTATATTTCATTGTGTGTTGAGTCTCTTGTTGTGTGTGTTTATCTTTCTCATACACCATGTGTGTGTTTAACATGGTATCAGAGCTAAGAAGTTCATAACCAGCTCAACCTTGAGCGAGCCATTTGTGTTTATGGCCTGTGCATATCTGCAAAAAATCTTGGCATTTTTGTAGCACTCAGAGATTGTTGCAGAAGTCATTTTTCCACATTCAAATCCTTAGCAGCATTCATAAATTTGTTTTGAAGAATATCAGCATTGGTTTTGAAGAAAAACAACATTGTGCATCTGAAGGTTTTCTCACTGCTCATTTTTCCTGCAATTTCTATTAAATTCTTCAATTTGGAGAGCTGCTGAAAATTGTTTAAAGTGGGTTTTTGAAGAAGCTTCTGAGTTTTTACTGCTGAATTTTTTTGGAAAATTCTAAGTTTTTAAAGTCCATTTTTCTATTGCTGAGCTACTGGAAAAATTTCTGAGTTTTGTCTACTGAAAATTTCTGAATTCTACAGTGTCAAATTTTATGCTGCTGAGATATTTTATTGCCCAAAATTCTGCTATACATTTGAAAATTTTTGCATTTCTCCTACTATCCTCTTCTTTATTCTGCTCTCTATTGTATTTAATTTTTAAAAAAAATAAAAATAAAAATAAAAATAAAATCTCTGTTCCCAAGAGCCCACGGCCTTTCGGCCCTCTCTCCCCCACCACTCATTCCCACTCCTACCCAACCTACCTCCCTCCTCCCTGCTGCACTCACACCCTCTCAAACACTCGGCCTTCACACTCTGCGTAATCCCCATGCCGCTCAACACTATGCTCCAACCCTACCCACCTCGGCCCCCCTTCACTCGTTACCTAACCCATGCTCCTCCCTCACGGCTCACTGCTCCCACACACTATTCCCTACCCCCTACACCCCATACCCCATCGCAACACCTCTCCATACGTGGCCCCCTCACCTCCCCTTTCCCATGGCCTTTCAGCCCCCCCTCGCGTCCCAAAGATCACCCTTCCCCCTCACTGTTACGCTCCCGCTCGCATCACTCCCCATCCCACCCCCTCACAGCTCTACGCCCTCTCATCGCTCTTCCCAGCCCTCTCCACTACCCATGCACACTCGCCTACACTACCCGCTCCCACTTACATGCCCCCTACCTATGCTCTATCCCCCCCTCTCCATAACGCCTTCCCTCGGCCTTTCGGCCTCCCCCCCTCCCCCACCTACAAACACACTCCCCCATTATTAAATTTCAATTTTTAAATGTTTTTAATTCCCCTCCTCTCCCCTTTTAATTAATTTCCCTTCTTTATATAAAAAAAATAAATAAATAAAAGAAAATTTCCTTCCCATCTTAAATTTTTTATTAAAAATCCCCCTTCCCCTTTTTTAATTAATCCCTTTCTTTTTAATTTTTTTTTCTATCAGCCTTTTTAAAATTATTTCCCAGATATACCCATAATTCCCCTCCCTTAATTTTTTTTTTTTTAATTTAATTAAAAAAAAAAAACAGTAGAGAGAGAGGAAGAGAGAAAGTAAACAGCAAAGAGAGAGGAAGAGGAAATGAACAACAACAAATAAGGAATTGACATATGAAGAAAATGGACTGAATACATAGAGAAAATTGTAGTTTTGCATTGTGATTTGTGGCATTGACATAAGGGTGACTTTCTAAAAGAGATTGACATGTGAAGACGAGTTGTTCTTGATGAAAAACAACTCCTTGAAGAAGAAAATTCAGCTGCCTTAAAGGCCTCTTGCACAGTAGTTTTCAGCTGCACATTTACAAATATTTTGCAGAAATATTGTATTGAACTGACATTGTATTACTTCTTCATAGTTGCAATCAACAGATTTTGTACTTTGAGATTTCCATAGTTGGAAGTTCTCTTGAGTCATTTGTATTTCTTGTTGCATCACATTGTAAACGGGTGCATTTTCGATTGAAGCTGACACCCTTTATTTTTTGAGCCTAAATTGTTGAAATGGATAAAATCAATGATGCATTAGAGTTGTTGAATAACCTCATTCATTCAAATATTGATGATATGATAAAAATGAGCAAGAATGCTCTTTGTAACATTCAAAGTTGTTTTCTAGATGCACAAGAAAAGATTGAGTTTTTATAATTGGAATCTCAACTCCAACAAGATGAACTTCAGCAAAAGAGTCACCATTCTGAACCTGTTTCTGTTCAGAAGATTGAGAAGTACTCCCATTAGCAGCAAGTCAGTAAAGTTGAAGCAATTCCCATTCAGTTCCTTGCACAAGAGCAGATGTACATGCAGATGCAACAGTTCAACCTGCACTTCTCAAGCCCATCATCAAACCTTGGGAAGAGCTTGTCCACAACAAGCACCGAACTGGTCTTGGATATGACAAGGATGTATCCTTTCATATTCCAGACTACACCAAGCCCATTCAATTTTAGAGTGCCGGATTCCTGTATGACAGTTCACCTGCAGCTGTTCCAGATCCTATTCCGCTTCCACAACAACAGATTATCAAATTCCAACACTGTGATCGAGTTGGTCATATGAAAGATCATTATTTTGATCTTCATCCATGCAAGCACTGTGGTCGGAACACTCATTCTTCAGATAGATGCTTCGGAAACAAGCCTCCTGCAAGAACAAATATTCATCTTGGATGGATCGCTTCTTGGCAATGGGCATCAGCAGCCAAGAAGATGTTTAAGACACATGTCAGAACTTGTTCACGAATATTGAGCAAACTTGCAGTTGAGTTTTCACCATCATCTCACCTGGTCCCTGACAGGGGGGAAAATGGTGGTCATGTACAAGCTTCGATGTCAGATCAAGCGAGCTTGAGACACAATCTCTCATTCCATGTTCAGAGTTGTAGCCAAAGCCACAGCAGTTCAAGCGAGCCAAAGCCACAATTCTTCATTCCAGATTCAGATATGTAGCCAAAGACACAGATGCCCATGATCATGCCTTTGGTTGGTGGACAACCTTAAACCATCATCTTTGGTTGTTGGTAATCCTAAAACCATCACAGGTAGTAGACCTCCCTTCTTTTAGGTTGAAGGTCTCCCTTTCATATATGAGGGACACTTCCTCTAGCAGAAGCCTTCAGCTTCTTGCCAGCTTTGGTTGAGTTCTAGGAAATGCTTCAAGCATTCCAGTGTTATTGGTAATCCTAAAACCATCACAGGTAGTAGACCTTCCTTCTTTTAGGTTGACGGTATCCCTTTTTATGAGGGACAATTCCTCTAGCAGAAGCTTTTAGCTTCTTGCCAGTTTTGGAAGAGTTTCGGGAACTACAAAAAGTATTGCGTTCTAGTGTTGGTGGTCATCCTTAAACCACCTATTTTTTCCAACATTTCAGAGAGTTTGTTACACCATTTTTTGGTCATCTAACCCATTATCGTTAGATAAACCCAAGTACACCATGTAAGACTAATTTTACCCCAAGTAAAATCGCTTGCACCACATCCGTTTACATTTCTTGGTCATATTTAACCCAAAACAAGGTAATCAATTAAATAAATCATTATTTATTTAATTATTTCCTAAGAAAAACTTATTGAAATCACTATTTAAATACTAATCTTAGTTAAATTTGACTAAATCATTTTTAAATAATTAAATAAACCATTATTTATTTAATTATATTCCCCTCATTTCCCTTAAATAATAAATAAATCATTTATTTATTTATTATTTATAAATAAATAAAATGACCCAAGTCAAAAACCCTTTTCCCTCCAACAAATATAATAAAATATTCCTAAAAGGTGATTCTAGAATGTGATTGATAATATTTTATTCATTCACCGAGTTCTAGAACACCCCAATATTTTGTTATAAATAGAAGGGTTTTCCCCATTCATTAGTCACCTCCATTGCACTAGATCGTGACACTAGATCTACTCTTGGTCACCAATTTCATTTTGTTTTCATTTTGAACTCCCATTGAGTTCCATGTTTGTTAGGGTTTTTCATATCAACCAAAGAGAGGAATTTTAGATCTGAAACACTGAGGACTTACAAGAACCCGTCCCACTGAGGAGAATTGGAAAACACCTTTCTTGTTTTCCTCTCAGGTGCCCCATTCTTTAATATAATATAAGATTCTTTTTATACATTGTTCTTTTCTTTTCCATTGGATGCATGGAGCCATTTCACATTTTATCTGCTTAATGCCTTTTATGCTTAGATCTAATATTATGCAGCAAATCTAAAGACATTTTTCAGCCATACTTGATGTTAGGGCTACTTGATATGCATAGCTAAAGTGATCTTTTACGACAAAAGAATCATACTAACAATTGGCGACTCCACACGGGTTTTCTTTTGCGACCACTGTCGTTTTCTATTCTCCTGCATATCCAGTTGTTTCAGACCCTAGGGTTTCTCTTCAATTTTCTGTTTTTCCTATTTTTATGCTATTTTTTTCCTCCAAAACCCTCAAACATTCAAGTTTGTCACTTTCGTCTATTTCTGGCCTTATTGCGCAAGTGACCGACATCAGCCACAGCTGAGACGACCAAATTTTCTGAAATCTGCCGCAACCATCCCTGGATCTGTAGGTCGCACTTATCGGCCCAAAAAGTGCGACCTGGTCTTGAGGTCGCACTTTTCTGCCCAAAATTTGTGACCTGGCCTGAAAACAGGCCCAAACCTGCGACCTGCAATTTTTTCTGCAATCTGCCAGTGCTTTTTCTGGGTTTCGCCGAGGCTTCTGTCAGGGTTTTCCAGCCTCTGTCTCTACCTGTTCAGACCTGTTGCTGATCTATTTCACTCACCTAAGTGGGACTCTTGCCCCTTAGGGCTTTAGTTCCCTCCACTTTTTGTGGGAGAGTTTGCTGCTGTTTTCAGACGTCTGAATTTCTAGAAGTTTCCGCCTTATTTCAGATCTGATACCTCCTGATCCTCACAGGTCAGCTTTTCTTCCCTTTCTATACACTGCCTTTCGCTTTGTTTTGGTTTGTCTATAGGGTCACCTCTTTGACCCCCCTCTTTTTAGCTGATCTCCTATTTTTTAGCAGCAACCTTGCCCCTGCCTCTTTGCTGCTTTCTGCACCACTTTCCAGCAGATCTCTCCATTAGATCCCAGTCCCTCTGGACCTTAGATCTACTGATCTCTTGTCAGCGTGCTCTGCCCCTTCTAGACTAGTTTTAAGAGACCCACCTTCTTGGGCTCGATTGCTGCCTTTTTAGTTGCTAATTTTCTGTTCTTTCAGTCTTATTTACTGCAGATTTCTTTTCCATTACGCAGCAAAATTTTTTCTTTTACTCTCAAAAAATATGGGTTTAATCAATTAAAATTAACACACGCCACACACTGACCCTAAGTGAAGAAGAGCCTGCTTAACACCGCCTGGAAAAGACTCTAAAATTAATCGACACCGCACCTCTCTGCCCTTGTTTTGACCTTGCCCTCACTTGATCTTGCACCTCCCTGCCTTTGTCGGTTCTTCTTCTTCCTGTCATCATTTCAAGGCATTTATCCCAGAGACTTCTTGGCCTTCACCCTCAGTTTCCGGATGGTCAAATTCCTCCTTCCCATCATCGTCAAGTTAGTCCTCCCCCGAGTCCGCACTCTAACTCACCTTCTGATTCTTTGGTTCCTCCCCCTACTTTTGGTTCTCCCTGTTACCTTCACCATGTCTGGTCCAGGGCCTAATGCTAGTGGCAACCCCGGCCCTAATGTTGGGACTATTACTAGCGGAACCGCCACAGGTACTCCCTCGACTGCTCCCTTGCTCCCCTTCATGGCAGGCCTCAGTCTTCCAGATTTCAATAAGTTAATCAATGATCCTATCTACCATGATGTTAGTTGGCCTGCTATGCGAACCAAGCTCCCCTCCGACATTCCCAAGTTCGAAGGCCTTGCTGGAGAGGATCCCTCCAACCATATTCGATCCTTCCATATGTGGTTTTCCTCTAATTCCATTACCGACGACTCCATTCGTCTTAGATTGTTCCAACGCACGCTTATGGGCGACACTTCTAAATGGTATGTTGACTAGCCCACCTCTTCCCATACCAACTTTGCGACCCTTTCCAGCGCCTTCTTATCTTATTTCCAGCTTCCCCCGCGTTATGACATCGATATCGAAATTTTGACTTCTTTCCGTCAATCGTCTGCGACCTGCCTATTCGATCATGTTAAAGAATGGAGGAGAAGAAAGAGCCTATGTCAAGCCCCTACCTTCGATGACCGTGTCTATATGGACAGGTTCCTTCACTCTCTCTTAACTCCCATTGGCAAAGATGTCGCATGCCACTTCCCTCAAAACGAAGAAACCGCCCTCCAAATAGCCTTGAAATATGACCTGATCTATGCTCAATCTGGTTATGTTTATACCACCCTCCCTGACCTCCCCAGACCCAGTGGCACTAATGCATCGGGGGCACCTCATGCCGCCGACAATTTCGTTGGAGCTCTCTCTCATCCATCCGCCCAACCTCCCATGAGCTATGGTTTTCCTGGGGGAGGGGGCACCCCCTCCTGCACTTCTCCCCCTCCCGATAGCACGCATCCCGGATCCGGCTTGCCTCGTGTTTCTGCCCAACCTTCGGAATACCACACTGTTCCCCAACCTCATTATCATCCATATCTGTAGCCTAGTGCTCCAGCTCCACTAGCATTTCCACCTCCGCCTCCCTTGTCTTTTCAACCCCCGCAACACCATTCACCGCCCCCTCAAAAGCAGGTGGATGCACAGCAGGGATTTGTGGCTACCCAACCACCTCATGGACCAGTAACCACTCAACCTCCTCCATCTGGTACCTCTGATTACCAGATCCTCCTGATAAACTCTGACCAACCTATACCCGTCGACCTTAACCTTCAAACTCAGTCCCGTCCATACCCCCAGCCTCTTGCTCCATCTGCCCCCGAGTCCCCTTCTTTAGGTTCTACAGAGCCTCTTTCGACAACTAATGGTCCCTTGCATATCCCTCCGCCCAACGCCGAGGTTCATACCAAGATTCCTAAGGGACCATTACGCCGAAATGCTGCTTCTGACCAATCTGCCCATTCGTTTAGCATAGTAGATGATCTGGCCCAATCTCATGTTTCCATTTCAACGCTGGGACTCCTCCAGTTGTGCCCCTCCCAAAGAAAAGCTCTACTATCTGCCCTGGGCGCTATAGATCTAGCAGATGACCAATTGATTTTTTTCGATGCCCATCAGTCAGACTCTCCTCCTCTTCCTGCTTCCGTAGCTTTCCAAATCTCAGTCAAAATCTGGAACGCTAACATTTCCCGGTGCATCATTGACGAGGGGGCATCCACCTGTGTGATGTCCGCTTCAGTTTGGAAACAACTTGGATCTCCTGAGTTGGCCCCTTCCACGATCACCCTTCGAGCATGGGATGGCCACGCCTCCCAGCCCATTGGCCTATTCCGTAATTGTCCTATCACCCTTGCAGGCAAGACTGTTTGTGTCGACATTGAATTTATCGACGCCCCTCTTGAATACAACATTATTTTGGGGCATAGTTACACCTATGCCATGTCTGCCATCCCCTCCGCAGTCCACCGCAAGATGTTTTTCCCCCATAACAGAAAAATTGTCACCATCGACCAGTTAACCTCTCATGAACCAAAATCTCAATCTTCCTCTAAGTCCACTATTTCTGCTGTCACTAACAAGCCAACCATTGATTCTTGGCCCAATGTTTCCCCTGACGTCTATAAAGACTCCCCCTTGCTTGGCACCTTTCTCGACCCCCCTCCCGTATATGATCCTAGCCTAGCAAACGTTTGCATGATGCAATCATCTTGGGCTGACCTTACACAGACCACTTTGGCTAGTAAGCAACCTCAACCCCACCCACACCCACCGGCTCCTAGCCCATCGCCCTCGCTAGCTAACCCTCTTCCTCCGAAATCCCCTTCCCCACCTAGTCCTCACAGGCCCCTCTACCCTCCTAGGTTGGTTCCACCAGGTCTCAATCATCTTGGAGCCGTCCCTCCTGGCCATTACCCCGCTAGTCAGATACCGTTCCTAGCTCCCCCACCTGGAGTGTACACGGTACTTGTCATGGCCACCCTCTCTCTTCCTAACCTGACCCTTGGGATTCCCATCTGGTACCTTGATCCTCCAGCCACTACCCCACCTGGCCAACCCAAACCTTATCTTGCTTTGACCCCGGTTCAATCAGTCCCCATGACTTCTTCCACTGCAACAGTGTCTCAGTCACCTCAACAGGACCCACCTCCTGTTGCGACCGCATCGGGTAAGAATGGCAAAGCTCACAGGGGGGCATCAAAGGAAAAGGCAGCCCCGACAAACCCTGCCCCTCCTTGGCCTCCAAAGCATACCATCATGTGTGCTTTGTGTGATGTTGTTGGTCACGCCACCCATACCTGTCCTGAATTTCCTCATCTCAAGCCCATGGTTAATGTCGCGTTCCCTAAGTCCCCAGCCCCGGAAGCCTTTTTTCCTTCTGCAGCCGCTGCCAAGAACCCCCAGACTATTCACACCAACCACCCCTGTGATTTGTGTGATCTCCATGGCCATTACACCCACCTTTGTCCCCGCCTCGACGACTTCCGTGCCTCTCTAGCCGCGGTCCGCCAATTCGAGGCCAAGCACAACGAGTCCACCTCTCCCCTATTTTCACATTTTGCTTCAACAAAATTACTAGACATGACGGCTCCCATTGACATTCCCCCTCCTGATGTCAAGATGATGGAGCCTTCATCCACCATATTCTACCTATCATCATCCATGTGACCCTCGGAGAACATTCCCTCTGAATCCTCCCCTGTTGTTTCGCTTGACCTTCCTTCAGCGGTCACCCCGGGCTCAACATCAGCAGATCCCTTATTTTCTTACTCTTCTGTCACCCCTTGTGCCGATGCGCATGTGAACCTCTCTTCTCATAATGACGATTCATGTAGCTTCACCGGGTCAGGTGTTCTTTCTTCCACCAGTCACCCCATCCTCTATCATGATGACGACATTATGGAAGAAATCCCCACCCCCGACTTTATCTATTCCCCCTTACATCGAGCCCATGCGTTCACACCACATACACCTTGTGGCCATTACATTGAAACCCAATGTTTGAGTAAGGGGGCACCCATATTTGAGAGACCAAGAGAAACAATTCTCCACAACTCTCCTAGTATATTTGGTCGTGCTGACTTTAGCACCATTATTCTTCCACATTTAGAAGAACCTCTAGAGCCCCATATTACTTCAGATCACTCTAGGGATGATACCCCTTAGCGTTCCTTCATCTTACATCAGCAACCCAGTCTTTTTGACCTTGTTGTTGACCAACCTATCCATTTTCTAAGAGAGCATCAGTTCATTATCTCTAACTCCTCTGTTTGGGATAGTGGCCCTAGGTATGCCAACACGGAAACTTAACGTCCATTTGATTCATATATTCAGTACTAAACGAGATTGGTAATCCTCCATTTCCTTTCTCAAACTACATAACCATAACCAAAACAAATGGCACACCATATCCTTAAAATGTGTTTAGATTCCCCTTTTTTCTACATACATTTTTTCATGACCACAACATGCTTGGGGGCACCTATGCCCCTCAACCATAAAAATTCCAGATCTCAGCCAAAAATAGCACTGAAACCCCCTTTCTCTGCCAGGTCCCACTTTTCAGGTCATTTCCTGGGACAAGTCGTAGTTTTCTGCCCAGTACATGCTACCCAGGTCACAGAACAGACCCCAAAAAGTGTGACCTAGCCTGTTCATGAGCTCTGGATACCTTTTAGTTTTTTGTACATTGATCCTTCACCAGGACACATTTTTTCCACGAAGCATCTATTCACCTCTCCTACAAATCGAATTTATTCACTTACAACACTTGTACCTGGGGGCACCACTTTGCCTTCTTACTTGTCTTTGTTCGTGTTGATTTTCGTCATGAGATACCCTCTTGTACTCATGTTTTTCATAATTCCCCATTGGACCTTTATTGTGTGGCAGCACCATCGAGTCGCCCTTGTTTAGAGCATCCGATTTGAGTCATCATCAGTCATAGAGTCTATCTCGCGTCCCTTTTTATCCCGCTCTAGTCCTTCATCCTTCATTGCTTGGTCCCTCCCTCGTGTTGCACAGTATGGCCCTTAGTCCCATTGTTCCCTATCCCTCCTGATATTGTGTCAGTCGTTGTCAAGTCATCCCTGCTTTTTATGCTCTAACAAGGGAATTCGTCCATCCGCCACTTAGTATCCCTCATTTTCATCATCATTAGTGTCCGTCTATTCATCGTTCCACTATTTTCTCTCGCGCCTTAGTTGGGGTTCCCTTCTTGCCTCACCCATGGTGGACCTACTTCTGTCGACATCAGCTCATTTAATCCAGAAGTCAGGTCTAGGGGGCAGTGTACCTTGGTTCGAGCTCTTTTTAGCCTGATTGTGATCTATACACTTGATGGTGCAGTGATGTAGCAGCAGCTATTGGTGATACCCGGGTGTGTGTGAGATGTCTCAACCCTCAGGAGGGGGTGGCCCTGCAGGTAACCCCCCGCATACCCGGATGACTTCTTCATTCCAGCACTTGATGCAGCTCCTCTCATTTGATGATATCGGCCTCAGTCGCTTGCAGCACCTCTTCGATTTGCACGTGTCGGTCCAATTTCGTGAGCCCTTCCCCGTGTGTAGGGGGCATTTGGGTGTATTAATATCTCATGTACTACCATATTATTGTATAAGTCCTGACGATTATTCCAGGCATCGCATGTATGTGGGATTCATCATTCTTGATTTCTAGCTCATGATTAGGCCAACACTGGTTTTACTATTGCTTTCCGTGGTTTTCCGGGCGCCTTATTCTTTGTACTATTGTCTCGGCGGGCATAGGTATGCCTCCCCCGCCGCCTTTCACATTGGTACCACATCATACACTTGAGACTTGTTGCACCTGTAAGTCTCGTCTCCTCAGGGTCTCGTCCTCCACCACTTTAGATTACCTTACATTCCTCTCTTTCATATCTCTCTTGCTATTTAGTGATTTAGTACTTACAACGTACTTCGGTCATACAATTTGCTCCTAACACTCGTACGTTGGGGGGCAATCTGTTACACCATTTTTTGGTCATCTAACCCATTATCGTTAGATAAACCCAAGTACACCATGTAAGACTAATTTTACCCCAAGTAAAATCGCTTTCACCACATCCGTTTACATTTCTTGGTCATATTTAACCCAAAACAAGGTAATCAATTAAATAAATCATTATTTATTTAATTATTTCCTAAGAACAAGTTATTTAAATCACTATTTAAATACTATTCTTAGTTAAATTTAACTAAATAATTTTTAAATAATTAAATAAACCATTATTTATTTAATTATATTCCCCTCATTTCCCTTAAATAATAAATAAATCATTTATTTATTTATTATTTATAAATAAAGAAATTGACCCAAGTCAAAAACCCTTTTCCCTCCAACAAATATAATAAAATATTCCTAAAAGGTGATTCTAGAATGTGATTAATAATATTTTATTCATGCACCGAGTTCTAGAACACCCCAATATTTTGTTATAAATAGAAGGGTTTTCCCCATTCATTAGTCACCTCCATTGCACTAGATCACACTAGATCTACTCTTGGTCACCAATTTCATTTTGTTTGCATTTTGAACTCCCATTGAGTTCCATGTTTGTTAGGGTTTTTTATATCAACCAAAGAGAGGAATTTTAGATCTGAAACACTGAGGACTTCCAAGAACCCGTCCCACTGAGGAGAACTGGAAAACACCTTTCTTGTTTTCCTCTCAGGTGCCCCATTCTTTAATATAATATAAGATTCTTTTTATACATTGTTCTTGTCTTGTCCATTGGATGCATGGAGCCATTTCACATTTTATCTGCTTAATGCCTTTTATGCTTAGATCTAATATTATGCAGCAAATCTAAAGACATTTTGCAGCCATACTTGATTTTAGGGCTACTTGATATGCATAGCTAAAGTGATCTTTTACGACGAAAGAATCATACTAACAAAGTTGATTCAGCCCAAGCGCTGCCATGTATACTTTGCAGATTTGTATTACAACTCTCTTCTTAGACTCACACATACCCCTTCGGATTAAGGGGGGGATGTTGGAACACCTAATCCTACATGGGTAGGTGTGGAATGCGAAAAGTCACGGTGGAGTCCAAGTGACCTTGGAATGTGAAACCAAGAGTCACACCATTGTACTATAAATGTACATCATGTATAATGGAAAAATAAGAAAGCCTCACGCTTATCTTTCATTGTGTGTTGAGTCTCTTGTTGTGTGTGTTTATATTTCTCATACACCATGTGTGTGTTTAACATGGTGTTTAACAAATCGTCACATACTAATCAGAAGGAATCTGCAAATCCATGCACCAATTTCTTGCCACCTACTAGCCTGCCTCCACTGCACAATCCCTGCTGAAGAATAGCTCAGAATGAATTCGAATTACCCTTGCCTTGATTGCGCAATCCTCATTGGCAACTCCAATGTGTGTGTGGTGCAATCAATGCATCACTATAGTCACAACAGATAGTCCATCTTTCCCTTTCACCTATCTCTCCACTGGATCTCCACTGGACCTGCCATGCACTATAGTTAACTGTTGTATTGTTCAGTTGATTAATGAGTTATTATTTGTGAATTAATTAACTAATTAATTCACTCCACACTCACTAGTGTATCATTCAGTTAGACTAGATACAACTAGCTCAACTAAGTTTAACTCCATTAACTGAGTTAAACTGAATAACAACTCCATGAACTACTCTTCCAACTCTATCATAGTTTTTCCACTTCAGTTCTAGCTGAGTCCTCCATGCATGAATCACCAGTAAACCCTAGGAATTGCATAATTCTTCAGCCCACTGATTTTCTAAATCTGTGTGCTGAAACTAACTTCTCCAAGAGAATAAGTTGTTGTTTATTGTCAGATTATTATTAAGAGCTAATAATAATCGTCACTTCTATTTTTAGATCGACGATCTATAAATAGACTTCACCCAATATTATAAAAATATAATTTCATCTATTTTTCCAACTTGACCAACCATCCAAAAATAGCATCCTCCAAATTCTGAAATATGATCACCATGTCTAAAAATAGACAAAGTCTAAAAATAGACTTGTGCCAAAAATAGCCTGCGGGCCCACTTAGTGAAGGCGAATATTTTCACTAAGCTCATCATCTTGTTGAATCTCAACACTCCCTCTCAAAAAGATAGGAATTATCCTTCACCCCAATCTTGCCTCTATGGTATTCGAATTTTCTCCTGGTGAGCGCCTTCATCAGAATATCTGCATCCTGATCCTCTGTAGGAATGCACTGAAGCAACATAATATTCTGTTGCACACAATCTCTGATACGATGATACTGGATATCAATATGTTTAGATCTATCATGAAACACATGATTAATTGAGAGTTTAATGCAACTCTGATTATCACAATGTATCATTGTAGGATCTAAATGTGAACCAAACAAACCAACCAGGATCTTCCTCATCTAGATAGCCTCACACGCAGCTTGACTTGCTGCCATGTATTCTTCTTCCACTGAAATGAGTGCCATGGATCTTTGTTTCCTATTGTACCAAGAAAATGTCATAGATCCGATACTGAAAATCCCTCCTGATGTGCTCTTTCTGTCTGTTGGGCTACCTGCCCAATCTGCATCCGTGAAGCCTTGCAACTTCACCTCATCCATTTTTCTGTACCATAAACCATGCTCAGATGTGCCCCTGAGATATCTCAGGACATGCTTTCCTACCTTCTAAAAGAGCTTGGTAGCCTTAACCATCGCTTGTGAAAGCTAGTTCACTACATAGCATATGTCTGGTCTTGTATTAACTAAATACATGAGTGAACCCACCAACTATCGATAAACAGTGGCTTCCACTACCTCTGCTGATGTAGCATCCTCTTTCCTCTAATTTCTTGGAAGAGGAGTGTCGATAGGCTTGCAGCCTTGCATGTGAAACTTCTCCAGTATCTCCCGGGCATACTTTCATTGAGACACAAATAGTTCACCTTCCCGCTGCCATATTTCCAATCCAAGGAAATAATGAAGGAGGCCCAAATCCTTCATCTCAAACTCCTTTGCAAGATCTGCCTTGCATGAGTGTATCAACTGCTCATCACCTGTTAGTATTAAATCATCAACATAAAGAACAATGATTAAAAGCTTACCCTCCACCACAATTTGATACAGGTTTGAATCCACCTCACTCTTGGTGAAGCCAAGTCCAGTGAAATAGCTGTCGATCCATGTGTACCAAGCACGAGGTGCTTGCTTTAGCCCATACAAAGCTCTTTTGAGCCTGCACACATGCAACTCGCTGCTGTAGATCTAAAATCCTTCAGGCTGCTCAATGTACACCTCTTCCTCAATGATCCCATTAAGGAGCGTAGTCTTCACATCCATCTGATGAATGTTCCAACCCATCTGCACTGAGAGAGCAAGGATGGTCCTTATGAAAGAATACCGTGCGATAGGTGAAAATTTTTCTTCATAATCAATCCCCTTCATCTGTGAGAAGACCCGGGCAACAAATATTGCCTTATACTTCTCGACGCTCCCATCAGCTATTTTCTTTACCTTGTAGATCCATCTTGATCCTACAACTCATTTTCCCACCGGCCTTGGAACAATCGCCCAAGCACTTTTTCTGAAAATGGAGTCATACTCCTCCACCATGGCATCTACCCATGTGGGCTCCTGCACTACTTCTTAAAAAGAAGATGGCTCTGTCATGATACACTTGCTCATAAGAGCCATGTATCCAATAAAACGGTCAGGTGAATATCTCTGTCTGCACTGTGATGTAGGGACTCCTACATTCTGTGCCGATCAAGCTTTAGTCTCTTAGCTTATGTCATTCGATTTCTCCCTTGTTTGATGTTTGGTTCTGCATCAGTGGAATCCTCCACTCCATGAATCTCCTCCTGTGGCTGATCCACATCTAGAGGCTCATCTTTGGGAACAAGAAGTTCCTCCTCTGTATGCAAGTGTAGCTCCCTCTCAAGCGACAACTTCATGGCTTTCACCTCATTGAATTTTATATCCTGTCGCACCACAGTCATCTGACTATCTTGAAAATACACTCGATAATTATGGGGTGTTTCTGTGTACCCCACAAATATCCCAACTTCTGCAGTTGGCTCCAGCTTCTTCCTGGCGTCCTTTTTCACATGAATGTAAACAGATGAGCCAAAAATCTTCAAATGAGAAATATCAGGATTCTTACCAGTAAAAGATTCTTCAGGTGTACTCATGCCAAGTACTCTAAGAGGACAATGGTTTTTCACATAAACCATAGTGTTGCATGCTTCCGCCCACAAGTGAATTGGTAGGCCCTGGTCATGCAACATCGCTCGTGCAGCACCCACGATCGTTCTGTTCTTCCTCTCAACGACCCCATTCTATTGTGGGTTATGAGCTGCTATGAGTTCTCTTCAAATTCCTTCTTTGCTACAGAAGTATTTGAATTCGCCCGAGATTTATTCACCACCATTATTGCTCCGTAGAGCTTTCACTTGTTTCCCCGACTCCTTCTCCACCAATGCTTTAAATTCAGAAAAAATTTGAGAATGTTTCACTCTTCTTCTACATAAAGAAGGTCCAACATCTACGATAATAGTCATGAAAAAATATAACATAATACCTGTGTTTTTCTGTTGAAGCAACTGATAAATTTCCACACACGTTTGTGTGAATTCTATCTAGGATCACCGAAGCATGGTTCTCTGTTTCATGAAAGGTGGTATTCACAAACCTACCCATAGTACATCCCTTGCACTGATATGACTGCAAAATAGTACCCTTGGGAAGTCTAGTAGAAATATGCTACAAAATATTCAAAGCACCATGGTGAAGATGGCCCAATCTCTTGTGCCAAAATTCACCCTCATCTCGGCTCACCACTTCTTCTGCTTTGCCCATCATTGCAGCGCAGCCATCTACCTCTAGCTTGTAGAGATTCTTAACTCTAATCCCTATCTTCTTGGTTTGACCCATTTCTTTATGTCGAAGGAAGGCTTTTCCCTCATTGAAAACAACATCATAACCTTTGTCTTCCAACATTGCGATCAAGACCAAGTTCTTCTTCAGACCTAGAACATGCATAACATCTTTCAATAAGAATGGATTACCAGACTCCCTCTCAAAGGTAATGGTCCTAATGACAGTCGCACTGTATCAACCATAGTTTCCCATCTCTATATGCATCTGGAGGTCCTTCTCCTCCAAGTCACTAAACAACTCCTTATCTCCCGTCATATGGAAAGACGCACCACTATCAAGATACCACACTGATCCCATATAGCTTGGAAACAAGCATGCGATCAAAGAGAAATCAAGTTCAAATTGCGAGGCTAAGGCCTCTCCAGCTAGAGCTCCAGTAGCCTTCTTGTTCTTCTTCTTCTGTGGGCATTTAGTGGTGAAATGCCCATGTTCGTGACAGTGAAAACACTTCACCTTGGACAAATCCTACTTCTTGCCTTTAGCATCGTATTTTGAAGGAAATTTCTTCCCCTTCCCTTTCCTTGCTTTGGAAGCCAAAGAAAAATTCTCTTCATCTTCATTCTTCGATGAAGAGCCATCCCTGGGACCCCACCTTATCTCCTCCTGCATAAGATCCGACCAAAGTCGCTCCCATCTTGGCAGTTTCTCCCGTCCATTGATAGAGTCTTCGTAGCTATGCCAACTCTTTGGAATCCCAAGGAGAGCCAAGCTCACCAAGTCTTCATCATCAACAATAATCCACACACTTCCCAGTTCATCCCTACAGTGGACAAACTTCGTGAGATATTTTGGAATATTGCCGCCCTTCTCCATTTTTATTTTTCTAAGCTTGTCTTTCAGCACCAACTTCCTCTAGTCTTTGTTACTTTGGAAAAAATCTGTCAATTCCTTCCACATTAAGAATGGAATGGATTTCTCGTGAAGGCTGGACACAATATGGTCCTTCACACCTTCCAACATAATTATTCTTGTCTTTTCTATCTTCTTTTGCCATGTGTCAAGTAATGTAGCATCGCTAGATCCTTCAGTCCATTATCCTCTAGCACTGCCTCCATCCTATCCTTCCAGGCCATGTAATTCGAGCTCCCATCAAGGGCATACTCCAATCGCAACCCATTGAAAGACATTTCAATGTATACTCAACTTCTGCACCAAGAATTTTCTGTAGCAAATTCGAATTGTCCACCAGCACAAACTCAAAATTTCTTCACAATTGAAATTTTCAAGAATTAACACTGCTTTAATACCATGTAAAAATTATATACACTAAGCATGCATACATCCAGATTCCCCTGATCTCACAATATTTAACTTCTTGAAAAATATAGAATCATTCCACTGTTAATCATTTGCAGAAAATTAATTGCAAACACATGTGTAGCATAAATAAAAACAATCGCACATAACACAGTTGTTTAACGGGAAAGCCTGAATCTGAAAACCCCAAATATCATATACTATGTATCATGGAGATCATGTAACTGTTAGCGCTCAAATCTACCTTAGGCTGAAATAAGGTAAGACTCAAGGCAACATCAAACCATGCTCAACCTCGTAGCTAGCCCTACGAGGACAGGAGAGGGCTCTCTCCGGGTCTATCTTAGAAAAAGGTCTTCAAAGGGGCTGAGATGACTTTAAATTCGGAACTGATTTTAGGCTAGTAAATAGATAGGAAAGTTTGATTTAAATTTTTTGGGTTTTTGTTGAAAAAATGGGAAAAAAACAATTTTGGGTTCGGGGATAAGGCCATATCTTTGCAGAATTCGAGTTGGGGCAAGGTAGGCAGTAGCCTTGATGCTTTTTGATTATGTGTATGGATGGATCAGAATGACAAGGAGCTGAAGAGGGCAAGGGAGAACAAGGATCCTCTCCAAACTGGCGAAAACATATAAAACTAAACAAATTTAAAGGCAGAGCACTGGAATCAATGGATTCAACCTCATTTACTCATTCATTTAGTTTCAGAAGCAAAAGAAGGGGATGGCATACATTAAACATTAAAGAACTTACAAATAAATGAGAGAACACACCATCAAAACTGAAAGCCACAAGAATCCCAATAGGTGCTGCAAAACCTCTGATCTTTCCTTAGCCAAAATGTAGAAAATATGTACAATAGTGTGCCAAACTTTTCCCAAGAGTCCAACCTGTAGAATGTCTCAGAAATTACATCATATAGACCATCCTAACCCCTTCCCATGCCTCTAGGGGTCGAATTCCTCCTTCTAGGAGAAGTTTCAACCAATTCTAAACAAGGAGCTAAAATCTAGGCAGCCAAACAACTTGCCTCTAAAAGGAAGGAAACTGATTCATTTACTTGATTTTCACTTTTTTGTGAGTGAATCTTCTAGAATAGGTAAAAGTGAGTCAAAGTTACATTACAACCACAAAATTACATCAAGATAACTCAAAAATTACATCCACAATCAAAACTGGTCCAACTGGCCGAAATTCTGAGCTGGAAGATGAAAAATTAGCCAAAAATCTCTATGCGCCGCGCGCCTGAGCTCTATGCGTCGCACGCCTTTCAGCATATTTTTGGGGCACTTCCCGGCATCAAAATCAAGCTCATGATAGCTTGTTGGAAATACCTGGATGTATGCTATCCAAACCAAGTGGAATTTCCCAATTTGGAGCTCATTTTCCCCTCCAAAACTTCATTTTCCCACAAGTACTTCCTGCTGGTGCAAAAGGTGGCAGAAAGGTGATTTTCATGGTGTTTTTGGCCCCTTTGATCATCCAGAACTTGATGAAATGCTTCAGCCATTTCTGAGCATGCATAACTTACCATGAAAAATCCAAAAATATAATTTTTTCCTCCAGCAAGTGTCCCAATCATAAGCGCGCGTCGTGACGCGCTACGCGGTTGGCGGAAAAACCTGTTTTGAGACCAAAATTTTCAAAAATGACAAAAAATTCTTCAAATTTGCTCAAATTTAGAGCGAAGATCCTCCATCATGCCTCATGCTCAGCCAATGAAGCCTCGGCCAAAATCTAGAGCGGATCAGGCCTCTTTCGCCGTTTCAGTGCTCTGCTTAATCTTCTCTTCAGGATCTTCATTTTTGCTTTGTAGACGTGCATGCAGGCCCAATATATGACCTTTCATATGACGGAGCATGTATTTGTCTCTATTGGCTTTTGCCAACAACTTATCCAAATGAATGTTAACATGCGTGAGGCAGGTCTCTCGCTCAATTGGTGTCATGTCACCGGGTCTCTTTCGAGCCAATTGTCGATCTTCACGGATTCGCCGCAGCTCTACAAGTGTGTGCTGATCCTCTAGCTGTTTGTTACGCTGATCCAGGTAGTTTATCACCCACTGAGCTCTCTTCAACTTAACATTCAGCGTGTCAATCTTGGCCTTCTGCTCCTGGATGATCTCTTTCAGTTTCGAGCTAGGAGAGCTCGCATCAACATTGATGAGTGTAAAGTCAGTGTCTCGGCCTCCTGAAGGGCCCTCATCATGCATAGGCCTCTTGACTCTATCCTAAACCTGTACCTGTGCTGATGAAGAAGGCGAGACCCCTTCCATACCATGTGGAGATAATACTCGCTCTGCTGATGAAGTCAACGAGACCCCTTCCACCCCGGGTGGAGATAGTACTCGTCGTGTAGCTGCAAATAAGGCTCTGTGGCCTCGCTGATATGTCACATACACTGGAACACTGATATGCTTAGTCTCAGGAATATGAAACTGGTGTGAAGGCCCTCCCTCATCCTGAACTACCTCGGGAGGCGGCTGTGATGCTGTGAAGAAGTCACGGGAGATGAAATCCTCCCAAGCAATGCCCTGATGTGTCAGCTAATGTACCACCATGATTTTGATCAGTGTGTAATGATATATGCTACTATGTTGCTGCGCTGGGGTCTTCTTCTGTACAGGAAATGTCATCCGCTCTATGTTGCGATACATGAAGTATGGAATGCTCAGCATACATACCCTCGTGAAATGCATCAACGAACGGATATGGTACGCATAGAGGCGTGGGAATCTTCCCTCGCAACTGAAATATCGAATGCTGAGCTTCATCAATGGTGCAAACTCATCCTTCAGAAATATGAATGGAAAAACCCTGCTCAGCTGCCTCAAATACCTAGGTTTGATGTATGGCTCATAATAGGATTTCTGTAGCTGCTTTCGTTTGTTCCATTCCTCTCCTATATTTGGTATCTCGGTGGCCTGAGCAATGGTCTCTGGTGACAGAATGAAGTCTACTCCGGCAAGGTTTACACGACCATCATGTAAATGTAGAACAAATAGATGAGCTAGCTCATGATGATGCTGAGTTTGGGAAATCATCTCACAGTATTGGAAACATGACTGATGCTGAAAACAATCCATTGCAAGCGGGTAAGCCTGCAATTGAGCCAAAGAAATAGGCTCCTCCCTGACATGCCTACCACTCTTTCCACTTTTGTGAGACCTCCGTGGCACATTAACCTCTTCTGTGAAATCACTGTCATACCCCTACTCATAAACTGAATCCGTCTCTGACATGACACTGAAATCAAGATGTTGAAAAATATATGTTGATATAGGTATGGTGAAAAACAAGAGTTCAGTGTATGTTCCAATCCCAAATGTGTCACATATGTATCAAGGTGCTATAGGAAAACCACAATGATAAAGGTATTGTCAAATGAGTTTGAATGGAAAACAACCACTGCTTGATTACATGGGGATTTGACAAGTGAATAGGAATGAGTGTAGTGTAGGACAAAGAAATAGCCCTTGCAAAGACAATTAGGCTCTGTCAATGGAGTATGTAGGATAGTGAATATAGGACTATGTTATAACATAAAGGATAAACAGTGAGAGAATGATATGGTAATAGCAATGACATCAATGATGGAATATCAAAGAGACCCTGAGGCTGTGGTGTATAATAAGTGATGACACCAATGATAGTAGAGGGCATGAACATATATGTCAATAACACAAGTTTGGAAACCCCCACAATATCCCTAACATGTCTTTCAAAACCCTATGAAGTGAATTTGGCAATGAATATAGGGTTTACATTTCACCATATCAAACACTTGTTTTCTTCACTTTCAAAACACCATAACATGTTCATGAATCACTGGGCAGGCATGAATAACTTACTTGCAGGCAAATGAAGTGATTTGATGCGAATCTGGGTGATGAACTTCTTTTTTCCTGCCTCAGGGCTCTATGCGCCACGCGCATGCCCAATGCGCCGCGCGCTCTGTGTGCGTCGCGCGCGTTCAAAAATACACTGGCCAGTGATGCCCAGTGCGCCGCGCGCACTATGAGTTCATTGTCACGGCTTAAAAATGAGACTTTTTTCCCTTCCCACTCCAATTCGATGTTTGCTTTGGAAACTTGTGAAAATGACTTGTTTCAAATGACTTATATAGCTTGAGAAATATCTCACAAGAATCAGATTTGATTTAATTTTCTCCATAACCCACTTTGTAATGTTTGGCAATTTTGGCACTTTGTCATTTAATGCAATTCTGTCTTTTGGCTTTTCACTGTTCTTTATAAGTCTTGGACTGATGTAATGATTTGATTTTTGCAGGGAATTTGGCATTTCGACTTCGGCAAAGACCAGAGGCTACTTTGAACTTTTTATGGTGGAAAAAATACATAATTATTACAAAAAATAAATTTGACAGTTTCTAGTTCAAAACAGAGTTTTGAACTAGAAATGTCCTCAAATGTTTTTGATGATGAAACCTTGAATTAAGAACTTTTGCGAAACCATCCTCATGGCCTGCGGGCTTTTATTAATTATATCAAAAGACTGAAACCCTAGACTCTAGGACTAAAAGACTCACTTTTACGAAAATAATTATTTATGACCATGAATAACGTGACCTAAACTTTGATGATTTTTGAAGAGTTTTAATGAGCCCAGCAGGTACAAGCATGAGGGAATACAAGACGACCAGACCCTCTCGTCAGTGAATGGCATGCCCCTAGCGAAATGCAACGAAATGGAATGAGCGAGACACCTAAAAATGATATGCAAAAAGTGAAATGATCTCTGATGGAGGGCTGTAAGGACCGACTCTAACAGTAACAATCTCATAAAAAGCTTAGTACATCAAGCTCTCAGTACAATCAATCGTCACACACTAATCAGAAGAAATATGAAAATCCATGCACCGATTTATTGCCACCTTCTAGCCTGCCTCCACTGCGTAATCCCTACTGAAGAATAGATTAGAATGAATACAAATTACCCTTGCCTTGACTATGCAATCCTCATTGGCAACTCCAATGTGTGTGTGGTGCAATCAATGCATCACTATAGTCACAACAGATAGTCCATCTTGCCCTTTCACCTATCTCTCCACTGGGTCTCCACTGAAACTGCCATGCACTGTAGTTAACTGCTGTATTGTTCAGCTGATTAATGAGTTATTATTTGTGAATTAATTAACTAATTAATTCACTCCACTCTCACTAGTGTATCATTCAGTTAGACTAGATACAACTATCTCAACCGAGTTTAACTCCATTAACTGAGTTAAACTGAATAACAACTCCATGAACTACTCTTCCAACTCTGTCATAACTTTTCCACTTCAGTTCTAACTGAGTCCTCCATGCATGAACCACCGGTAAACCCTAGGAATGACTCTTCACGACTGATTTTAACTCAGGTAATCGAAACGGTAGTACCAAGAGAATAAGTTGTTGTTTATTGTCAGATTATTATTAAGAGCTAATAATAATCGACAATTCTATTTTTAGATCGATGACTTATAAATAGACTTCACCCAATATTCCAAAAATAGAATTTCATCTATTTTTCCAACTTGACCAACCATCCACAAATAGCATCCCGCAACTTCTGAAATATGATCACCATGTCTAAAAATAAACTCGCGCCAAAAATAGCCTGCGGGCCCACTTAGTGAAGGTGACTCTTTTCACTAAGCTCATCATCTTGTTGAATCTCAACATTTTCTACACTGGGTTGTTGTGCACCCTAAAATTATACCATATACTGATATGGTAAGATAGATAATCAACAACCTCAATATTGGGGACATAACTTTCTTAACCTGTAGAGGAATGCTGATAGGTTATTTTAAAGCAGAAGACTTGAAATCAATGTATTACATTCCAGACCCAGAAAAGGTCTACGACAAAGAATTCATGGTGCAATTCGCTAGCAAGAATGAGCTGAAATCAAATCATGTAAAGAAATGGAGGAGCAACCTGAATAAACACAAAAACGATGATAAGGGTATGGATTCTATTGAATCCCTTTCTAGTCCTTACTATTATGTTGTTGCAATGATGTCTAGGCTCTTTGGTCAGCCTGATAGTACCAAATTTTCAGTTGAATGGGGTCCCCTAATGGAAGTAATCACAGATTATTATATCGTGGACTTGGGAACCATTTTTTCCAAGAATATTTCCACTCAAATTCTGGAATATAGGAAAAATCGTTCTATTTCTTCCAAAATTTCCCCCCCATTTTATATGAGTTCTTATATGATGGACATTGTATGTTTCACTTCATATTTTCCAGCCATGGGTTAGAAATAGACTACCCAGGACCCTCTCCCCATTCATTTCTATACACTACAAGGAAAATACCCTATAGCGAAGGTTATAAAGGAGGTTTTTAGTGTTCTAAAATTAGCCAAAATTGTCAACAAAAAAAAAATTCTACAACACCCGTTTTCGGTAATAGAGGTTTTGGCAGAGCTTCTAATGGAATTTCAGCACAACTAAAAAAAATGGGTGGCCAGAGGTTATTATGGATGTTTTTCTCATCGGTGCACTATTCAGGTGTCAACGCACTGATGTGTTTTAGAGTAAACTTCCTATTGCATGTCATCCAGACAGTCAGCCCGAGGCGATCGAAGGTGCATGCACCAGGCCGCAAAGGTCTAAAACTGCACCGGGCGCACTGTAGGTGATACAACGCACCTAATCGTTCTAATTGGTATTGGGATTTGTGCAGTGCCCATAGGTTGTATCAATGCATTGGTTCGTAGTATTATAGAAATGCACCGGTGTGCAGTATCACACAAACGTATCGATTGTTATAATTCATAATGGTATTTATGTGGTGTCCATAGGTCATACAAACACACTGGTGAGCAGTCTCACATAAATGCACTGATGCGCAGTATCTCAAAAGCACACCGAGAGTTATAATTGGTATTGGTATTTGTGTAGTTCCTATAGGTTGTAGAAATGCACTGGTGCGCTTTATCATACAAACACACCAGTGTAGAGTAACTTACACACAACGGTGTTCATTTTGTATTTTTTAGAAACATCGACCTGTGACAGTGAAATTATTGTGATTTTTAAAAATTCATCATTCATCAAGACACATATATTATAACAATATTCATATCAATTAAATTTTTATTAGTGCATTTGAATGTGATGTTTGGATTAATTTGTTATATCATATCATAATTATTGTGATTTTTTAAAATTCACTATTCATCAAAAGACGACACATATCTTATAACAATATTCATATCAATTAAATTTTTATTAGTGCATTTGAATGTGATGTTTGGATTAATTTGTTATATCATATCATCGGATTTCACATCTCTTCATTATAATATTTAATCATCCATAAATTTAATCAGTGGTGTTACATTTCACAGTGACAATGGAGAACACAATAAACTAAATTAAAACATATTTTATTATATACATATATGAATAAGACAGTCTTTGTCATACAAAATGGGACATTTATTGGTATCCCTTTGTCGTTCAATTGGGACACTATGTCCATTACATTAAAAAAAATATCTGATTTCATAGAAAAATATTTCAAAAAATACAACGCCTTGCTTTGATATCCAAAAATAATGATCATCATTCTTCACTTTAACTGTTGTCACTTCTCGGGCTACTTCCATGACTTTGGGTTATTTTGAGCAATGTTTTGTTCATGGTGTTGAAGGTTTTCTTCTTCTTCACCTTCCATCTACAAACATAAAAATAAACTATAATGAGTGTATATACATTGGTGAGAATAATGAAAATTGCAATATTAAATAATATACATCAATGTAAATAAAAAAGAGATGACGTACCATAGCAACAATTGACTCATGAACTATAGAAATTCTTTCAAAACCAAATTTCATGCCATCTTTCAAGATTTAATCTATTGGCGCAGTTCCATACTTTGTTTCTAGCAAGTTTTAGACCCCATAACAAATCATATATTTAATATAAAATATTTTTTTGTTCTATTAATTATAGATGGAGCTAAGTAAAACAAGATCAATAGATGCTTACAAATTCCACAATTAATTTATGATATGCCAACATATACTCACAACCCATATTTAACCCAATGCCAATCAATTCGTTTCATGGTTCTTCTTTGTATGTTAGCACATGTTTGAAGACATTCAATGATGATTGTTGTAAAACAACTTAAAATATACAAAAATTAAATCTAGTTAAGTTGTTATAAGAAAGTAACAATTACTCACAAACTTAGATATCAACCATTTTCTTCCTTGTCGTCTTGTTTTATGTTCTAAATCGGTTCCATTTTCTTTTATTTTCTACAAGAAATACTTGAAAATTGATATTTAATGCTAAATTGTTTATTTATTGTACCTAATTGAAAAATTCAATGATTACATATTACATTTGAAGCACGTTGTTGTTGAGATGGCTCCTCCTGTGACGCAATTTTGTCCATTTATTTGACCATCTCCTTGTACACCTTTTTGGACATTCCTATTGGCATATTTCTAATATCAGCTCGTTCATCTTTTGATATTTTCATAACCTTCCTGAAAATGTAACATGACAATAAACTATTTAATTTTTATATTGATATATGAAAACTAAATATAACAAAAGTGATATTTATAAATAATTCTAGAAAAATGTTTAAAGGAATATTACTTTTTCATTCTTTCTTCTTTTTTGTTGTACATTTTTGTTATTAAAAATCTGACATGTCTCATTGACAAATTATCTGGAAACTCTTCATATAGTTTAGATAAAATTTGGTTCTTGGAATCATTGGATTGATTTTTGTAGTGTAAGTGGAAAGAATGTCTATACATTTGTTCCACTAGATCCCTCAAACTGTTGTAAAAGTTTTTCCCCCTTTCATTAACCTCCAACACCACTCCTGATGAGCTAAGGAGTAATTCATTTTCATTTTCATGTTATATTTTTTTCTTTTCTTAAAAAAATATTCATTTTCTGAGTTTTTGGTCCATGTAGAACATTAAACATATGTGAATTAATAGATTTTTTGAAACATGTTATCTAATAATTTTAATTATATTATTAATGAAAATTAAAAAAAGAAAATCATATTCCCCAGATGCGGGTGTATTTCAATAACAAGAGGGGACATATGGGAGCCATGTGGCAGGACAGTTGGCCATCCCACGTGACTGCACATGGTAACTGCCAGCCCAATGTTAATTACTGAAGTGAGATGGTCTTAAATTCACTCTCTGACACCTTCATTTCGATGTACCTTGGTCGCAGAGCATTAAGAGGTCACATCTCCATCTCCAAGGCTATTAATAAATCTTCCTCCACCCATTCGACCTCTATTATGCCCTCTCTTTTTTTCCCTGTGCATTTCTCCATTTCATCCCTTCAGCCTCTGGTTCTTGGCCCTACCCCACCTAGACTCAGCCTTCCCTTGGCTTGCTCCGGTGGTAACTCCTCTCCCACACTGTCAAGAGCACCCTCCTGGTCCTACAATTATGCTCCTCTGACATTATGCCAAGGCGTCACCGTATAAGATGGAGAAGAGTTGGAGGTTGCGGCCTCCCATCTAGACCTCCTCTGGCACATGCCATGTGTTGGGGCCCTTGTTTTTAAATTAAATAGTTTTTTGTTGCGGACAACAGGTGGTGGAGCGCAACCACAGTAGACAGACAGCTATCATGGTTACGAAGAGGTGAAGGGCAGGTAGCGCAGCTATTGCAGAAGCAGGTACAGATGGCAAAGGGAAGCGGTAGAAGATAATCAGTGGGACTCCCAACAATTAGAGGAAGCAGCAAACAGTCGAGCAAGAAATAAGGAAGAACGGTCAGTCCCACTGGCGATGGGACAAATAGGCAGCCGATCAGCAAAAGGAGGGGGGTTGGCTTAGTAGGCATCAGAGAGTAGGAGCCATAGGAGAGCTCTGTTCATGTTCTATTCTCTCTCTCTGTTCTGTACTATTATAGATCGTGTACTATGATTGTAGTCAGTTCTGGCCCGCACGCTCTGAGGAGTGTTGTAATAGTATTTTGCTGTTAATGCACCTCTTTATAATATAATGTTGTTGTTCTGAGTTCTATATTTTGTTATGGTTTAGTGGGATACCCAGCTATTTTGAATTTTTTTTTATCATTTTGATCAAGTGCATGAGTATTATTATCTGTCTGGTATTTACACTTAATCAAAGTACTTAAAGTTATGGATGGGTTGCGTATCCGCTGTGCCTGATTGATATCCGACCCAAATCGAGCCTTATTAAGGTCACGACATGCCTCGAGTGAGACACTCTATTCATCATAGCAGGGTGAAAATGCCGGCGTTGTGCTAGACTACTATGGTAACCCTTGTTGGCCACCTTTTTGAACCTGGGTCTCCCCTTGAGACCTCGTTTCTTCCCAACAAATGGTTCCGTTTCCAGGACTTGAAAGTTCATTTTGGAGTTAGATCATGGTATCACAGATCTTTGATAAAGAAATACGGAAATGGTGGGATAACCATCTAGACCAGTTCATAGCTTAGCAAGCGGAAGTGAGACAGCAAAAAGAAAAGACTGTCAAGAACCAAATTCTCTTCTCTGATTCCGCGAGTGATATCTACGAGATCTTTTGGGGAAAGTTTCCTAAGGATCTCTACAACTGGTTGCAGAGATTACAGAGCAAGACATTCCCCAGAGGGTTGCAGACCGTCTTCCGCAAGTGGGTGCACTCAGATCTGGTAGCACTCCATTGGTTAGATACTGATTTTACCCGAGCTGTAGATTTTTGGGTGCAATCTACCTTGGAAGGATACATATTAGAGTTCACAGCTGAATGCTACCAGTATTTCTCCAAAGCAGAGGACGTATTCAGATTAGGGCTGCGCGGAGGATTTCTGAGAGAGATCCCTCTGTGGATTAAGGCATTGATGGTGGACGAAGGACTGATGGAGTTCCAAAAATCTGAGATAGATACCTAAACCTCCAGTACTGGGGAAGGGACTGAAGGAGAGATGCTACAAGTAAGCTGAAAAGGGGAATAGGGATATGGATGTCGAGATCTCCAGTAGGTTAAGGGAACGATGAGCACATCGGAGGGCGCAACTCGTAGAGAAGTGGCGAGAAATGGCTATGAAAGAGTTGGAAATACAACAAGGAAAATGGAAAGAAAAAGGAGAGGCACCTCAGACGATGAAGCAGATGGAAGGTCAGACGGGTTCCCAGGATATAGGGGGGCCACCAAGGAAGTGTGGCATGTGTATAGAAGCCCATCCCCAGCAGAAAAGGGAAATGAGTATGACGAATATGATGTACGCCCCGAGGAGACATCCGATGTAGAGTTGCATGTTGCGATAGAGCAAATATTCCGAGAAAGGCTAGCAGCCATCATCCCAGGTAACTCTATTCCCCAAAGCTCAATGAGCTCTGCTCCCAACCTTCCCCTAGTAATCTATTAGCCCCTCGGTGAAATTTTTGTTAAGTTATGGGAATTACGTAAGCCAAACAGTGTTCAGGCCAAAATAGGAATACACTCTAGCAACCATACGGGTACTACCATTTCACAGTTGGGACTAAGGGGATTTGTTCTAGTAAGCCCCAGACAAGTAAACATGGTAGGATCGTTTACTCGATACCCAGATTTTTCTGGGAGGGGTAATGATGATGTGGAGAAACATTGGTACCTTTGTGAGGCCATATGGAGGGCTTTACTGACACCAAACACAAGTAAGTTGGTATAATTTCAAACTACTCTCCAAGAGAGAGCTCTACGTTGGTTTTAAAGTGGTTCGAGGCTCATCAGAACCCAACATTAGACGATGTAAAAAGGGATTTCGTGAAAGAATTCAAATTACCCCAAATAGATCAGCAGGGTTTATCAGAGATGTGGGAGATCAAGCAGCAAGAAGGGGAAACTGCATGGGACTTGATGAGGAGATTCAAGGACGCGGTTGGAAATATCAGCTACCCGATCAATCCCAATCACCAAAGGGATTGGTTTATCAAGGCCCTTCTCCCGCTGACAAGGACCCCGCTGACGCATCAAAAGATCGAGACGTTGCAATATGCATTAGAACAGGCCATGAATATAGAGGCCATGGCGGGATACCTGCAAGAGTTTAGAGGAGGGGCATCAGCTCAGAACCCTTCCATACTAGGACTACAACATCAAATAGCTAGCCTGACAGAAAAACTAAAGGAAATTCAACCCCTCCGTCTAGCAAGGCCAAATGTATGGTGTACACATTGTCTAATGAAAGGACATGTGGTAACTGAATGTACTTGATTACGAGGCCAAAACCTGGGGACACCATTAACAGGGGCAACAGGAGCTCCACCAGCAGGAGGGGTCGCACAAATAAATACTCAAGGATTATATCCGTCGCAACCCCCATATACGTGGTTCCCCGCGCAACAGAATTCAGTAACAACTGAGTATTTCGAGATCTAAAAAAGCATGGGCCACTCACCCCACCTATGCTACATACTGAAAAAGTACTGCAATGTCCCAAACAATCTATACTATGATTTTACCACGCACAGCACAGAGCAGTGCAGAGCTATGGACGCTTTGGCAGAGCGGTTAGACAGACCTTCATACAGAGTGAACGAGGCTCCTAGAGGATGAGGAGGAGGCATGAGAGGAGGTCGAGCGGGAGGAAGAGGACCAGTATGATGCTACAACTATGACCAGGAGGGCCATGTAGCTAGGGAGTGTCCACTTCCTAGAAGACCTTGGTTCTCTCTGTGCAGGGTTAATACGCACGCAACAGAAGACTGCCCTAAGCTCATCAAAATATGGGAAGAAAGAGCCAGACAAAGAGGAACAAATCTATTAAATTATGAACCAATAATAATTGAGGCTCAACCCATGTATAGCGTAGCTATAGTAACATGGGGGGGAAAACGAACCAGGGAAGACGCACAAGGGATGGACCCAATAAAACTGGTAAGACCAATATCTCCAAAGCCAATATTCAGGCCAGAGAAATAGAAGCAATTATTTCAAGAGGTAGTAGAAGCATTTGCCCAGCTTGGGGAAAGCAAAGGAATCGAAATGCCACAATCGAAGGAAGAAGATGAAAATGAAGCCAATATAAGCACTACAATTGAAGAATGGTTCTGTCTATTTCTAAAAATTGTTAACAATGCACCAATGCTGGAACAATTAAAACAAAACCTAGAAAGAGTAGTACAGAAGATGGCGGAACCAGGGGAATCATCTGGCACGACACATAAATATATACAAAGAGTGAAGAGAAATAAGAGAAGGATAGGCAAAGAGTTCCGGGTGAATACTTAAGTCGCGGGATTCAAAATCAAGGAAACAATGCTTGATCTGGGGTCCGACATAAATATCTTGCCCAGAAAAAAGTGGGAAGCATTGGGGAAAACAAGACTAACATACTCACCTATTCAACTCTCTATGGAAAACTAGTACTGCATTGTGCCCATAGGCAGGCTAGAAAAGGTCTAAGTCGACGTTGCGGGAGTAAAGACATACATGGACTTTGAGGTCATCGACATTATAGGGGACAAATATTCCTATCCTGCATTACTGGGGATCGGCTGGGCTTTTGAAAACTACGCAGTAATATATTTAAAGAAAGAACTGATGATATTTGAGGACAGAGAGGTCAGAGTGACCCAGCCGCTCGACCCGTATCAAGGTCCTCGTACACAGAGTCTATCAATAATAGAGAAGATGCTCAGCTTCTCGACCATCTTTATCAAATGACTGCAGGAAGAAGGGAAGATTATATCAAATCGATGACAGGAGGATCAGTGAGCTGGAGGAGCATTCAAAGCTCAGATTTGAACTCGGAGATAGCTTGGGAGGATTGGTAGCAAGGGGGATATGAGACCAACATAAGGAGATGCGCCACCATTAGAAGAATCAATTAGATCGGAACTGAGATAAGAGGTTATCCAACCTTGTCCGACATGAATGCTGTGCATACATTCATTATCAAAACAGATGTACCAGAGGATCAGAGGGTCCCACTCATGGACATGGCCTTACAATCCATGGCTACAAGATGGTGGAAAAATCACCGTGACTCACTGATGCGATGGGATAGAATTTCAATAGCAATGAAAGCTAGGTTCAAGGGAGAAGAAGGACTCCAATGCACTCAAACGTTCCTGGGGAATTTAGACCCGGCAAAACATTTGAAGAAGTGTGAAAATCAATGGAAAATAGCAGGATACCCGCACGAGCTATGGGTACACAAATTTATACACTCCCTCGATAGGATTCAACAGGCTTGGTACCTAATGGAGGAGAGGAAAAGGGAAACTAGAAACTAGCAAGAAGTTTCGAAGAAGTTTATGCAATGCTTCTTATTTGAAGGAAAAACTGATACAGTTACCCAAGCAGTACAAGCCACTAAAAAAATAATGTTCTTCCAAGAGAATCAGGAGGAGGATGACCAACCACTCCCGAACCAAAACATTTGACACTCAGTAGCATGCAAGAAAATAGACAGTGAAATGGACGATGATAATCTAGAGGGACTTCGACACTTATGCTTTGAAGAAATGGATGGAGAACAAAATATTCAGGAAAATCCGACAACCAAGGGAATTCATTTTCTCCCCCTCAAAGCTAAGAAAATGAATATTGGGATCGAAGAGAAACCCAAATTAGCATCGATCAGGGACTACTGGGATGCTGAGATGACCAAGGAAATATTCAGTCTACTACAGGAATATGAGGACTTGTTTCCATTGTCGGTAGCCGACTTGAAAGGAATCAAAGGGGACCTGGGAGAAATGCATATAATACTAAAGCTTGATGTAAGACCAATCAAACACAGGCCTTATCGATTGAATCCAAGGGTAAAAGAAAAGGTTAAAGCGAAAATCGACAAGATGCTTAAGGCAGGGTTGATATTCGCAGTGGAGGAAGCAGAATGGGTAAGTCCCATAGTTATACAGAGCAAAAAGGATAAGGTGGAAATCCGAGTCTGTGCTGATTATAGAAGTTTGAACAATGCCTGTATACATGACCCATTCCCCACCCCGTTCAGTGACGAAGTCCTAGATAATGTTGTGGGGAACGAAGCATATTCTTTTACATATGGATTCTTAGGGTACCATCAAGTCAGGATAGACAAAGAAGATAAGAAAAATCCAACCTTCACCACCGAATGGGGTTCCTTCTCATACCACGTAATGCCATTCAACTTGAAAAATGCACCAGTAGTATTTTCGCGCATTGTCATAGTAGCATTTCGAGACTATATCCACAAATTCCTAGAGGTCTATATGGACGACTCGACCATCTACAACCTATTGAAAGACCATGCCATGCTACTGAGAATTATGTTTGATAGGTGTCGACAGCTACAGATCTCATTGAAACTAAAGAAGTGCATCTTTGCAGTACCGTTTGGAACATTTCTCGGACACATTTTATGCAAACAAGGAGTTTGCGTAGATCTAGCAAAGGTAGCGGTGATAATCAACATGGAAGCTCCAGAAAATGTGAAACAATTGAGGTCACTTTTAGGCAATACAAGTTATTACAGGCGATTCATACGGAACTACGTGAAGATAACAGCCCATTGGAGAAGTTGTTATGGAAATCAGAACAATTCAACTGGATAGAAAATTGTGCAACAACCCTAGACACTTTAAAGGAAAAATTGGCAAGTGCGCCAATATTGGTTCATCTAGATTGGGACAAACAATTTCATGTCCACATCGATACTTCAAGCATCGCACTCGGAGCGGTTCTAGCACAACTAGGAGACACTACATTTGATCACCCAGTGTACTTCGCAAGTCGAAACTTGTCAACAACAGAACAGAACTACACCACGATAGAAAGGGAAGCACTAGAAATGGTGTACTCCCTCCAAAAGTTCCACCACTACCTACTAGGAGGAATTTTCAAGTTTTTTACAGACCATTAAGCCTTGATGTATCTAGTGAACAAACCGGTTTTGGAAGGAAGGATATGTAGATGGCTGGCTCCTACTCTTTCAAGAATTCACCTTCGAGGTCATAGTCAAACCTGGGCGATTGAACGTGGGACTAGACCACCTGTCAAGGCTCGCAAATGGAGAAAATGAAGGATCTCTGGATGATCAGTTGCTAGACGCTGATCTTTTCAAGGTAGAAGCCATCCCAAAGTACCTGGATTAGATGCGACCTACCTAACCACAGGACAGTGCCCAAAGGAATATACTACAGTATAGAAGAAACACTTAGTAGTACAGGTCGCTGAATACCAGCTCATCGCAGTACACTTGTACAAAATTGGGTTGGACCAAATCTTACGAAGATGTGTCCTAGACCATGAGAGGGAAGCCATACTATGGGAGTTCCACTCCGGAGTTGCGGGAGGACACATAGGAGTCAAACTGATGGCCAGAAAACTACTACAAGAAGGCTTATGGTGGCCGACGGTGTTAGCCACCTATAAAATTTGCCATATCAAATGGTGGCTAAATCTCTTTTAGCCTTTAAGAAACAATTCATGTTCAAATTTTTAGTTCTTAAAGTCTTATGATGATCTTTACCCTTTGAGTTAATCTTCACTGTTGTTTCACTATTAGTCCTAAAGAACCTGCTATTTTCCAAGAGAAAGACTGCTTAAAACTCCATTTTTCATCATTTTCACTCCTCCTTTACTCATAAATAAACCCCATTTTCATTCTTATTTCCTTCATAAAAATCCTCTAAAAACCTTCATTTGGCTTCTAAATCGTTCCAAAACCCACTTTAAACCTTATATTTCCCTTTTATTTGGTTTAAAAATACCTCCTTTCACCTATTGGAAACCCCATTTAAACTCAAAAATCCCTTTTTTTGGCCCTAAAAACAATCTTTTTACATTATATAGGTCTTAAGCCCCTGAGGGTTTATTTCCTTTAGCCCCTCCATTTCATACAACCTAAAGCCCCGCAATCGGGCGCTAAAGGCCTTAAACCCTTTCTAAAACCTTATTTCCCTTCTATTTATCATTCCCGACATATAATTTTGAAAACTAATCTGGATCATTGATCTACACAGATCAATGGCCATCGGGCCATCCGTCCCTCCGATGTTCACTTACCATGCTTTCCTCCATTCAAATGAACCCGCCCCTCTTTAATTCTTGACCGTTCGTTGCAGAGATCCAATGATCGGGACTTAACCCGATAACTCAAATACCCATCTGCTACACGACAAAGCCATTGATGTCACCGTGGACCCCGCTTACCTCTTAACCCCATAACTTTCCCTGTCGCATCCATTCCACACCGTCCGATCTACCTTCAATGATCCGACGACTGATATTGCATTTCGCAAAAATTTTGCGCCAGAGATTTAACGCCCAAAAATTTTGCAAAATGGGCGGTATTGGGAGTGACACGCATCAAACGCTATATGGAATCGCATTTTTTTGTGCAATACCACTTACCCCCCATTTTATTTTACGAAAACTGCTGCCGGTTTTTTGCCTTACCACTTTCTCCACAGCGTTGTATTTTCGGTTTTAAATCCCAGCCGTCAATCTCTGAGATTAGACGGCCTAATTTAATCTCGCCCCCATTTGTCTGACATCCTTCTACTCTCCCAAATGTTTCACCAATTAATCTCAATCGTTGATTATTCTAATCCAACAGTACACATTCGTCCTCGCGCCCAAACTCCATTTTCACTTGGTTAGCTGTTTTGCCAGGGTTTTCATCCCTTTTTCCACTGCATCCACGTTCTTCCTCACTACTCCTCCACCCTAAGGAGCCTCTGAAGAAGTTTATACCACATCCGTAGGTTTTCTTAATGGTTTGTTGTGTTTTTTGCATGATTTAGTGGTGGTTGCTCTGTGTTTTTCCACAATCGCAGACAGATGACAAAAAGGCTCGGAGTGACGATTCTATGCCTTAAAATCAATGAAGAAAAGGAGCTGCAGGTTCTCAAATCCAAGTTTAAATTAATTGGATCACGATTCAGGGTTTAACAGAGACCCTCCAATAGCAGAAAGCCACATGTATAAACAAAACAAACAAAGTGCATCAGAGCGAAGAAATTAAGGTTAAAGGGTGATTAAAGCCAAAGTATGAAGATCAGAGTTTTAATCCTCAGGTTTAAAGAAATAAAGATAATATCATAGGATGAAGACCTGAAGAAATGAAGACCAAGGCCGAGTTAAGCCTAAACACAAACCAAAAGCAAATTAAAAGTTTTTTAAGGAAAAACAAATAGATATATCAGTCCGAAAGGCCTCCACTGCCACATCAGAGGCTATTTATCCTCTTTAGCTACCAAAGTGCCACCTGTAGCCTCAATAAATCAAAAGAAGGCATAGTTATTTCCTAGTCAGTGATATTTTGTTTAAAGATAGCCATAGTTATTGTCAGCCTGCCTAAAGAGTTTTAAAGTCAACAAAATCTGCCAAGTAGCTTAATACTTAATGAAAACCCATTAATACAAAGGAAATATCAGAAATCTTCTCTATTGAGTTTTTCAACGGCAAAGAGGCATTAAATTGTATTAATTGAACCTAGAGATCTTTTCTTTTATCCCACCTCCTCATCTTCTTATAAAATCTCCTTGAGGAGCACATTGTAAAGGGTTGGTTGTTGGATTTCTGATGTAATAGTTGCTTTATCGAATCATTGTTAAATGTAAATAAATTCTTAAGCTCTAAAGCTCTGTTAAGTTATTGAAGAAGTTAGGCCAAGAAGAGGAGTTTTTGTTGTACTGAAACATTGGACTTGAAGAATGTAACTGGATTGACAATCAATATACAAGCTGATTTTTGGGATCGTGGTCTATATCATTGGTGAAGTACTTCTTACTGTTATTGTTTTCCTTTCATGTATGCCATTTTGTTCACTTTTCTCTGATAAAGAGCAGCAAGCATAGAGCTAATATTTACTGTTAAAAGTACCCTACTCTCACTGATAATTTTTATCTTTATGTTTTCCTCCAATTGTGTATTTAAGAATGACTTAAGTTAAGTGTAAAAATTATCAAGGAATATTGGTTAGTCCATGTCTTGATGTGAAAAACTTGAAAGGAAGTTCTTGAATGATATTTTCATTACATATTAAGTAGAGTTAAACTAGAAAAGTTTATGGTTTTCCCTGTCTTCTAGTTCTTTCTCCAAAGGTTGTTTTGAAAGTTTCCCTAAGAGTATGCTAAAGAATACCATGATTTTAATGTATCTGACCTGATCTTAAGCTGGACTTTGTTTTCTTATCTGTTTTCATCCCTTCTGAAAGTAGTCTAGTGAGATTACTGGATTGGTTTTTGATAAGTTAGCTTTAATACAAGCTTGTCCAAATAAGTTTATGGTTAGCCCTGTCCTTTGGTTGGTTTCAAACAGTTGCTTAAAAAGGATTTTCTTGTATGGAAAGTTGATAAATCCTTGTTGAAATTATTGAATTTTTCCACTTTCTCAACACTTCAATGTTCCATTCCATCATTTAATCTAAAAGATATTTTGATATAGATGACTTACCCCTTGGACCACTCTTGAAATTTTTGTACAATTAAAACCTTTTGTGACTCCATTTCCCAATGGTTTAAAGCTTCTTCACACTAATCCTATCTGATGAACACTTCTTAATATACTTGCATCATCACCTTTTGAACTCTTTCATTTTGTGATATTCCCTCCAATTAAATATCATACTTGACCAACCAAACAAACAAAAAACCCTTGTTCTTCATAACTAGCCTAATATCATATTAAAACCTTAAAAGATAAATCAATCTTTGCACTTATAGAGAGATCCCTCTCTGGATTCAGGAGGGCTAGATCCTAGAATCCCAAAGTGGTTCATATGTTGGCTCTGCAATTTTTTTATTTTCCAATCTTGCAAAATACAGAGGCCTAACATTCTGGCGACTCCACTGGGGAAGTTCTGAGTAAAATCCTTAAAACAAAACACTCAGCATTTAGTGCAGTATAAGTAGCTTTCTTCAAGCACTACCAAGCATGTTGGTAATCATGATAGGACTTATTTGAATAAGTGACAAACTAAGTAACCCTTAGGATTCTCATAGAGCCTTATCAAACCTTGAAGGAATCAGCTAGCTAAGCCATAAGAGTAAACTCTCTTTATCTCATCATCGTAGCTAAGTGTTGAAACCGATTTAGGACACTCTCATAACCCATAGGACTGAAAGAACTCAGGAAAGCCAAAAATATTTCAGATTGGTATTCAAATCAATAAATGGTGGTGGACCATAAAACATTTTACCTATAAAAAGCTAAAAATTTCCACCTGGTGACTCCACAATCCTAAATAGACCTAAAGACTCCACTGGGAAACCCATTACTATCATAACATCATACAAGCTCAGTTAAGAAGACTTTGAGGATTAAATTTTTCTTTCTAAATATCAGTTAGCCTACTGAATATTGTCATATTTGGTTAAAATTTTCTTGTTGTTGGGTCTGAAAACATAACATAGTGGCTTCTAGAATAATCCATACTAGAGCCCATCCTGACCTAAATCCTCCTGAGATAGTTGATAACCCTGAAAGAATCCTTAGGAAATCTCCTACGGCAAAAAATTCAACTATTGTTAGGCCATTCCATAGAGCTAATTTTGTTCCTGAAAACCTTGAAACTCTACAAGATTCACAAGTTGACTTAAGAAAACCATTCAGAACTAGGTCACTTGATGATATAGATCTGATATATTTTGAGTCTTTACCTTCATCCCCAACTAGAGGTGAACATCCTAGTAGTAGAGAAACTACCCCACCTGATTTACATTTCCTGCATAATTTTGGTTTCTCTCAACCTAGATCTTCCCAACAGCCTCTTGCTGGTCCATCTACTTCTGTTATCCATACACCCACTGTTCAATACACACCATTCCATCAACCCCCTCCCCTCTTACATCCTCCACCTGTAAACCCCCCACTTCTTCCACAACCTTCTATCATGGCAACATGGTATGCCCGTCTAGTCCTTCCTTTACCTTTAGTCAATCTGCCACAGGACTATCAGTCCAATATACCATTATATGATGCCAGTGGTACTACTACTGCTTCACAACATGTGGACAAGATGAATGACTACTTTGATAGAAATGAGATTGATGATGAAACTGTCAAACTTAGGTTATTTGCTCAAAGCTTAGGGGGAGAAGCAAGAAAATGGTTCAAAGGCTTAACCCCTAATAGTATTAATGACCTCCAAGCCTTTCATCAATTATTTTTAAACAAATCGGAAGTTAGGAAAAACCCTCTCCAAATACTTTCAGACTACAACAATCTCAAAATAAACACTGGGGAAAGTGTCCAAAATTATTGCACTAGGTTTAATAGTGTTTATAATGCACTACCCCCAGACTTGAAACCTCCACAAGGCTCAGCTTTAAACAAATTTCATGGAGGATTTGATCCTGAAATGGCCTATTAGCTGAGAGAAAGAGATCCTTTGACTTTAGAAGATATGCAGAAAGGAGCCTTAGCTGTGGAAGCAAATCTGATGGAGAAAAGAGCCAGGATGAGGAATGAAAAGAAAGTATCATTTAGGGAAGAATATGCACCCTCTACATCTAGCTCGAAAATGGAAAGAATGATGGAGGAAATGATGAAGAAAATGAGCATACTTGAGAGAGCACAAGTTAGAGAAAACCAATCAGCTCCCCAAAACAGAAATCAATCTCAAAATCAAAATCAGAATTTCAGGAGAAACCAACCTCAAAACATACCAAGAGACCCTGATCAGGAGATTATACCTCCTTTTCATCAAAACTATGTAAGTGAGGTTGAAGAAACAATTGAATAAATAGAGGAATATGACATAAACATGCTGGGAGTAGACAATGATACTTTTGATGTTCCTCACAATAGGAAACAAGGTTTATATACACCCTATGATGATTTAAGAATGGAAGATGAACATTATTATCAAGAACTGGAAAATGTCATCATAGAAACTCCAAAAGAATATGACCTTAGGAGTAAAAAGAATAAGGAAGCTCCCAAGAACAAAACCTCTGACAATTATACAAAAATAGGCCATGTGAGCAAACCCAAAAACATTAAACAAAAAGACAAAACAGTGGCTATAAATTTTGATCAAAAAAAAGATAAAGGCACTCAAATTAATGAAATATAGAGTGCAGATCTTAACAGCGTTAGCACTTCAGTTAATTCTCTTGTCAAATTTTTTTTGACCAATGTGAATAAAAGAAATCAGCAAGCTGATTTTGTTGATAGAGTGGTGATTAACAAAGCTAAAACAAACATTGTAAAAAATCAGATGCCTTTTAGTTTGGAACAAGAAATTTCCAAGATTGAAATCTCTGTTCCCCTCACTGAATTAGCCATCCAAGATGTATATAGATCACAAATTTTGAAAGATTTTAACATAGCAGAAAATAATGACACTTTCAATCTTAATGATGACCAACCAGAGCTCTTATTTGGTCCTAATATTGAGGGAAGATACCAAGAAGGGCCAGTTCCTCCTTTTTATGTTAGTTTAAAAATTCATGACAAAATTTTACAAAATGCTATGCATGATTTAGGGTCTCTCATAACTTAATGCCCAAAGTAGTAATGGAAAGTCTAGGCCTTGAAATTACTAGACCATACAAAGATCTATACTCCTTTGACTCTAGTAGAGTGAAATGTTTAGGTTTGATCAAAGACCTTTGTGTAAAATTAGCACAAATTCTAGCCAAGTGTTTAGTGATGGATATTGTAGTGGCTGATGTCCCCCTCAAGTATGGTATGCTTTTATCAATATCATGGGGAGCTAAGTTACAAGGAACAATGAAAATGGATATGAAATATGCTACCATCCCTGTTTTCAATCAGAATAGAAGACTTTATAGGGAATATCACATGCAATACATGGTCAGTAACCAAGAGAGACCGAAAAACTCTCCTCTTTATTCTGTACATACATGCCTTGACTCATTTATTCTCTTCAATCATGAAACATTTAATGACCAAGAAACCTTAAAAGACTTAGTGGCCACCCCTCACTATAATATAGTGGCGGCCACAAAAAAGGAGGAAGACAAGACAAAACTATCAAAACAATTTTCCAAAACAGAAAATCACAGCAAACAAATCACAGGTCTAGAGCTACAAAACAGTCATCCATTGGTTGTCAACCTTGAGAGTCAAGAGAATAATCCTCAACATAATGAAGAACATGAGGAACTAAACCAAATTCAACATAGTGCTAACTTACAAGAACAATCTGAAGGCACACAAGATAAAGAGGATAGTAGTCAAACTAGTAAATCTGAAACTAGTCCTCTTTGGAGTATGAATTTTGATGGGTCTCGCACTAAGAATAATGCCAGAGCAAGAATATGGATACAAAACACTAAAAAAAATCATGCTGAAGGGAATTCCTACAGGTTAAGTTTTCCATGTTTAAATAACATAGCTGAGTACGAAGCCCTTCTTTTAGGCCTACACTTATTGAAGAAATTAGGGGCCAAAAGGATAAAAGTTCATGAGGATTCAGAGTTGATTATTAAGAAAGTGAATGGGGAATATAGTGCCAAACACCCCAGACTTAGAGCCTATAGAAATGATGCCATGGATTTATTAAAAACATTTGATGAATTCCAACTTATATTTGTCCCAAGAAACCAAAATGTCCTTGCCAATGGTTTAGCCTTTGCTGCTACAACTTTTCTAACACATTATAAAACCAAAAAATGCACCACCCAAATCAAATTTAGACCAGCTATCCCAGACAATGAGAAATACTGGCAAGTGTTTGAGGGAGATAAACAAATAGAAGAATTCCTATCATCCAAAAATGAATTTGAGCCATCAAGTTCAGATTCAGATTATGAAAATGACTGTCCTATTGAAGAAAACCTACTTGATGAAGAAGTAAAGTCTCCGGAGATTGTTGATACAAATCTGTTGTCTAATAAACTTGAACATACAACAAAAGTTAGTGCAGATTTAGAAAAAGAAGACTCAGAAATGCTGCAATCTAACACTCAAAGCTTGCCAAAAGGACTGGTCCCATTAGAAGAATTGTTTGATTTTAATGATGTTTCCAAAAAACCAAAACTGGAACCTGTTGAAACTGAAGTAGAAGAATGTAACATAGGCAGTGAACAAAAGCCAAAAATGATTAATCTATCTAAAACCTTGCCAGCTCACATTAAATTGAAATACATTGAGCTCTTTAAGGAATTTTCTGATATATTTGCATGGAGTTATGAGGATCTAAAATCATATGACTCAAAATTAATTTAGCATAAGATACCCCTCAAAGAAAAACCAGAAGCCCTATAGACAAAAATTGCGCATAATAAACCCTGTTCAATTACCCCTGGTTGAGAAAGAAATTAAGAAAATGTATGATGCTAGAATTATGGTCCCTGTTAGATATTCAGATTGGGTATCTAATCTTCTGTTAGTTAGGAAAAATACAGGAGAAATAAGGTTTTGCATTGATTTTAGGAATTTAAACAGAACATCATTAAAGTACAGCTACCCCTTACCCAAAATGGATCACATTTTACAAAAATTAGTTGGTTCTAAAAGGATTTCTTTGTTAGATGGCTTCTCAGGCTACAATCAGATGCTAGTACATCTTGATGATCAAATCAAGACAACCTTTACTACACCTTGGGGTACTTTCATGTACGTGAAAATGCCCATTGGTCTAATGAATGCTGATGCTACTTTTCAGAGAGCCATGGATATTGCATTCTTAGAAGAATTAGGATACTTCATCATTATTTACCTTGATGACATCATTTTTTTTTCCAAGACAGATGAAGAACACCTAGAACACTTGAGAAAATTCTTTAAGAAATGTAGAAAATATGGGTTATCTTTAAATCCTAAGAAAACAATGTTTGGTCTCCAAGAAGGGAAAATACTTGGACACATCATATCAGAAGAGGGGATAAAGATAGACCCAAAGAGGATTGATGGTATATTGCAAATCAACCATCCTAGAAACATCAAGGAACTTCAATCTTTCATTGCATTTAATTTCTGATAGCTGTTCATACCTAATCTAGTTTTAACTCTTGTAGTCATAGTTAATTTAAATATGCTTAAAAGAGAAGAAGGAGTTAAATGGACCTTAGAAACAAAGAAATCATTTGAACTGGTAAAACAAGCATTAACCAAAACACCAGTTCTCATTAGTCCTGATTTTACAAAGGATTTCTTCATTTTTTCATTTGCATCAGAACACACAGTGGCTGCTGTCTTATTACCAAAAAACTTGAAGGGGCAAGAGCAGCCAATTGCATTCTTTAGTAAGGCATTAATATATGCACCTTTGAAGTACAATATCATGGAAAAAAAATCCTTTTCCCTAGTCAAAGCTTTAAAGGACTTCAGAACTTACATTTTACATTCTCGCATAATTTCATTTGTGCCAAATTCAGTTGTAAAAGAAATTTTAACCCAGGATCCAGATGGAAAAAGAGGAAAGTGGATTGCTATGATACTTGAATATGATTTAGAAATCAAGCCCACTAAGCTCATAAAAGCCCAAATACTAGCAATATTAATGGCTGAGTCTAATTTTGAAGCTCTTGATATAAACATGATAGATGCATTAGATGAACAGGAGGAGTTGTCAACTCCCATTATTGAAGATCATTTTATGTTTTCATCTTGGTATGCTGATATTTTATATGTTTTTCTCAACTTAAATACACCTCCTGGTTTGTCTAAAATGAAGGCAAGATTTTTAAAGTTGAAAGTTATTAATTACTGCATTTTAGATAAATGTCTATATTGGAAAAATGCTAGTGGATTATTGCTTAAATGTTTGCCTGAGAATGATGCAGATGAAATCAAACATGAGTTCCATGAAGGCTAATGTGGAGGCCACCTCTATTGGAAGACCACTACTAATAAAATCCTTAGAGATGGTTACTATTGGCCCACCCTCTTTCAATATGTCCAAAAAATTATTATTGCATGTCACAAATGCCAACTCTTTGAAGGCAAAAGAAAATTGCTTCCCTTACCATTGCATCCAATCACTGTTGAAGCTCCTTTTCAGCAGTGGGGTCTAGACTTCATTGGGGAAATCCATCCAGCCTCATCTGCCCAACATAGATGGATCCTCACTGTAACAGGCTACTTTACCAAATGGATAGAAGCCATCCCTTCTAAGCAAGCCAATGACTCTGTCATCATAAAATTCCTTGAAAATCATATCCTCTCTAGATTTGGCTATCCTAGGAAGATTATCACTGACAATGCCACTACATTTGGATCCAAAAATATGGTTGAATTCTGTCATAAATATCATATTACATTGGGTCATTCTATTGCTTATTACCCTCAAGGTAATGGGTTGGCAGAATCCTCAAACAAAATTTTGGTGAATATAATCAAAAATTTGTTGGAAGACAATAAGAAATAATGGCACACAAAGCTAGTACATGCACTATGGGCTGACATATTAACACTTAAGAAATCAATTGGAATTTCACCCTACCAGCTAGTTTATGGAGCAGATGCAATTTTTCCAACCAGTCTAGGAGTGCCAGTCATGAAGCTGATCCAAGAGGTACAGTCTGAAGAAAAGGATATGACAAGGAGAATACATCAGACTATACATATTCAACAAACCAGAGAGGAAGTTTACAACAGAGCATTACACAAGCAAGAAAACATCAAGAAGTTGTTTGATAAAAGAACCATGGCCAGTGATTTCAGCATTGGTGACAAAGTTTTGAAGTGGGATTCCAGGAGGTAAGATAAGGGAAAACATGGAAAATTTGATAACTTATGGCTAGGCCCTTATCTCATTCATTCTACTACTGGTAACAATGCTTATTTCTTTCAGGAATTGAATGGAACTGAACTTCTTGGAGGTTTTGTCAATGGCGGGATGCTCAAACATTATTTTTCTTGACTATATTAGTTTGAAGCTCTTTTATTTGTTCTCATTGTAAATATCATTGTATTAACATTGCATTCAAAGTTAGAAAAATAAAAATACAAAAACAATAGAAAAGAAAAGAGGGCAGAATGAAAACAAGAAAGGTACAGCCCCATACCAAAAAAGAGAAACAAAATCTGAAAGTGTGCAAGCTCAAATGCCACTCCTAAAAGCACACTTCTAGTTATTCATATAGCCTAATCATGACTAATTAATTTTCAATTTACTGTTGATAGGTTAGTGAATTAGATCAGCCAAACATCATAATCTTGGCTTATCATTAAGGTAGATTAGGATAGAAGAAAGAAGGTTCAAACATGCTCAAACCATGAACCTTTGAGATTGATGAAGATCTGGTTCTAAAAAGTTCAAAACTTGGACCAGAAAGAGGGAAAAGGCAACTCAAGTAAAATCAAAATCAGAGCTGAAGAAATAATGAATGATGTTTTAGTTTTTAGATCTTAAGCCTTCACAATTTTGTTTTAATTTTCTACAAATTCTAGTCTATGTGTAGCTTGTTTTTATGCCATAGATCACAACAAGTCAGACTGCTTAATCCTGGCTTGGCTGCTTTTAAATCTCTGTTTTAGAATTTAGAGAATAAAGGTCTGTCAGACAGTCTAATCCTGACAAATAGTAGTTAGGTAGAGAAAATTATGAGTTCAACTGCTTAGAATGAGCTCATGGAGAAATAAGAGTAGAAATAGATTAGTTTTATGTTTTTTTTAAAAGAATAAAATGTTTATGAAAAGATTTTGCTAGTCCAAATGCACTCTGAAAGAAGAAAAAATGTTAGGATCATTAGGAATGGGTAGATAGAGATGTTGTTTTAATAGAATTCCATTGTTTCAAATTGATGCAAATATTGTCAGATCAAAAGAAGATCAACAAAAGAAAAGTAAGGCTGCTGCCCAATGGATGAAGGCACTGGTTTACTAAAAATCCAGAGATCAATAGCTGAAGATTCTTGACATATTCAAGAAGATGCCATCCTCATGTGGAGCCACAGTTAGCCACCTATAAAATTTGCGATATCAAATGGTGGCTAAATCTCTTTTAGCCTTTAAGAAACAATTCATGTTCAAATTGTTAGTTCTTAAAGTCTTATGAAGATATTTACCCTTTGAGTTAATATTCACTGCTATTTCACTATTAGTCCTAAAGAACCTGCTATTTTCCAAGAGAAAGACTGCTTAAAACTCCATTTTTCATCATTTTCACTCCTCCTTTACTCATAAATAAACCCCATTTTCATTCTTATTTCCTTCATAAAAATCCTCTAAAAACCTTCATTTGGCTTCTAAACCGTTCCAAAACCCACTTTAAACCTTATCTTTCCATTTTATTTGGTTTAAAAATACCTCCTTTCACCTATTAGAAACCCCATTTAAACTCAAAAAACCCTGTTTTTGGCCCTAAAAAGTCTTTTTACATTATATAGGTCTTAAGCTCCGAGGGCTTATTTCCTCTAGCCCCTCCATTTCATACGACCTAAAGCCCCGCAATCGGGCACTAAAGGCCTTAAACCCTTTCCGAAACCTTATTTCCCTTCTATTTTTCATTCCCGACATATAATTTTGAAAACTAATCTGGACCGTTGATCTACACAGATCAATAGCCATCGGGCCATCCGTCCCTCCGCTATTCACTTACCACGCTTTCCTCCATTCAAATGAACCCGCCCCTCTTTAAATCTTGACCGTTCGTTGCATAGATCCAACGATTGAGACTTAACCCGATAACTCAAATACCCATCTGCTACACGACAAAGCCACTGACATCACCATGGACCCTGCTTACCTCTTAACCCCGTAACTTTCCTCATCGCATCCATTCTGCACTCTCCTATCTACCTTCGATGATCTAATGGCTGATATTGCATTTCGCAAAATTTTTGCACCAGAGATTTAACATCCAAAAATTTTGTGAAATGGGTGGTATTGGGAGGGATACGTGTCAAATGCTGTATGGAATCGCGTTTGTTTGTGAAATACCACTTACCCCCCATTTTATTTTGCGAAAACTGCTGCCGGTTTTCCGCCTTATGACTTTCTCCACAGCGTTGTCTTTTCGGTTTTAAATCCTAGCCGTCGATCTCTGAGATCGAACGGTCCTAATTTAATCTCACCTCCATTCGTTTGACATCCTTCTACTCTCCCAAATGTTTCACCGATTAATCTCAACTGTTGATTATTCTAATCCAATGGTCCACATTCATCCTCGTGCCCAAACTCCATTTTCACCTGGTTAGCTATTCTGTCAGGGGTTTCCTCCCTTTTTCCGCTGCATCCATGTTCTTCCTCGCTGCTCCTCCACCCTCATGAACCTCTGAAGCAGTCTATACCACATCTGCAGGTTTTCTTAATGGTTTGTTGTGTTTTTTGCAGGATTTAGTGGTGGTTGCTCTGTGTTTTTCCACAGTCGCTGACAGGTGACAAAAAGGCTCTAAGTGATGATTATATGCCTTAAAATCAACGAAAAAAGGAGCTGTGGGTTCTCAAATCCAAGTTTAAATCAATTGGATCACGATCCAGGTTTTAACAGAGACCCTCCAATAGCAGAAAGCCACCTGTATGAACAAAACAAACAAAGTGCATCAGAGCGATGAAATTAAGGTTAAAGGGTGATTAAAGCCAAAGTATGAAGATCATAGTTTTAATCCTCATGTTTAAATAAATAAAGATAATATCAGAGGATGAAGACCTGAAGAAATGAAGATCAAGGCCTAGTTAATCCTAAACACAGACCAAAAGCAAATTAAAAGTTTTTTAAGGAAAAACAAAGAGATATATCATTACGAAAGGCCTCCACTGCCACATCAGAGGCTATTTATCCTCTTCAGTTACCAAAGTGCCACCTGCAGCCTCAATAAATCAAAATAAGGCATATTTATTGCCTAGTCAATGATATTTTGTTTAAAGATAGCCAGAGTTATTGCCAGCCTGCCTAAAGAGTTTTAAAGTCAAAAAAATCTTCCAAGTAGCTTAATACTTAATGAAAACCCATTAATAGAAAGGAAATATTAGAAATCCTCTCTGTTGAGTTTCTCAAAGGCAGAGAGGCATTAACTTGTATTAATTGAACCTAGAGATATTTTCTTTCATCCCACCTCCTCATCTTCTTATAAAATCTCCTTGATGATCACATTGTAAAGGGTTGGTTGTTGGATTTCTGATGTAATAGTTGTTGTATCGAATCATTTTTAAATGTAAATAAATTTTGAATCTCTGAAGCTCTGTTAATTTATTGAAGAAGTTAGGCCGAGAAGAGAAGTTGTTGTTGTACTGAAACATTGGACTTGAAGTATGTAACTGGATTGACAATCAATATACAAGCTGATTTTTGGGATCCTGATCTATATCATTGGTGAAGTAATTCTTACTGTTATTGTTTTCCTTTCATGTATGCCATTTTTTTCACTTTTCTCTGATAAAGAGCAGCAAGCATAGAGCTAGGATTTACTATTAAAAGTACCCTACTCTCACTGATAAGCTTTATCTTTATGTTTTCCTCCAATTGTGTATTTAAGAATGACTTAAGTTAAGTGTAAACATTATCAAGGAATGTTGGTTAGTCCATGTCTTGATGTGCAAAACTTGAAAGGAAGTTCTTGAATGATATTTTCATTACATTCTAAGTAGATTTAAACTAGAAAAGTTTATGGTTTGCCCTGTCTTCTGGTTCTTTCTCCAAAGGTTGTTTTGAAAGTTTCCCTAAGAGTATGCTAAAGCAGACCATGATTTTAATGTATCTGACCTGATCTTCAGCTGCACTTTGTTTTCTTATATGTTTTCATCCCTTCTGAAAGTAGTCTAGTGATATTACTGGATTGTTGTCTAGTAAGTTAGCTTTAATACAAGCTTGTCCAAAGAAGTTTATGGTTAGCCATGTCCTTTGGTTGGTTTCAAACAGTTGCTTAAAAATGCTTTTCTTGTATGGAAAGTTGATAAATCCTTGTTGAAATTATTGACTTTTTCCACTTTCTCAACACTTTAATGTTCCATTCCATCATTTAATCCAAAATATCTTTTGATATAGATGACTTGCCCCTTGGACCACTCTTGAAATTGTTATACAATTAAAACCTTTTGTGACTCCATTGCCCAATGGTTTAAAGCTACTTCATACTAATCCTATCTGCTGAACACTTCTTAATATACTTGCATCATCACCTTTTGAACTCTTTAATTTTGTGATATTCCATCCAATTAAAGATCATACCTGACCAACCAAACAAAAAAAAAACCTTGTTCTTAATAACTAGCCTAATATCATATTAAAACCTTAAAATATAAATCAATCTTTGCACTTATAGAGAGATCCCTCTCTCGATTCAGGAGGGCTAGATCCTAGAATCCCAAAGTGGTTCATATGTTGGCTCTGCAGCATTTGTATTTTCCAATCTTGCAAACTACAGAGGCCTAACAGACAGTAAAAATTAACAGTAAGGAGTTCGTAAAGAAATGTGATGTTTTCCAGAGAACAAGACGTCCATCGCATATAGACGAGCTTCCAATACACCTAGTAAAAGCACTACAACCATTCGAGAGATGGGCAGTTGATTTTATAGGCCCAATTTCACCTGTCGCAAGAAACTCACAAGCCCGATATATCATCACCGCAACCGACTATTTGACAAGATGGGCAGAGGAAATTCCGGTGAAGTATTGTTCAACTAACACAGTGGCACATTTCATATTTGAGAAAATAATCAGCCGATTTGGCTGCCCGAAAAGTCTGACCAGTGATCAGGGTACACATTTCATCAATGCCACCATTAAATCCATGCTCGAAAGCTTCATGGTACAACATCATAGGAGCAGCCCCTATCACCCACAAGAAAATGGCACGGTAGAGGCATTCAACAAAATCCTTGAAAAGGGATTAACAAAAATCTACAATGCTCAACGAGACAACTAGGATGAATGTATACCAGCAGCTCTGTGGGCATACCGAATGACTGTCAAGAGACTCAATAAGCAAACACTGTTCCATATTTGTGTACGGAAGAGAGGCCGTAGTACCAGCAGAGTTTGCAATACCCAACCTCCTAATCGCAACCTCAATCAAGCTATTAGAAGAGGAATCACTGAAGGACAATTAGAGGAGCTGCAGGGGCTGGAAGAAGATAGTTTTTAACAGAATTCCACCAAACTGTCCAAAAGGAGAGACAAAAGGCGTGGCATGACCGCCACATCAAACACAAAATTTTCAAGGTTGGTGGAAAAGTTTTACTATATGATAGCAAGTACCAAAGGTTTCTATGGAAACTGAAAATGCATTGGCTAGGACCATATCATGTGATCAAAATCAAGGAGTTTGGAGCAGTGTGCTTAGCATAGCTAGACGACCAAATACTGCCACGATGGGTGAACAGTGCACGCCTCAAACCCTACCATGAGTAAGTTCTGCATTTTTTTTTTCTTCGAATAAGCTCTCGCAACCGAGAAAAGTCAGTAGAGTAGAGTAAGCTAGAATAGATCAAGTCAATAACTCTCTCACACCCGGGAAGAGCTTAGATAGGATTCCCAATAAAGATACTTCGTAGCATAAGAAAAATTCATTGTTGTGTTACGGAGACCGAAACGCAACCGATTTTGGTCGGGGGGGGTCACGTCCAACATGTCAGCCACGTCAGAAGGAAAAGCGTGCCGAGCATCATTCCATCATCATTACTCATAGTACCCATGTCAGTCTGTAGGATTACTGAGATTTGAAAAATAATTTTCATAATTAGCATCACCCATACTGCAATGAAGTTTGAATAATAAGCCATAACCATCGCCTATCATGTCTACCCAAACCCCAAAACCACAGTTAGCTTTTTAGAACCCACCTCAGCCCGACAACTAATCACATGATTATCAACCTCATGCGTGCTGGTTACTTACATAACCTGCATGACAGAAAGCGTGAGAATGCTGGAGAAGTCCGAGTTAGAATTAGAAACAGTAAACTCAGCAAGGGAAACATCGCCAGAGGAATAATAAGGAAGGAGTCTAGAGGCCGAGATTCATAAGGGAAGAGGAGGAATAGCGCTGCAAGTATATCAAAGGAGATCGAAGATGACCAGGGTAGCGCCAGCAGTCGTTGAGCATGGGCTCTATGAGAGGATTCACAAGATGGAATCCCTGCTAGGCAAATACGACAATGCCTTGTTGATTGATACTTACCTCATAGATTTTTTCCAATTCCCCGCAATGAAAAAATAGGTATACATGGAGAATTATGCCACAGAGGCAGGACAACAAGCACAAAGGGTACTTCCAGAGTTCAAAGGTGTACAAAAATCCACCATACTGAACCTACGGAACCTTCCAGTCTTTGGCACTACGAAAGCTGCAATGAAATGCACTAAGTTTTTACTAAGCATAATTCACAATAGGTCGCTCAGACTGGGAAGAGAGATCCCAATTCACGTTGAAGACATTCATAGATTGGCCGGGTTGTCAAAGGAGGGGAGAGACGTCTCTACAGCTTTCCAGATGGTGTCCAAAAGAGCAAAGAAAGCAGGGGACATGGACTACTACAAGAAGTATGACACCAAAAGAGGGGGGAAAGGAGCTAAGATTGACTTAATCAACAATCCAGTGGTCAAGTTTGTGTGTTACTTGATCGCAAGTAAAACAATGAGACATTACACAAAAGGGAAATTCACGCTAGAAACTATCTTAGTTGCAGAGCATTGTCTTCAGGGGGGCACTGTTGAAGTAGTGCTCGTTCCTACTCAATGACTTGTTTGAATCATGTGAGGAAAACTACAAGAGGGCCACAAGATTCATCTATGGGTACCTTATCATGGTGTTGGCCATGTGGAAATGGACATTTCCAGGAATAAGGCAACCACTGGAAGTGGTGCCTGGCCAACCACTTGCAATGAAGTTCACACCTTGGAAAACATCAGGGGACTCCATTTCAATGGAAGTGAACGAGGAGGCATTCAAGTTTTGGTACAGCCAGATGGTGGATGTCGCGATGAGCCAACAACGAGTTCCACAGACTCTGCTAGATAGAAATGTGGCACAAATATGGTTTGGTGTTAACCATAAGCAGACTTACATCCGGTCGGCCTGTGTGCCAGAGTCAAACTTCAAGATGAGGCTGCTGAAATTCCAAATTGATGAGCAAGCTTTTCATGCAGAGGTATGCTGCTGGCTTGGGGTAGCAATGGAGATAAGGAGTGGAGTCTACGTCTACTCGTTCGATGGCATGCTGCCAGACCCGTTGGTGGTGTTATCACTCTAATAATTTCTTAAGTTGTGGAATTTGAGATTTTAGTCTAAGAACACTAGAGGTAACCACAAACCTAATTCAAATTCTAGGGTCTAGCCTTCCTAGAATTCAGAGAGGGCTCTCTCTTTAATATTTATCTTTGTTTTTTATTTATGTTTTTAGGCTAGTTATGATATAAAAATTGGTTTTTTTTTTCAAGGTTTTAGTGGGAAAAAATCACCAAGAGGTAAACTAGAGAGAAATTAACTTGTCCATTGGGATATGGAGTCTAAATCTAGCTACCAGCACTAGAAGTCAAGGCAAAAAAGGTACAAATGTATTCAGGGCAAGATAGATAACCCTCAGAGATTTGGAAAAGTGTTTTTTGGTGAAATAATATGATCAGGATAAAGGGAAATGAAGGATCCTTTGATCTGGAAAATGGAAGAAGGAGGCAAGGGTCAAACAAGAGTAGGAGCAATCAAGGATTCCTAACACTAGAAATTAACAGAAAACATTAAAATAGTAACTAGTTAAAAACAGGGAGCACTAGACTAACATGTAGTAATATTCCTAGTTACACATTTAGATAGAATAAACATATAATGAATTGCATGAAACTCAAAAAAGGAAACAATGAAAAGAAGGGAGTACTTCACTCATCAAATTATCACAGGGATCCTGAATTATGATGCCAGTTTAGCTTTGTCCAGTCTACTACTTTGAAATCAACACATAATAGCCTCTAATGTTCAGCAAAAAAGTCTAAAGTAAAGTCTAGCAATTTTATTCCACACTGAATACTTCTAATGTTGAAGTATTTAAACAAAATGTAGTTACAAATATCCTAGGAGAAATCTAGGAATATCATTAGGAAATAGAAAATATCTTTACAAAATAAGAGGGACAATTGCTTAACAAATCAGCAAGATGTCCTCTTATCCAAAATAAATAGAACTACTTTATCTAACAAGGAGCTTTTTGAGAGATTAGTTGTCCTGCTTGTTGGCTTCTTAGAAAATATATTCATTTGAGTTGCCTTAGATAATACTCTTTCACCCAATACTCTTTAACTCTGCTCTTTAACGCTGATACATTTTTTACTGATGTTTCCACTATTTACTGCTGTAAAAATATATCTTTGTGTAGTAAAAAAATTAGCAGTCTCTCTTTTTACTTCACTTTTTCTTCTTGACTGTTTTTAAGGTAATTGTTTTACCTCTCATTTTTACATCAAATCTGTAAATGTTTGCCACTGTTCTTGACTGGGAATTTTGACATTATTTAGCTTTCTAAAATTCTCATCTGCCTCCGTGTATTTAAAAAAAATGGGTTTTAACACAAAAATATGTTTGATCTCATGTTGTAGAAAGAACAAATCTTCAAAGTGTTGAAGGAGGACTTTTCCTGTGGAAGTGCCTTGTGGCAATGGTTCACTGACTTGCTCCTTGGAAAATTCCCTGATCTTCTTATCATAATCTTTATGGGGCATTATTTTTTCATTGAAGACATGAATGTCTGGAAATCCCTTCTATCTTAAGTTTGTATATTTCACCATAAACTTTGTTATGGCAATGTTCATTGATTCACACTTCTCTTCCAGGTAGTTCATCAAATTTTTCTTTGTTACCACTTTTTTATTCTGTAAAGTGGTCTATGTTCTATCCAATACCTGTAATTATTCCAATTCCTCTCTGTTCTTGTTGTTCAGGAATGTGATGAGTTTTAAAGCCTGAGCTGGCTTATTAGTTAACTCATCCTTGGTCTTCTAAATCTCTACCTGAGATGCTAACAATAAGTTTCTCTGCTCATATATAATCTGAATTGAAGGCTGTTGAGTGTGAATGGCTTCAATTATGTTTTTCCATAGATGATTCTTTACAAATGAAATTTGATCAGTGAATGTTAGCTCTTTTTGTAAGCCCTTGATTTGTTCCCCAAGTGTAATTGCCTTATGTTTATGGGTTTTAGCATTTATTTGAGCTAACTTATTTGGGGCTTCAAGGTTATCAATCATCTTCTTTAGATTGATGATTTCATTATTTTTCAAAGATAATTCCTCCATAGCCTTTACAACCTAACCTGCTCCATCTGTTTGCTGAACTTGTGTTGTAGAGTAATCTGTGTTTGAAGTAGTAGTTGAACTCACTGGCACTGTAGTTTCCAGTGGTTCCTTTGGTGCTAGTTTTTCTCCTAATGTGGAAGCCACTGCTGTGGTAATCACTGGTATAACTGAAGGAATTATAGGAGTGTTAGTTTCTTTCACAATTTCCTTCTCTTGGACAAGCTAGTCCATTTGAGATTCCATTTATTTGATCTGAGAAGTTAGTTTGAGGATGAGCTTCATCATCTCTTCTTTTTCACTTTGCTCTTGAAGGATTTCTTTGGTCTGTGGATGCTCACTTTGAGGAAGCTTAAGCTATTTCCTCAAAGCTTAAATATCATCATTCTTTTTCTTAATCAACAATTCTGTTGCTTGAACATTTGAGGGATCATATCCCACCTGTAAAATTAAATCTTCTAAGGCTTTAATCCTTAGGTCCTTTGCATACAAAGATCCTTTGTCTAGTTTCATTTGATCTTGCATGTTAAGAATAGTATTCTGCAACTTGGTAGCACTCATTACCTTTGTCACCACAGTTGAATACAACATTTCAAAGCTATGTCTATGAAATTCAATTTGGTCTAGCTCATGAACATTTTTAGTGTCTACTTCAAACTCCACCTTTTTATGATCTACCACTTTCTTTGGTGCTGAAGTAGTTGGTTGCAAAAATGACATAATCATTTTTTTTGTAGAAAAATAAAAGGCTCTCAGTAGCCTATTTTGATTCCCTGGTTTTTGCATGAGGGATTGAGAATATATCTCTGATTTAATTTCCACATTCTTCTGCTTTATCTGCTTATATTTTTCCTTGATATCTAAGTATTTTTCCTCACCTGTCTATGAGGAAGAGGCCTCCATAATATTCTGTTTCTCAATCATTTGAGTATCATTTTTACCTGCATTTTTCTCTTTTTCGAGCTGTGCAAGAGTTTCATCAATTATTTGATCTGAATTTATGCAGGAACGCAACATAATACAGAAATATCCATAAACATATAAATACAGCGGAAATAAGGCTTCATTTCATTAATATCAAATCACATAAATATGCTTACAAACATGATCGAAATAAGATAGCTAGGGTACTGGTAGCGATTCTCTGAGAAGAGATGTGGTGATTAAAGACCTCTAAACTATATTACAATGAGGCTCAAGCGCCTATTTATTATGGAGAAACAATGGAGAATTATAAACGTCTGAAAAAATAACCCTAGGAGATGAAGTGCCAAAACTATGGGCCCTGTTTGGGTAAATTGGTGTTTCAACTTCCCAAGGACGTAAATTCAGCATACTATCTCCGTTTTGGGCTTCAAAATAGCTCCAAAAGTTCAAGACCCTAAAAAATTCTAAAAATAGTAAGTTGTGAAAAAAACTAAAAGAGACAATGGTGGGGCCCCAAGTGGATTAGGCGGGTGGACACCAATATCCACTTGGATCATTCCTCCCCCCTTAGGAAGCAATGGTCCCCATTGCATTGAGTTCCTCCATGAGATGAGGAAACTTCTGTTGAACTTGGTCCCTGGTGAACCACTTGCCTTGGTGCAGGAGTTTGCTAGCTTTGACAACCCGATACAGTTGGATCTTCTCTTGGCGAGTGTTCTTGATTTACATGTCCCTGATACAATCTGTGGTGGCCTGTTCCATGCAGTCTAGGTTTAACTCTTTTGGTGTGAGTTCTTCTGCAATGTCAGAGGTGTCCAATAGAGGTGGGAAGTAGGGACAAAGGTGGTCTACATTGAATACTGGGTGCAGACCAAGGAATGGTGGAATACTGAGCTCGAAGGCATTATTCCCTATATCCTTGGTGATGGTGTACGGCCCATATTAGAGCGGGAAAATCTTGCAGTGGGGTCTAGTGAGGTGCTCCTTCTGCAAATGTAGCCACACTTTTTCACCCACCTGGAAGTTGTGTGGCACCCGATGTTGATCATGTCATTTCTTGAACTTAGCATTGGCTCTGTCCAATATGTCATGAACCTGTTGGCAGATGTGCTAAATGTGCTTGATGAAGTTTTTTTCTTTTTCAGCTTCAGACTGCACACGAGGAAAATCAGCTTGAGTAGCTGCAAATGGCATGGCTATGTCAGTGGGACATAGTGGCTAGAATCCCAAGCCAACCTGAAAGGGGTTGTGGCCAGTTGAGCTGTGGAGAGCCCGATTATAACTATGTTGTAAATAGGGAAGGCTCTCATCCCATGTGCATGGATGCTTTGAATTGTACATGCGTAGAATGTGTACAATCATCCTGTTGACAACCTCTGTCTGGCCATCAGTTTGGGGATGGAAAACTGTGGACTTGGTGAGCTTGGTGTCCAAGATTGACCAAAGGCTGGACCAAAATGTGCTGAGGAACCTGCTGTCGCGATATGATATGATAGACTGTGGGATCCCAAAGTGCACCCACACTCATTCAAAGAAGATTTTAGCAGTGGCTTCTATTATGATATTCTTCTTGCAGGCCGGCATAATGGACATCTTTGAGAATCTGTCGACGACCAAGAAAACACAGTCGTTTCCATGCTTAGTAGAAGGAAGGCCTGACATGTAATCCATGGAGATGAATTCCCAAGGTCGACTAGGGGTAGGTATCGGAGTATAAAGCCCTTGCTTCTTAATGGTCGGTTTGGCAATGGCGCAAGCATTGCATGATCTGATGTACTTCCCGACATCCTATCGAAGGTTCGGCCAATATAAATGCTTCTGCAGTACTGCCACTATTTTCTCGACCCCAAAATGCCTAGCGACTCGACTGTAGTGCGCTTCCCATATCATCTTGGCATGCTCACTTGAAGGAACACAAAGGTGTCCCAGGTGACATAATAGTGCATCTTGGAGGTGAAAATTTGGAACTTGCATACCCCCCAAGAGTGCCTTGTATGTGTAGCTGAACTCTGGATCGCTCTTGTAGAGAAGCGGCCAATCAGAAGTCTCATGCCCATAAGAGTTGAGAATGGTGGTTATGGCCACGATCGGTGATCGGTTAAGGCAATCTGCAACATTATTGGTGCTACCTGTTAGCTGGCTATAAAATTTGTTTTATCAAATGCTGGCTAAAACATTTTTTAGCCTTCAAGAAACAAGTTTTGTTGAAAAAATTGTTCTCTCTTGAAGCCTTATGAAAACTTCCTACCCTCTGTTCAAAACTTCGTTGTTGTTTCCATTTCACACTCTGAAATTCTGCTAATTCTATTGAGAGAATACTACTGCAAAATCCCATTTTTCCTCCTTCCTCCACTCAGAAATTAACCCTCGTTTTTAACCCTTTATTTCCCAAAAATTTCGTCTATTTTTATGATTTACCTTCTTCCCTTTGTGAAAATCCCTATTGTTTAAACCCCGCCTCCTCCGCTTTTCATTCCATATAGCCTGCACCCAAGACCAAGAGTTTAAGTCCCAAGGCGCTGATCGCATCGCAAAAGACCAATGGGTAGATTGAAAGACCAAGCCCAACCTCCGATTGTGATTGGCCCTCTTATGTAGGCCTCGAACATATTACATTTCATAAAGACCACAGGCCCCGCAGTCGGGCGCCAACCATTTCATATATATATAACTCGCCCGATGGCCAAAACTTTGTATTATATCGAAAATTTTGGGTTTTTATATGTTTCAAAGGGTTTCCGCCAATACAAGTTTTAAAATGATATCAACCGTTGATCTACAGCCAATCAACGACCCACGTTATATCACGTTGTAAGTTTCCATCGGGCACACTTTATTCCTCTCCCCGATTGGTCATCCCCCGATCAATCGAGAGTCGTCGATCTACCTCCCCGCCTTCCCAAATCCAACAGTTCACATTCACTCCGATCATTAACCTGTCCTCTGCCTTTCGAACCCCTCTGATTCATTTCCCACCATCGATCTAATCTGCAGATCGACGGTCAGTGCTCAATCTCTTCGGTGCCACCAGGTTCTTTTCCCCGCCGATGCCTTTGCCTCCAATTGAATCTGGACTGTCCACATGTCCAAATCGGACAGTCCAGATCGTGTTTCCTGATCTTGGTTTAAATTCATGCGCCTCCCGTTATAAAGTTTTAAACCAATCACCACCGTTGATCATTGTGCGATCGACGGTTCCGACTTATTTTTCCCTCTACTCTCCTTTTAACCTTCTCTTAGCTTATCTCCACCGTTGGATGTTGCCATCCAATGACCACACTCCTTCCCCACAACCTCTGAAGAAGTTTACCCCACAAACGCAGGATTTCATAATATTTTGTGTATTTTGTAGGTTTTAATGGTTTATCCATTGTGCTAAAGAAAGGTCGAAGGCCAAGAATGACAATTCCCATGCCTTTGATTCATAAAAGGAAACCAATTGCAGATTTCAAACTCCACGTCTCGTCGATGCTCGATGGGCATTGATGCCATGCGAGCCTTGTGCGGCCCTGCACATCAGCAAGACATAGTGAATGAAATCACAATCAAAGAGTATCAGTGTTTAAGATTAAAACACAGTAGAAACAGAATATTGAAGACAAATTTTTGGGGATTATGGCTAAGATTGATTATCAAAAACCTAATCCTCCAAATTAAAACACAATTAAAGAAAATCATAAGTGTTTATCAGACATAAAGGCCTCCACCACCACATCTGAGAAAAATTAATTCCTCTCAGCTACCACAAGGCCATCTATGCCTCAAAGAATTCAAACAGAGGCTGAATTTATTTATCAAAAGAAGATATTTGCCTCAACGCAGCCAAAGATTTAATTATGCTAAGGGAACTTAATGCAAAAAAGTATTAGTAGAGTTATTACATCCTGAAACAAAGACTAAAAGTCAAATAAGAACTCCCAACAAGCTTAAATCTTAAATTTAAATCAATTAATACAGTGAGAATATATGTACGCTTCTCCATTGAGCCCCTTAAAGGCCGAGAAGTCATTAGTCTGTATTAATTTCCCTGGGAGATCTTTATCAGATCTCACCTCCTCATTTCTTCTATAAATACTCCTATAGAAGATGAGAAGTTGGTTGGTTGGTTGGTTGTTTGATCACTAGTAGTAATACTAAAACTATCTGAAATAAATACATAGTTTGTTGAAGTTGAAGAAGAAACTGAAGTCTTGGAAGCGTTGAGGATGTTGTTGCATGCTTGTTCTTGAGAAGGCTCCATCATTGGATCCATGAGCTTGGTTGTTGGTGAAGTATTCTGAACTGTTCATGTTTTCTCCTATTTTCATTTTGTTCCATAATTTCTTACTATAGTAGGTTGAAAGTTTTAGGCTAAGAAATGACTCCTGGAAGCACCTTAGACCTGTTCATCATTCACTGTTTCATGTTTTCTTCTGCTGAGGTATTTTAGAGTCTTTAATATTTCTCTTTAGTCCTCATGCTTGTTTATTTCCTTAATAGTTCAAACATTTGGTTTCAGCATGATTTATGGTTCTCCCTGCTTGTTTGCTTCCACTTAAAGACTGTTATTGAAGTCTCCCTTTGAAGTTTATTTATTTACAGTAAGTCAAGGAGGTTTGTTCTGATCTTGCCCCTTGTCCTTGCTTTAACAGGTGGCTTAAAGGTCTTTATAGTTGTGATCATAGATGTATTTAGGTGTTCCCTCTTCTATGATCGTAATTATAAGTGAAACTTTTATGTTTTCTAAGTCATTTGAAATAATATCTTTGAGGAAATAGGGTGTTCCTCAAATCTTAGATTTCATTTTAAAAGTTGTTTTGAAGTCATTATTTGCTTGAAGTGTGATTTGTATAATTCATGGTTAGCCATGTCTATCAAATAGCTCTTTATTTTTCAAGTAGTGTTTTCAATTTCCCTTTGTTGAGAATTAAACTTCTCTTTCCAAATCATTGATGTCCATCTCATTCCAAAACCAAAGGATCCTGCAGCCAAGTTAGATTTTCCCTCTGATATCCCATATCCATTGATAAGTTTTTCATGACCTCTTTTTGACTCCATTACCCAATGAAGCTGACATTTCCCCTTTCTATCTATCTTTCCTAGACCTTTCATGTTCTGTTGTATCATTCAACCAAACAAACAAACAAACACCTGCACTTAATAACTAGTCTAAAACCAATATTCAAACCACACAAGATAAACCTTTGCAATAAACAAACAATTTGAGAGATCCCTCTCTGAGAGCAGGAGGACTAGATCCTGTAACTCTAAAGATTGGTTCTGATGTTTCCTTGTCTTTTGATTTTCCAAACTATCAAAACATGGGACACCAACATAATGGCGATCACGGTGGGACCTACTGAGAATATAGTGGTTTAAAAACCCTTCTTGAAACTCTTTAGGTCCAATATAAAATAAGTAGCCTTCTTCAAGCACTACATAACAAAAATGGTAATTGTGATAGGACTTAATTGAATCAGTGACAAACTAAGTAACCCTTAGGATTCCCGCAAGACCTTATCAAACCTTGAATCAATCAATTACCAAGCCATATGAGTGAACTCTGTATGTTTAAGCACCATAGCTAAGTGAAAAATCAGACTTAGGACACTCTCTTAACCTATAAGACTGAAAAAACTCAGAAAATCCCAAAAAACATTTCAGTTTGGCTTCATAATAAACATGGTGGTGGAACCATAAAACATTTTACCTTCACAAAAGCTAAAAATTTTCCACCTGGCGACTCCACTGACCTCCAGTAGGCCTATTACTTCACTAGTCCTTGTAGACTGACTTGGGAATGCATTAAGAAAACCTAATCATGCTGTTGGTGGACAAAAAATTTTAAAATATTCCACCTGGCGACTCCAAAATCCCAAAAGACCTAAACACTCCACTAATAGAAGACTCTGAACAATTTACAGAAATGCAGCCAAGTCCCATAACAGAGTTTCGTTGTGGAATCTCAAGTATACTATTAGAAATTGAATGTGAGGAGCTTCCAAAGATGGTTCTTCTCAGCTCAAAATTCAATGCTAAACCTGAGCTTAAGAAAATTTTCCTAGACTTGGTAGTTGAAAGGTATGAAACTGAGATTGAAATATTGAATTCACACGAACAATCATACCAATTCGGAGACCCTAGATCATTTTTGGAAAGTCTCCCTCCCCCCAAAAAAAGAGTAATTCCACTGCCTTTTGATGTGTAGGAAAAGGATGAATATGCTTTCAAGAGCTACACCGAAGATGCAGTTAAACAAACTGTTAAGGATGCAGATAGCCTACCAGTCATGGAAGGCTTAAAATTAGAAAGTTTAGATCATGTTTTTTCTGATCTTATGGCAGAATATACGAAGGTTCTGGTTGGCACAAGTTCCCAAGCATTGACTCTTTACAAGAGCTAGATACATCCAGAATGGTCACCACTGGTGGTGGCCTTGGTTTTAAAGACCCACATTCAAAGTACCCTATGGTTATCTATAAAAAGCAGTCAGATTTTCCACCCCTTTTTGTTACTACTTAACTGGCTGCATTGGCACTATTGTATCATATGAAACAACAGATATTTCCAAGTTATATTAGGGTAGGTAGGAATGTAAATAAAGCTCAGATTTGAGCATTTAGTTAGTTTTTGATTTTTTTCTTGAAGAAAAGGAAAATACAAAAAACAATAGAAGATAGAAAAGAGGGCAGAGATAAAACAATAAAGGTATAGCCCCATACCAAAAAGAGAAACAAAATCTGAAAGTGTGCAAGCTCAAATGCCACTACTGAAACACACTTCTAGTTAGCCATACAGCCTAATCATGGCTAATTAGTTTTAAATTGACTGCTGATAGGTTAGTGAATTCGATTTTCCAAACAACTTAATCTTGGCTTATCAGTAGCTAGATTAGGTTAGAAATTAAAGGTTCAAACTTGCTCAACATCCGAACCTTAGTTCTCAAAGAGAAGAATGACTCCAATTTGTTTCAAATTCTAAGTCAAAACAGAAGTAAAACTGGTTCTAATCAGCTCAAAATATGAACCAGAAAACAAGCAAAGAATAGCTCAAACAGAAGTAAAAACAGAGCTGAAAAAAGATGAAGGAAGTGCTTGAAATTTCAGACCTTAAGCCTTCCATTTTGATTTAATTTTATGCAAAATAATATCTATGTGCAGCTTGCTGTTTTATGCCATAGATCAGAAAAAATTTAGACTGTCCAATCCTAACTTGTATGCTTTTAAATTTCTGTTTTAGAAGTTAGTGAATAAAAATCTGTTAGACTGTTTAATCCTAACAGATTAGTAGATTAGGTAGAGAAGCATATGAAATCAACTGTTTAATCTGAGTTCATGGAGTTATAAGAAGTAGAAATAGATTAGTTTTATGCTTTCAAAAGAATAAAATGTTGTAAGAGATTTTTCCAATCCAAGTGCACTCTAAAGAAGGAAAAAATGTTAGATCAGTAGGATTGGGTAGGTAGAAAGCTTGTGTTGATGAAAGATCCATTGTTTTTTATGGCTGCTAAATATGTTTTCAAAGCAAAAGAAGATCATCCAAGGAAAGAAAGGCAGCCCAATGGATGAGGCACTGATCATCCTCCTAGAGAATGCAAGTCTGAAGTTCTTGATGCCTTCAAGAAGGCACCATCCCCAAGTGGAGCCACTGTTAGCCAGCTATAAAATTTGTTTTATCAAATGCTGGCTAAAACATTTTTTAGCCTTCAAGAAAAAAGTTTTGTTGAAAAAATTGTTGTCTCTTGAAGCCTTATGAAAACTTCCTGCCCTCTGTTCAAAACTTTGTTGTTGTTTCCATTTCACACTCTAAAATTCTGCTAATTCCATTGAGAGAATACTGCTGCAAAATCCCCTTTTTCCTCCTTCCTCCACTTAGAAATTAACCCTCGTTTTTAACCCTTTATTTCCCACAAATTTCCTCTATTTTTATGATTTACCTTCTTCCCTTCGTGAAAATCCCTATTTTTTAAACCTCGCCTACTCCGCTTTTCATTCTATATAGCCTGCATCCAAGACCAAGAGTTTAAGTCCCAAGGCGCTAATCGCATTGCAAAAGACCAATGGGTAGATTGAAATACCAAGCCCAACCTCCGATTGAGATTGGCCCTCTTATGTAGGCCCTAGACATATTACATTTCATAAAGACCACGGGCCTCGCAGTCAGGCACCAACCATTTCATATATATATATATATATATATATATATATATATATATAGCTCGCTCGATGGCCAAAACTTTGTAATATATCGAAAATTTTGGGTTTTTATATGTTTCAAAGGGTTTCCACCAATGCAATTTTTAAAATGATATCAACCGTTGATCTACAGCCGACCAACGGCCCGCGCTATATCGCGTCAGAAGTTTTCGTCGGGCGCACTTCATTCCCCTCCCCAATTGGTCATCCCCTAATCAATCGAGAGTCGTCGATCTACCTCCCCGCCTTCCCAGATCAAATGGTCCACATTCACTACGATAATTAACCTGTCCTCCGCCTTTCGAACCCCTCCGATTCATTTCCCACCGTCGATTTAATCTGCAGATCGACGGTCAACGCTCAATCGCTTCGGCGCCTCCAGGTTCTTTGCCCCGCCGATGCCTTTGCCTATGATTGAATCTGGACCGTCCACGTGTCCAGATCAGACGGTCCAGATCATGTTTCCTGATCTTGGTTTAAATTAATGCGCCCCCGGTTATAAATTTTTAAACCAATCACCATCGTTGATCATTGCGCGATCGACGGTTCCAACTTAGTTTTCCTCTGCTCTCCTTTTAACCTTTCTTAGCTAATCTCCATTGTTGGATGTTGCCATCCAACGGCCACGCTCCTTCCCCACAACCTCTGAAGTAGTTTAACCCACAAATGCAGGATTTCATAATATTTTGTGTATTTTGCAGGTTTTAATGGTTTATCCATTGTGCTAAAGAAAGGTTGAAGGCTAGGAATGACGATTCCCGTGCCTTTGATTCATAAAAGGAAACTAATTGCAGAGTTCAAAATCCACATCTCGTCGATGCTCCATGGGCATTGATTCCATGCGAGCCTTGTGTGGCACTGCACATCAACAAGACATAGTGAATGAAATCACAATCAAAGAGTATCAGTGTTGAAGATTAAAACACAACAGAAACAGAATATTGAAGACAAATTTGTGGGGATTACAGCTAAGATTGATTATCAAAAACCTAATCCTCCAAATTAAAACACAATTAAATAAAATCATAAGTGTTTATCAGACAGAAAGGCCTCCACTGCCACATCTGAGGCAAATTAATTCCTCTCAGCTACAACAAGGCCACTTGTGCCTCAAAGCATTCAAAAAGAGGCCGAATTTATTGATCAAAAGAAGATATTTGCCTCAGCGCAGCTAAAGATTTAATTCTGCTAAGGGAACTTAATGCAAAAAAATATTAGTAGAGTTATTACATCCTGAAACAGAGACTAAAAGTCAAATAAAAACTCCCACCGAGCTTAAATCTTAAATGTAAATCAATTAATACAATGAGAATATCTGTACGCTTCTCCATTGAGCCCCTTAAAGGCCGAGAAGTCATTAGTCTGTATTAATTTCCCTGGGAGATCTTTATCAGATCTCACCTCCTCATTTCTTCTATAAATACTCCTGTAGAAGATGAGAAGTTGGTTGGTTGGTTGGTCGTTTGATCACTAGTAGTAATACTGAAACTCTCTGAAATAAATACATAGTCTGTTGAAGTTGAAGAAGAAACTGAAGTCTTGGAAGCGTTGAGGATGTTGTTGCATGCTTGTTCTTGAGAAGGCTCCATCATTGGATCCATGAGCTTGGTTGTTGGTGAAGTATTCTGAACTGTTCATGTTTTCTCCTATTTTCATTTTGTTCCATGATTTCTTACTACAGTAGGTTGAAAGTTTTAGGCTAAGAAATGACTCCTGGAAGCACCTTAGACCTTTTCATCCTTCACTGTTTCATGTTTTCTTCTGCTGAGGTATTTTAGAGTCTTTAATATTTCTCTTTAGTCCTCATGCTTGTTTATTTCATTAATAGTTGAAACAGTTGGTTTCAACATGGTTTATGGTTCTCCCTGCTTGTCTGCTGCCACTTAAATATCGTTATTGAAGTCTCCCTTTGAAGTTTCTTTGTTTACAGTAAGTCAAGGAGGTTTGTTCTGATCTTGCCCCTTGTCCTTGCTTGAACAGGTGGCTTAAAGGTCTTTATAGTTGTGATCATAGATGTATTTAGGTGTTCCCTCTTCTATGATTGTAATTATCAGTGAAAATTTTATGTTTTGTAAGTCATTTGAAATAAAATATTTGAGGAAATAGGGTGTTCCCCAAATCTTAGATTTCATTTTAAAAGTTGTTTTGAATTCATTATTTGCTTGAAGTGTGATTTGTAGAATTCGTGGTTAGCCCTGTCTATCAAATAGCTCTTTATTGTTCAAGTAGTGTTTTCAATTTCCCCTTTTTGAGAATTAAACTTCTCTTTCCAAATCATTGATGTCCATCTCATTCCAAAACCAAAGGATCCTACGGCCAAGTTAGATTTTCCCTCTGATATCCCATATCCATTGATAAGTTTGTCATGACCTCTTTTTGACTCCATTACCTAATGAAGTTGACATTTCCCCTTTCTATCTATCTTTCCTAGACCTTTCATGTTCTGCTGTATCATTCAACCAAACAAACAAACAAACAACTACACTTAATAACTAGTCTAAAACCAATATTCAAAGCACACAAGATAAACCTTTGCAATAAACAAAAAATTTGAGAGATCCCTCTCTGAGAGCAGGAGGACTAGATCCTGTAACGCTAAAGATTGGTTCTGATGTTGCCTTGTCTTTTGATTTGCCAAACTATCAAAACACGGGACACCAACACTACCCTTCTTGTACTTGATGTTCAAATGAAATTGTTGCAGATATGTGGACCACTTCTGATGGTGATTATTCTGAAACTTCCCTTGTGTCTGTATCAACTGCAAGGGTTGGTGGTCTGTGTGGATGATTGTCTCCTTCCCAAAAATGTAATGCTTCAATTGTCGACAAGCCTGCACAATAGAATACATTTATTTTTCATAAGTGGGATACTTTCGAACTATGTCGAACAATGTCTCACTTTGATATGCCACTGGATGCCCCTGTTGAGTAAGAACTTCCCCAATAGCATAGTGCGAGGCATCTGTCTTGATCTCAAATGGTTGTTGCAAGTCTGGTAATGTGAGAACTGGAGCAGAACAGAGGCGATGTTTCAATTCTACGAACGCCTTCTGTTGAGATTCTGACCAACATATTTTTTCTTTCACTCCTCCCTTGGTGACTTGACTCAAGGGCCAAGTGATATGAAAGAATCCCAACATGAATCGGCAATAGAAATTACCAAGACCCAGAAAGCTGCGAAGCTTTGTTAGGGTGGTTGGGGCTGGCCAATCCCGGATGACTTGAATCTTGGCTGGATCCACATGCACCACCCTTTCATCAATAATGTATCCCAGATATTGAACCTGGGTCATGCCAAAAGTTCACTTCTCCAAATTGGCACACAAATTGTGTTGCCACAGTGTTTGGAGGACTTCTCGGATGTGGTGGAGGTGTTCTTCCCAAGTCTGGCTGAAGATAAGAATGTCATCCAAGTATACCACTAAAAATGAGTTGGTGAATGGATGCAAGATGTCGTCCATCAACCTCATGAAGGTTGCAGGAGCATTTTTCAATCCAAAAGGCATGACGATCCATTCAAAAATCCCTCCTTAGCTTTGAAGGCAGTCTTCCACACATCAGAGGGTTCGATTGGTACCTGGTGATACCCAGACTTCAAGTCGATCTTGCTAAAATATTTTTCCCCTTTGAGTTGGTCCAGAAGGTCATCAATCCGTGGGATCAGGTACCTATTCCGGACAGTGATCTTGTTCAACGCTCGATAATCAATACGAAGTCTCCAAGTCCCATCCTTCTTCTGTACCAACACGATCGAGCTCCCACAAGGCGACGAACTTGGCTGGATGTGACCTTTCTGCAGTAGCTCTTGAATCTGCCTCTTGATTTCATCATTCTCCAGAACAGAGCGCCTATAGATCGGTCCATTGGGTAGCGGTGCCCCTGGGGTCAGGTCAATGGGGTGCTTTACCTGACAGTGTAGAGGCACCCCTATGGGTGAGGTGAAGATGTCCTTGTACTCCTCCACAACCTTGTCCATTTGTTGTTGTCGTGCAGAGGAGCCATGTCTGGAGGTCACGGCCATAGTCTTCTTCTTGCCCTAGGGACAGATCATCAAGAAAACAAATTTCCTCATTTGGGAAATGAGATTATTGAATTGTTTTGTAGTAACCAAAGAGATAGTGGGAGGTGGTGGTACCTTTGTTATCCTGTATAATTTATTTCCAAAAGTAATAATAATAGCACGAGGTCGAGACTCAGACACAGCATGTCGCTTCCACAAGTATGGTTGGCCTAATAATACATCAGAAACATCAATAGGAGCAATGTCACACAATACCTCATTCGTGAAGGGCTTGATGCTATAGGGAGGGCGGCACTGCTAGCTAACGCGGAGATCTCGTCCTTGGTGAAGCCACCCAGTGGTGTATGGTTGTGGTTGCATTGTGGTCAGCAAGCACAACTGCTTCACGACATATTCTGAAATGAGGTTCTTTTGGCTCCCATTGTCGACAATGAACCGTAGTGGGGAACCCTTTACCCACATCTAGGAGTGGAAGAGATGCTTTGCCTCCTCTGGATCTTCTGGTTCCTCCTTTTGGATCTTCGTAGTGGAAACAGTGGCGTTGGGCTCTGCATCAATAATCTGCTTCCCTTTGTCATTCACCTTGTCAGGTTCTGATTCAGATTTGGAGCATGCATCTGATTCAGAAGCCCTCATCTCGGCCACCAGCGACTTCTTGGCCTAACACTCATTTGTGTTGTGAGTGGAGCTCTTATGGAACTCACACCACTTTCCCATGTCCTTCTTTGGCTTTGCGGTGTTGTTCTTTGCTTGTGTCTTTGGTAGGTTGTCTTGGGTTGCCATGCCTTGGCTTTGTCCTTTGTTCTACGATTTGGGGGCACCTTTCCCTTGCTTTTGATTCGCAGATCCAAAGTCTCGCTTCTTCTGTTTGAATTTCTGCTCAATCTTGGCAGCATACCGGTATGCTGTACCAAGCGAGGAGATGTCAAGGAACTCCATTTTCTCCTGAATTTATCTATGAAGAAAACCGTGATACTTTAACACCAAATGTTTCTCTGAATCTTTGATACCAAAATTTGTGCGCAGGGTATGGAACAGATTCGTTAGCTCATGCACATCTTGATCCCTTTGTTGCCGCAGCGTGGTCCATTGTATGTACTTGTCCTCATAGCTCCCCACGGGATAGTATTGTTCCTTGATGGCATCTCAAAAATAATTTCAAGTGGGTATGGCTGAGAACAGAGAGGGTTCTGTCTCATCCATTTTCTCACAATAGGTTTCCCACCAGTCCTTGACATGGGGGGTAGCTTTGAGGAATGCAAAAATAATCTTCTCCCAGTCGGAAAAATAATGAGCTGAGAAATATCCTTCTAATATATTCAACCATCTATCTACAACATCTGCATCTATTTGACCCTCAAATATGGGAATTTCAAAGTTTACTTGTACCTTAAAGGGAGTCACGCCTCCAGAGTGGCTGCTGGATGCAAATGCGTTGCCGGTGGGCAGTCGTTGAAGGATCTGGGCAAAGTTATCCATCATCGTGTTCCTTCGTTTTTCAAGGGACTCCTCGAGCAATATCTTGATAGGATCTCCTGCTCCCTCATCTTTATTTTCGTCCCCCGTGGGCATCCGTCAGGGTTTGCGAGGCTGATCTTGCAAAGGTTCCACCAGATCGAGCCCTAACTCCTTATACCCCGACCTTGTTGGGGACATGCAAAGAAGGATCAAGAAAAAGTAGACTGCTATGATACCACTGATCCAGATTTATGCAGGAATGCAACAGAATACATAAATAACCATAAACATAGAAATACAGTGGAAATAAGGCTTCATTTCATTAATATAAAATCACAGAAATATGCTTACAAACATGATGGAAATAAAATAGCTAGGGTGCTAGTAGCGAATCTATGAGAAGAGATGTGGTGACTACAGACCTCTGAACTATATTACAATGAGGCTCAAGGGCCTATTTATTTTGGAGAAACAATGGAGAATTCTAAACTTCCAAAAACCTAACCCTAGGAGATGAAGCGCCAAAACTATGGGCCCCGTTTGGGTAAATTGGTGTTTCAACTTCCCAGGGATGTAACTTCGGCATACTATCTCTGTTTGGGGCTTCAAAACGGCTTCGGAAGTTCAAGACCCTAAAAACTGCAAAAAATAGTAAGTTGTGAAAAAATTTGAAAGAGATAATGGTGGGGCCCCAAGTCGAATAGGCGGGTGGCCACCAATATCCACCTGGATTATTATCACTGTAGCTTCATCATTATTTACCTCTGGCTCAGTTGTATCCTCAAAATCAATTACTTTTTCTTTCCCAATTGAACTGAATATAAGCCTTTTATTCTAAATCAGTTTGAATTTTGTTTCTGTAGTTTTTTTCTGCTGTGTATGTTCCTTCTTCTCTGCTTATTTTTGTTGAAGTTTTTGGCTGCTCTACAACTTCCAAGGCTTGTGTTGTAACCATTTTTCTTGTTGTATCTGTATTAGTGATTGTATCTATCAGTGTGTTCTCCACCCAATCTTCTTGATTGGAAAACTTCTCAATCTCTGGCTTGGCCTCATGTATGAAGGGTGTTAGTTTAAATTTTACCCTTAAATTGCTCAGGATCCCTTGAGGATCATAGTGAAATGGAAAACTTTCTTGAAATTTTAACTCTACTAGCCTCTTTGAGATTTCTTTATCTGCCTCTCTGTTGTTTATTATGAAAGGACCAATCTGACTCTTTAGCTTGAATTGAGTATTTTTCCTTGTAGCTAAGAAGTTGATAGAGTCAAAATTGAGAATCTGTCTTAGATATTCCAATGCGAAAATTCTCATGTTCATGTATTTTGGCAACTTATAAGGTAATAATTTGGACCCAAAAATTCTTATCTCTGTATGCTTTTCATAAAGAAACTAGTCTCCCATTTTATTATGTTCTTATAGTTGCAATATCTTTTTCATTTCTTCATTGACTCTGGGCTGCTCTGCTTTGTACAAAATGTTCATTTCTGGATGGAGGAAAAGGTCTGAAAAATATGTATAAGTGAATTCACTACTCTCTTTCCTTAGCAAGGAAGTCCAGAAGACAATAGATAAAGGCTTACCCTCCAAGTCCACTTTTGCAATGCAATTGGAAAATTATCAGCTTGGAAGAATAAAAACAAGTGAAACAAGTAGGAAGAGTATTTGAAAACCCATTCAGTGGGTAGTTTGGTTAGCTGATGATGAATATCGTCTGCTATGAATTTGGCATAATAAAAAATGAGTGCTGGAGGTTGGCCTAGAGATAAGGTGGATAGAAATCCAAGAATGGATTCGTCAGTGGATCCATCTGTAAAGTATCCCAGTATAAAAGATAGCATTGAAATAATATGCCTAGACCCTTCAGGAAATTTTGCAGTTGAATAAGGAGGGTTCAACTTAAGAATGTCAACATGGAAAGGCAAAAAATCTTGAAAAATCATAAACTTTGTTGGGATATCCAGGCCTAAGTACAACTGGGTCAGAAATTCTATAGATAGCGGAACTGATTGAGGATCAGGCTGTAATTGCAACATTTGATTTATGGACTCTACTATGATGGTAAAAAGGATCTCTCTGTTAGCGTTAACAATGGCCCTTTGGTCTGGCTCATGATGTTTTTGACATAATATAACAAGGTCATGTCCAGGGTGGGTTAATGGAACTACATATTTGGGAAAATGAGTCACCCAAATATGCATTTCATCCTTGTCCAAGTATTTATCATAGCACCAATTATGTCTTTCTAAAAGGTTGAATTATACCACTCGATCAAAAATCTTGTAGTCCATATCAGTCAATGGAAGGGTTTCTTCAGCAGCCACAGGTGGCTGGAGGGGATTTATTGATTCAGTGGATTCAGCAGTGAATACTGGAGTATATTTAACAACTTTAGGTGTTACAGATTAAGGAGGTTTGGATCCTCCAGGATTGGTTGGTTTAGAACCCCTAGGTTTAGCTGTGATCTACTTTTTGGTCATTTTGGAATAACTACTGCAAGCTTAAATTGTTTGTAGGAGTTGATTTTCTCTGTCAGAGGATATAAAATGGAGTAATACAGAAAACGAGGGTTTCCTGAATATATTTAACTACAAAAGGAATTTTTAGGGTATCTGTAGGCTTTAAACCCTTTTCTATATTTGTATTTGGTCTTCAGAGGTCACAACACTACTACATTTGGGGGAAATTCCAAGACTTGGTTTCGACGCTTTTGACCAAATGTCGAAAATTTCCCCAAATTTTTTCAATCCCGCTCGAAACCGTCGCTATAACGACGTTTATAGAAAATTGTCACAATACCGACACTTACACAAAGTGTCGCAATTGCGACGTTTGGAGGAAGACATCACAATTGCGACACTATGCCCCAAAGCGTCGCTATTGCGACGGCTACCTCCAAATGTCGCAAGTGCGACATACAAACAGTGTTGTAATATATGTTGGTGGCCTACCACAGAGATGCTTTCTACTGCTTTTATGGCAATGGTATACCATATGCGCGTTGGCATGTGTCATACGGTCTGCAGCAAGGAAAGTGGTACGAAAAATGCGAAAGTTTTCACATAAAGGAAAATAACAATGGCCACGTAAAATTTTTTTTTTTTTTTTTGTGTGTGTGTGGAGGGAGGGATGGAGGGGTTTTTTTGGGGGGGTGGAGGGAGGGATTTTGGAGGGAGGGAGGGAGGGAGGGAGGGAGGGTTGGAGGGTAGAGGACTCTGTGTTGGAGGGCTAGTAGAGGGCTAGGACTGCGATTTGAGGGTAGAGGAAGCTGATGCTAGTAGCCAAGCTTTTGCATCCTAGGACTTCTTCATGTAGATTTCATGCCTTGTGATCCTTGATTTTGGACTTTGGAACTCCAGACTCCTGCCTCCCACCCCCCCCCCCCCCCCCAGATGTCTAAGTGTCACAATTACGATGTTTGGAGGCATCCATCGCAATAGAGATGCTTTTTCCACCGTCGGTATAACGATACTTATATGCGCGCTACATAAAAATACGAAACTTATATGCGCGCTACATAAAAATACGAAACTTATATGCGCGCTACATAAAAATGATTTTATTAAAAATACGAAAATTATATCCGTCGCAATAGCTACATTAATGTCTGATATCACGCACGCATTTGCCCTCTGCTCTTGTAGAATAGCATTCGCCCTCAGCATTCACCCTCAGCTCTTGCAGAACAAAATTTTCCCTCAGCATTCGCCCTCAGCTCTTGCAGAACAACATTCGCCCTCAGCATTCGCCCTGAGCTCTTGCAGAACAGCATTCGCCCTCAACATTTTCCCTGAGCTCTTGCAGAACAGCATTCGCCCTCAGCATTTTCCCTGAGCTCTTGCAGAATAGCATTCGCCCTACATTCGCCCTCAGGGTTCACCCTCAGCTCTTGCAGAACAGCATTCGCCCTCAGCTCTTGCAAAATGGTAAGTTCTTACTGCAGGCCCTTCCTCCTATAGTAGGTTTGACTCTATTTGGGTTTTTTTGGTCAATTCTATTGGATTGTGTTAGGCTGTATGGTTCTCTCTAGATGTCAAGAATCAAGATTCAATACCCTCTATTATCCTCATCACCCAATACAAGATTTAAATTTTTCCCAAAGAAACGCTTATTAATTTGGCAGCCATTATTTCTCCCTGCTTTAAAAACCCTACATTTAAATGAAAACAAGCATTGCATTTCAACTACAAAAATATATTAGTGTTCACCCTCAGCATTTTCCCTCTGCTCTTGCAGAACAACATTTTCCCTCAGCATTCGCCCTCAACTCTTGCATAATAGCATTCGCCCTCAACATTCGCCTTGAGCTCTTGCAGAACAGCATTCGCCCTCAGCATTCGCCCTGAGCTCTTGAAGAACAGCATTTGCCCTGCATTCGCCCTCAGCGTTCGCCCTTAGCTCTTGCAAAATGGTAAGTTCTTACTGCAGGCCCTTCCTCCTATAGTAGGGTTGACTCTATTTGGGTTTTTTTGGTCAATTCCATTGGATTGTGTTAGGCTGTAGGGTTCTCTCTATATGTCAAGAATCAAGATTCAATACCCTCTATTATCTTCATCACCCAATACAAGATTTAAATTTTTCCCAAAGAAACGCTTATTAATTTGGCAGCCATTATTTCTCCCTGCTTTAAAAACCCTACATTTAAATGAAAACAGGCATTGCATTTCAACTACAAAAATATATTAGTGTTCAAATGTACATGTGTGCATCACTTGTGTAGGGTATTCCTTTTCCACTTTCACATTATCCAAGAATGTGTGCAGTATAGTTCATATTTTTTGTGATTTAGATTATCTTGAAAAAGGAAAGGTAAATTATTTCCCATGGAAAAGAAGGTTTTCCCTTTTTACTACTGGAAATGGTACAACAAAGTTCCATTTCTACCCGAAACTCCTATGAAATAGGAACCAAATAAAGGCCATGTCCTCAATGGACATCGTTTGGCTTTGAAAATGGCCATTGCACCGTGTTGTTTCTTATATTACATCACGATAGTTTCTTAGGTAATTTCTTGTTTCTTGAGATGAAAAACAACCAAAGAAATCGTGAAGATCCTTGCAAGAAATAAATGACCATTTCTCAATCATATCTCAACTATTTTTTATTTTATTTAGTGGTTGCTTACTTTGAGAGAAATTTGACACTTTTATAAGGAATATAACATAAAAACACAAAATGGGAAGGAATTGATGAGGTAGATGTCCTTTAGTTGTTGTTAATTAAGAATTGATAATACACGATGCATGTTCTGTACTACAAACTATATTCCTTCCTGGAGTTAGGACACAGAGTATTGAATCAAAGTTGTAGTTTCTAACTTCTTGTATTGGTTCATCAATCTTGAAATTCAGACATTGCATGTCTTCATTGCTTCATGTTTGAATAATTTGCATCATATCGTACAATAGGAAATTAGTAATTATGATTATTATTACATTATGGATCTATTAAGTTACTTTTAATTTTGCATGGTTTAGTGTGAAATTATTCTAGTGTGCCCCTAGGCCCAGGTGAAGGAATGCCAAGGACTGAGAACCCTAGTTTTTAAATGATGTTGTTTCTTATACCCAAAAACCCCTCAACATCACTTCTTATTAGTTCTTAACAATAGTGTTGTAAACAATTTGAGAATTTATATAGCAAAATCTCGCACTTCTCAAGATAAAGTCCTAAAGCTAAAGTGTGATACCATGTGTAATTCAATAGCCCCATTGTCACCTCACCAACCTCTTTCACTTCGGGCTAGTTCTCCTCCAACTCAAGGGGGGTTCTCCCTAGTAGATGTTAGGGATCTAATGACCCAACCAAACCAAGTCAAGAGCCCCCTAACTCTCTATGTTTACTACTATCAATCAAAATATTGAACAATAGGGTCAGACATGCATCCTGAAGATAAAATTGCCAGGGTATTTTTGGGTAATTTCAAAGGGAAAGTCCCCAAACACATATAATCAAGGAATTATAACGTGATTTCAAGCATTAAATATCAACAAAATTGTTTAAAAGATATTGAAAGGAAAAAGGTGATGGAAGATAGAAAGTGCCTTACTTAAATTCTCTAAGGATTTTTCAATAGTTGCTCCAAAAGCTTCACTTCAAGGCCCTTCAAGATTGTCTCCAACAATGCTATACCATCAGCTTCAACAATGTTGCTCCAAAAATGTCCTCAAGGTCTTCACAACAAGTTTACTAGAATTTGCTCCAACAATATATTCAATAAGGTCTTCATTGTCAACTCATCTCTTGTTTGGGTGCCTTAATGTGAAATGACATGTTTCCAGGACTGAATTCAATGCAAGGCATATTTGAAACTCTAACTCTATCTTACAGTGTCTTATTAGAAATTATTTCAGTTTTCATTTTGTGTTTTCAAGTTAGAGATTGTTTTCAAGTTTTTACATTTATAATTTTATTGCAATGTGGCAGACTGATCAGGGCAGTACAGGAACAACCCCGAGACGGGATGATCGTGGAAAGAGGCCAGCGGAAGAACATGTAAAGTGCCAGCATTGCTCTATCTTCAGGTATTTTAGTTATTTACATAATTGAAATAATATTAATTTTGTTCGAATATGCAGACACCTAGCCATGGTACGCCTGATGATTCCCTCTTTGAGGAAGAGCTTTCTTCATCCCTATCTCCAGTGTTCTTGTTGCGAAAAAAGGCACGAGATGCAAGGTCAGAATTTAATACTTTGATAGACGCACCTCAAACACCTGAAACAGAAGAGAGGATAAAAAAAATTATGATCCAGCTAGAAACATATCAGGTAATAATAAAAAGTCAAAAGGATATTTTTTTTGCTCTGCATGATATGAATTGTGATAGTTTGATTTTTATTTTTACATTGACTAAACTAACAAAAAGTTCTTTTGTATGTAGCGTTTTCTGGCACTTTCTGAACCCGGTGTTGGTGGTAGTGGGACACAAGGGCAAGAGATTTCCCAGCAACCCTCTTGTACACCTTCTACTCCTTTAGGTGCCAACCAAGAAACACACCCTGCCCAAGCAAACACCCAGCCAACCGTTGAACGTGTTGTAAATGATGAGGCTGATATGGCCAACTACATTATTGCGTCTCCTGGAGCTACATGTGTCAGCTCCACAGGGACCATTAATGGCACGTTGTTGGTGAACGATGAAGGTGTCCCTATAAAGCATGTACAACTCCCAGGTAAATTTTAATATTTTAACTATTTCATGTACTTTATCTCAAACATATTTATCATGATTTTTATTTTTAAATTAATGATAATATATTTTTTTTCCTGTGTAGGAAACAATGAGTTCTACAGGTTTTTGGAGAGCCATGTGTTGGAAATTTTTGGCCCAACCATACGCACAGGGTGGAATTCCCATAATTCCAACATGAAAAAAGAACTTCTAGATTATCTAGAAGCCCTTTTTGGGGTCGGCACATTTGACAGAACATCGGTGGCTCGAGTAGCCGGAAAATATTTGAAATATACCAGGGACACCTATAGGACGCAATTGCAATTTAACCCTAGATATGAGCATCCTCTCACAGTTCCAGAGAGTGAGTGGAGAGCACTCATCCATGACGGAAAAGAGAAAAGGGCAAAGAAAGAAGGAAAAATGCCAACTGGACCCGCAAGGTAAATTACAACTTTAATTCAATAGCATTAATTTTCTCTATGTCTAAAATAAAAGTGTGCTACGTCATATCTGACTTCAATATTTTGATGCTAGGTTGCCTGACACCTCAAAGGCAACCAAAGCTAGGATTGGAAAAAAGGGCCATCACAAGCTAGGCCAGGGCGGCTACTTGAAATTAGCTGCAAGAATTGTAATTAAGTAGCTAAACATATTATAATTAATTGTATCGCCTTCCAACATTTTTGTAATCCTATCAAATATGATTAAAAATACACAATCATATGTAATGTAGGGTGATGACTTCGGAACAGAAACTACATAGGAAGATAAAAATATCACTTTCCATTTCGGCTATCAAGCCATAGTTGAACGTTGCAGAAGCTTGGGGCAGGTCCCAAGATCCAGAATGCCTGATAAGGTAAAACATTAACCTTTCAATATGTTTGTTTTCGTCCATAAATTTAATGTCTAACAACTTTTTTTAAATCAGGGGAGCAGCACTACCGACGAGGCAAATAACCCAGTTTTAGAGCTAGATGTAGATGATCCTCACGTGCAACCTGATCATTGTAGTGGGGACCAGGCCGACAATGCTACTATCAGTGAGGGCCGTGACGGTAATTAATTTCTACTTATATTTTTTTCTAATTATACCTTTATGGTTGTCCTTATAACGTTTTTTTGTGTAAATGACAGAGAATGTTTCCCTTGAGGATCTTACCACCAGAGAGGAACAGAGGGAAACAGTCCCAATGGCGACAACTGGTGCACCAGGTAAATAATCTCATTGCAATTTTTTTTATTAATATTACCGAACTATTTCAATGATATTTAAAAACTGACAATTAAAATTTAATATTATCTGTTTTTGTAGACGATGCACTGTCACTGGATGAGACCAGACATCGTGACTACGCAACTAGGTCAGCGACGACAACTGGTGCACCAGGTAAATAATCTCATTGCAATTTTTTTTATTAATATTACCGAACTAGTTCAATGATATTTAAAAACTGACAATTAAAATTTAAAATTATCGGTTTTTGTAGGCGATGCCCCGTCACTAGATGAGACCAGACATCGTGACTACGCAACTAGGTCAGCGGCGACAACTGGTGCACTAGGTAAATAATCTCATTGAATTTTTTTTTATTAATATTACTAAACTAGTTCAATGATATTTAAAAACTGACAATTAAAATTTAATATTATCTGTTTTTGTAGGCGATGCCCCGTCACTGGATGAGACCAGACATCGTGACTACGCAACTAGGTCAGTAGTGTGGGTCAAAAGGCACGAAACAGGAGTAGAGCAAGATGATATTGATGATGTAATTAGGAGCTTTAGAAATAGGAAGAAGAAAAAGAAAATTTGATAATGTAAAATATTGTATTATTATAAGACAAACGTTACCATACTTGGAACGTTTTTTGCATTATATAAAAAACTCATTTATCATACTATTTTTATGTCAAGCATTAATTGCAATGTTTCCTTGCGTACTTTTTGTTGAATTGTTTTTTTATTAGTTATTGAATATTTTTTTATGCTCATGAAAGTAAAAAATGAAATATAGATTGGGTATTGGGGATTCTAGAGTAATGTGAGGTGGGGGGGGAGAGGCCATAAGAGCTTCCACCTTCACATGGTTGGCCCTGTTTAGTAGAGAATAATTTATTGGAGCGATTTAATCTTGGAGCAAACCTCCCTCGATCCAGTGTAGCAACAAAAAATTCACTGTTGACTTAGTTGCTACTCTTTCAGATCGTGGGAGGCTTGTTCCAAGTTCATGCGACTCCAATAAATTGTTATTGAAACGAAGAGGAGCTTATTCAGGTATGTTTTGACATTTTCAACATATGTTCTAACATTATCATAAGAATGCATCTTAGAGTAAAAAATACTACATCGATTACTTGTATTTATTGTATAGATAATGATGGATTTTGATTGACTTGGCAGTGCAGGTACAAATCCTCTTGCATCATGAGCAATACAACTTGTCAACCAGGGTCATGTCCAGGATATTTTTTCTTGTGCACTTGACCAAGTTCGTAATGTCACATTTTGTAAGTTCCTTTACAGTTCATAATTCAATATTAAGCTTGTTCATGATTATTATCTAGGTTTTTTGTATGTGTTTTTTCATCTATTTGATTGTAAGCAACTCTACATGTTTCTTGTTGTTCACTATGATTTCTCCCATTACCACTCCCAGGATGAATCCGACTTTATTGTTACATAGGTTACTTTATTGTTACTATGATTTCTCCATTTACGATTTCATAGGTTACATCATGTAAAGTTGTCAATCTCAGGTTGATGATGAGCTTTAGTTCTCCAGATTTGGGGCTTTTCTGATATTTTCTCCCTCATGTCATTCCTGCATCACCTCGTTGTTTGAGCATGCCAATTGTCTACCACTTGTACCAATTTGCACATGTCAATCTCTGAGTGGTGCCACATTTCACCTATTTTTAGTGAGTTCTCTAACATAGCTTCAGAAATCCGATTCAGTGCCTGCTTGAATATCGTCACATAATAATCATGGTTTGGATTGATGAGCATGTTCTGAATGGTTGGTTGATTCATAAGAACCACCCATATAGTCATCTTGAGATATTTCAGAAGTTTTCTCGGGTTTCCTTTTTCACCATTTCTAGTGGGTGGGATGGTGTGGGGTGATCCATCAATATTGGTGCTCTTGTAGTAGGGAATTTGGTTTTGGGGATATAAAGGAGCATTTGATGTAGATATCCCATTGGATGCATTCATAGATGGGCACGAGAGGTCAAGAATTTAAATTAAAAATATGCAACCTCTAGCATGGAAACCTGAAGGCCGCGAGAGACACTGGTTAAAGATTGTTTTGTGTTGGCCTTAATATAGTCGTCATTTCTTTCTATTTTCTTAATGCAAATATATAGTCCGGTCTCATTAAAATGAGGATTGTGGTTGTATTTCTCTTTGGTTGTTTCTCTCTTAATGCTCCAGAAGTTGCCAAAAGTTGTGATAGTTGTTTAGTTTACCTGTTACAACTTAAAAGTGGTTTTTAGCAATGGGAGTCATGTTTTTTAAGGTTCATACTAATATGAAGATCTTGTAATTCTATATTCAGCATAAGAGAAGATGGCCTCTGCTTTGGGAAGTATGACAAAAATTGCCACATCTACCTCATTGGGTAACAATGGAAAGGGGAAGAAGTTGGGTGTAATGTTTGATAATTATGGCAGACAATTGTTTTCTCTTTCAGTTTTTTCACCCATTTCCTTTAATCGCTCAAGAAGAAGAGGGACTCTGAGATTACACGATAGAGAGAAGGTAGTTAATACAAGAGCTATGGAAAAGGAGTTGTACTTCAACAAGGATGGCTCAGTGACAAAAAAATTGCAGGTCAGAGAAAAAATTATGTTTAAAGGAAGGTCACCTGCACATGAAAATTCACTGCGGTGGATCTTTCCTTGTCCACTTATATTTGATTTTAATGTGCTATTTTAATTTTTCATGGAGGTTTGTTTTGGCATATGGTATGGAATTCAATTGCACACTTACTGAAACCATTTTCAATTTGTCTTGCATGCGGTGTGAACAAACTTGCTGATCTTGTTGGAGTCACCCTTGGGGCGAGGGGAAAAATGTTGTCTTGGAGAGCAAGCATGGTTCTCCGAAAATAGTTAATGATGGTGTGATAGTAGCTAAGGAGGTAATTTGTAGATGTGTGTTCTGGTTTTCTTTTTAACGTTGTATTAGTTCCCCCTCTTAAATGTCTTAGATTTGGTAGGCATAATTTGAAAACTCAAAGGTGAAAGGAAACATATTTGTTACCCAGTGGTCTACTTGGCCCATGGACTAGCCACATTAGAGTAATGCATAAAGCTTTTCACAACAATAAAAGGAAAGGTTTATGGCTGAGTCAAATTTTATTGTTATTGACAGTGTAATGAAATGTATCTCAATGCTATGGTTTTGGCCTTTTTATTGGTTGAATTAGAGGACCCAGTTGAAAATATTGGGGCCAAGTTGGTAAGGCAAGCTGCGGCAAAGACAAATGATTTAGCTGGGGATGGAACCACAACATCCGTTGTTCTTGCACATGTTGGAATATTGAAAAATTCCAGAACAATGAATGGAGAATAAATCTCCCTTCCTCTAACACAGAGAAAATAAAAATTTCTTTGACAGGAGACAGAGTTTCAATACTTTGAAAACAAACTTATATTCCCTTCAATAACTCAAAAAAAACTATTACACTTCTTCCTCACTAAGAGAGATTACAAAATTATGACTGCTACAAAACGCAGTGCATAAAACCAACTCACTTTCTGTTCAAAACAAAAATAATCTATCTCTAAAACACTCTGCTGTGTTTTTCACTTTCGCACTGCTGTGCATACACACTTAAAAAGTTACACTCAGTCTTTCACTTTTTACACACTGCTGTGTAATAAAAAATTTACGTACTATCTATAAAAAAAACTACCAAGCTTTTTTGTCCTTTTTATTTTTATATGCCGTAACATTTAAAACATATTATAATAAACCCTCTTTTTAAAAAAATAAAATTAAAACTAAATTCTATGGCCCACCTTTCATTTCGCATATGATATATATATATAACATATGTTTAAAACATAGTATATATTAAAGCATACATAAAATTAAACTATCAAAACATTAAAGAACCCTTTCCGTCGAACTTCAAAATTCTGAATAGATTGAATTTCAAACCAAATTTTCATTCCAAAATGGGATGCTGATGTCTGCCTAATTTGTAACGCGAATTCTCAATCCAATGTGCCTTATAAAAAATTCGGGTCCGGTTTTCAGGTTTTCAGATTCCCTTCAATTTCATGCGATCCAATATTAATGCTCCACGTTTCCTCCTTTTGAATTTACAAAACTGGGGGGTAAATTTCAGTTTGTTTAATTTCTGGTTGGTGAATGGCGTTAATGCTGGTTGTTGTGTTTAAATACAATCCTGTACAGAAATATGGCTGCAGCCGTCTACAAAAAAAACTTGTAGGAATTTTAAATGCTGAATTAAATTTCTGGATGGCGTGCAAGCAACCTCCAAAAAAAAATGTTGCTACTGCATCCGTCCTTCTACTGCAGCAGTTGAAGTTAAAATTCAACAGCACAAGGTTTAATAAGTGAGGGTGTAAAGGTAATTTTTTGTCGATAGTATTGGATTAAGATCATCTATTCATTTTTGTAGGGTCTTATGGTGTTTGGTTTTTTAGTTTTGGGTTGGGCTTATTGAGTCTAAGATAGTTTTTGAGTGAAAAAATTGCTATCAGGTATTTAAAAAATTTGGTTCTTTTGTCAAAATTTATGAGCTTGTTAGGAAATACAAAACTGACAATGGTTGTATCTTAAATTTGTGGAAAATAATTTGAAATGAAACCTTTTTGTTTAGGTTGTTGCAGCAGGTGCAAACCCCATTCAAATTACTAGGGGTATTGACAAGACAATAAAGGCCCTTGTTTCGGAACTCAAAATTTTGTCAAAGGAGGTAAACGCTTGCCTTTTGAGTAGGCTGGTTTTCCTTTTTGCTGATGGTTTGGTGTATCTAATTGAATTAGTTGCCTAGGGTATTTTTGGTTGCAAACTCCTTTTCATTTTTCATATAGTATTGGCCTTGTTGAATACATTTGATTGTGTGGTCTTGTTAGATCTACAACATATGTAGTTGTTTAGTCTTATGGCCGAGGTGCACTTTTATTATGGAAATAGTTGATGCAATATTGTCATTTAATCCTTACTACAGGGTAGCATGTTGAGAAGTTTCTTATGAAACATTTGGCATTCAAAATGACACTTGATCCTATACAGCATCATGCACTTGACTTCAAAATTAATATTCAAAGTGTGCCAGACAATTCTTGCAAAATTTCAAATATTTATGTTGTTTTAAACCATTATATTTTTCATGTATTGGATGCTGAAAATGAGAAAAAGACTTTGGTATGAAACTAACTGGTGAATAATTTCCAGCAAAACAACCACTTCAAAGAGATGATTTAGAAGTAGAACATATGTACTTATGAAGCATAGAAAGATATCCTTGATGCATTGTCAATGTTTGGCTAGGGTTATTTTTGGAGAAAATAACTCCTTATTCCTAGAATAGTGATCTTCAATACAAGTAAATGCCAGAGAAGAGATATCATCATGTGACATAAACCTATTAAAAAAAGTGAACAGGGAATGATTATTAATTATGGCATACTAAGTTGTCAGTGATTTTGATTATTTGTCTTTAACATGTAAAAATTTTAAATTCCAAACTTACATCATCATGGTTTGGCATCATGAGCTTGATTAATTGTCCACCATGCTCATAATTTCATTGTTGTCTTCATATCTATAAACAACGTTTCAAATAATAATAAAAAAGTTCTGTAAGAAAAATCTAGACCTCCATGTTGCTACTCCTTGTGAGACAAAGTCAAAATTGCATTACACAATCTGACACATAAGAATCTCCTATATCCCGGTGGTATGTATCCAAATTCTTATAATAGTGTCTTCAAGACTTATGCTGACATTGCCAATGAGATATTTAAGCAATGAAAGATGGAGCCTTCTTCATTGTTGTATATGTAACAGTATTTTATTAATATAAAGATTGATGGTTTTGTCTTTCTAAAAATGAAATGTAAAAATAATTTATTGTGGTCAATTGAAAAGTTTTTTTTTTAAAGCTTTTCATTATGGAAGGGTGACATAGATATATGCCCTTCTAATTGAAATTCGGACTTGCCCTTCAAATTTGATCATTGTGTGGGACCTTAACAAACAATAAAACTATTCCGCTGCGCATTATATAAAAAATATAACAAAACCTTTGTCAAAACTTCAAACGAACCCTTTAGCCATGGGTATTTCATCACGAATTGATCATTTTACCATGTACCTTCTTCTAGAGGAATATTCTTCCACTTGATTAGGTACTTCATAATGGTTATATGTCAAATAGATACAGAATGTTTATCTATAAATTTTTGTGGTTCAAGAATCAACTTTCATTCTTCATCTAATTTTGGAAGCTCTATTTACATTGGCATATTTTTTCCCAAAACCTTTTTTAGGCAAGATACATGAAAAACCTTATGAATGAAAGAAGAAGGAAAATATAACTTCTATACCACTTGTGCAATCCTATGAATAATTATTTAGGGCCATAAAATTTTTGATCTAATTCTTTATTCTTCTATTTCTTGAATGAAGATTGCTTATAATGCTATAATATAAAAAATACCCAATTACCCTCCTCAAATTATCTTTCACTTCAATGTTGTTCCCCTTGTTGTTTTATCATGTTTCATGTCATTTGAAGGTTTTCCATAATAATTTTCAAAGTTTCTTTATTATTTTCCATATGTGACTTTGTTTCCTATACTTTGGACTTATCTTGCAAAAAGTATGAGATACTAGGAGTTGGATATCCATAAAGGGCCTTAAATGGGGAAATTTTAGTAGATGTGTGATAGGTAGTATCATATTACTATTCTTCCTTGACGAACCCACTTCATCCATTAAGATTTCTTTTCTAAAGAGTAACATTGTAGATAACCTTAAAAACATTTGTTAACTATTTTTGTTTGACCATTTGATTGTGTTTGATATGTAGAACTCATGGTAGCTAGTGTTTCTCCACTCATATTAAATAATTATTTCCAAAAGTTTCTTGTTACTATTACTTTAGGAAAACCATGAAGACTATGTATTTCTTTCACGGACACTTCTGCTACTTGGCTTGTTGTTTATTTACTTTGAGCTCTACAAAAAAAATCTACAAAATTTGTCTATATAAATGACCACAAAAATGTAATACTTACCTTTATATTTCAGTAACCCTGTAATAAAGTCTATTGATATATCTTCTAGTCTTTGAATATGTATGTGGAATGGTTGAAGTAACCCTAGATATTTTAGTATCTCTCTTTTATTTATTATGCAAACCTGACCTTCTCTTACAAAATTTTGAATATCTTTCTTCATTCCTTCCAAAAATCTATTTTTTGATCCTTTGAGATGTTTTAAGGAACCCTACGTCCTACCATCAGAGAGACATGGGACTCCCTTAATATTTGTTTATTCAAATATGCTTCCATGCATAGAAATATTCTACATTTGCACCAAAGTATATCTCTCTTTCACTCCCAATGCTCCATAGAGTTCATCCCATCCTTTATAAATTTTAGTTTTTGTTTAGTACTATTGTCATTTTTCCATTATGGCAAGCTTATTCTAGCCACCTAGGAATAGAAAATGTAATTGGATATAAATTTGAGGCCTCTTCTATTTTAGAAAGAGCATCATGTACTAAATTTTCCTTACCCTTTTTGAAGATTATCTCAAAATTAAAACTTTGCATTTTTTCTCCTCATTTTTGTTAATCTTCTAATGAAAATCATAGCTTCAAAAAATACTTTATGCTGTCATGGTATATCTTGACTTTAAAGTACCTCCCAATGATATACTATCCCCATTTCTTATTGCATGTAATATTTCTTCCATTTATTTTTCATACGTAGATTTCACCAAATATTTTCTTTGAATTCCTTGCTTTTAAAAGCCAATGATATCCCTTATTGTGTTAATGTTACGTAAATTCCTTGTCCTAGTGCCTCACACTCTACTATGATTTTTTTAGCAAAAGTAGGTGCAACCGATGTTGGTGTAGAAGACATGGCATCCATTAAAAGAGAGAATGCCAAAGTAGCCTCATCATTCCATATAAATGATATTTTCTTCAAGAGATATGTGAGTGGACTTGAAATACATGCATAATTCTTAAAAAATTATCAATAATATCATGTAAGTCTAAAAAATCTTCTAAGAACCTTGATTTTCTTAGGAATAAGTCATTTTGTAATAGCTTTCATCTTTTGAGGCACCAACTTCACTCCTTCCTTTAAAACAATATGAACCAAATACTCAAATTCCTATTTCCCAAAAGCACATTTGGATATTTTTACATAAAAATTATTGCTCTCAATAATTTATATAACTTTTCCACATGTTTAGTGTGGTATTCCCATGATTTATTATAAATATGTGTATTATCAAAGAAAACCAACACAAATTTTATAAGATGGGATCAAACAAAATTGTTCTTAAGTCGAGCCCGCCGGACTTCAAACGGTGATAAACCATAATTCAAACCAAATTCGCGTTCCAAAATAGCCTGCTGACGTCGGCCAATTTTTTGATGCGAAAACCAATTGAATTCTGCCCTAATATTTTTCGGGTCCGAAGTTGGGTTGGCATATGGAGGGAGATTTTTGACGCGAATTTCTTATCAAATTCACCCTAATCTTTTTCGGGTATGGATTTCCATTGCGCGAGCAACCCAAACAAAGATCCGCTCCAATAAATTTCTGCCATGTGTCCTCAATCAAATTTTGCCCTGTTCTCAGATGTGGGTGCATTCGATGGCGTTTAAGGTGATGGGACATGGATGTGGCAATTTCACATCAATCGCATTAAGTTTTAACATTGTTCAATTAAGTTCCAAGGTTTTCACATCTAATCGCATTAAGTTTTAACACTGTTCAAGACCGGACCTCCACTCCTGTTAGCGATTCCGCATGCTCCAATATGATCCAGCCTTCGGCTCTCATTAATGATCAGAGATTAATTATGACAGGCGTCCTTCGATTGCATTGCAGTCGGGTCAATAAAATGGCATTTCGCTATGGTTTTTCATACGAGCCGGTTGCTGGGTTACACTTCCTACTCACTGTGACGAGAAGGAGAAGTGGCCAGCTGAATTGCTGCTTAGACCTTGCTGCATATCTGCATTTCTCTTGGTCTGGTCCTTGTCTGTCTTCCTCTGTTTCTTGGAATTCTGCTCCTCCTTCTCCTCTTGTGCCCACTACCCATCCCTCGTCTGCGTCAAAGGATGCATTTCCACAGGGGGAGCACTAGAGGTCAACCCCTACATGCTCCCTCTAGCCCCTCAACCGAGTCGACTTCCCAGTCCAATGATTATCACGCAGGTCGCTATCCAGATACTAGAAGTGGGTGGGGTCGAGTTCTAGGATCTGGCCACCGTATGGGCTCCCCTGCTCCTCATTTCCCCACCGCTTCACCTTCTCCCACGACGCGCACTACTCTTTTTTCCTTTAATTGCTCTTTGAACTGCCCAGGAATCACAACTTCAATTATTGTGGTTTTCTGTGAGGATGCCCAAATGGAAGAACAATGCACCCGTTCGGCGGGTCTGAGCTCAGAACAAGCCAGCCAGCATTTGGGCCTTCAGGAGGGGAGCGGTGGCATGACTGTGGAGGTAGCACCTAGTGATCCTAGACCTTCCGAAGGATGGTGCCGAATCGTCGAGGAGCCGGAGGAGTAGTTTGATTAATTTGTTTTTCTTGCTTCGCGGCCCACTTAATTGGGCTGCTTTTAGATTATTTTACTGTGCTGGATCTCTGTAATATTTTTGAATTCTGTAAATTAAACGTTCAAGACTGGTTTCCCCGTATGAGGCAGTCTTCTTAATTTTTTGATTTTTTGATGACAAATTTTCCATGAGTCTGGGAAATTTTTTTGACTTCGGTGTAATTTTATTCCCACTGTTAATAGATTAAATTTACTTAGAAAAACAAATTTTGCCCTGTTTCTATTTTAAACCTGTTTTTTGAAATACAGAGCCATGTTTATATGGTCTACTTATTATACTCTTTCTCTGTATATCTACAGGAACCTTTTTGCTATGAACAGGGTGGATGTTGTAGCGGGCTACTAATGGAAACAAGCGAGCCTGAACCTTACATCTCGGATGCAACAGATGGTTACCAATTTTGGAATCAAGCGAGCCTGATCTTACAAGCAAGCCTGGGTTTCTACAGATGGTTTTTATTTCCGGGAACAAGCGAGCCAGAAATACAATCGACCCTGGGTTTATACATATTTTTTCTCTATCATGGATGCTTTTTGTGTGAGTTGTATATCAACAGTACATGTCTCTGCACATTTCCTGTATCCGCTTTATGATACTATTTTATGTGTTGACAGGTTATCACTTTGCCTTCAAAACTAGCGATGCTGGTTTATTGATATGGTCTGATGGTATTTTTATATTTTGGACATATCACTCTCCTCACATGATTAGCGTTTTTCTCTGTTCAAGGATTTTGGGTACTTTAATTTGTATTTGGAACAATGGACGTCGGTACTCTATCTGTTGCTTTACTATTCTACATACTACTATTTCACTTTCTTATAGATGCCTCGGGCATATTTGGATGCTTTCTCATATTTGTCGATAATCTCCATGTGGATTGTTACTGGGTTTTATATCATGTCCCTGTATGTGACATGGGGTATTTTTCTATCATTGTCTGGGGTGGGACTTCCACTTTTCTAGATGGATATTTGGGTTCCAATCTTCAGATGTGAAAATGTAATGAATTTATGGACTGTTTTACTTCATATAATATATTCAAAACAACGTTTTTTCTCTTGTGAAAAAAAAAATTATTAATGTTTATCACTCTGCCTTCAAAACTAGCGATGCTGGTCTATGTTGCTGGTTTATTGATATGGTCTGATGGTCTTTTTATATTTTGGACATATCACACTCCTCACATGATTATGATTAGCGTTTTTCTCCGTTGCAGGGTTTTGGGTACTTTAATTTGTATTTGGAACAATGGACGTCGGTACTCTATCTGTTGCTTTACTATTCTACATACTGCTATTTCACTTTCTTATAGATGCCTCGGGCATATTTGGATGCTTTCTCAAATTTTCGATAATCTCCATGTGGACCGTTACTGGGTTTTATATCATGTCCCTGTATGTGACATGGGGTATTTTTCTATCATTGTCTGGGGTGGGACTTCACTTTTCTGGATGGATATTTGGGTTCCAATCTTCAGATGTGAAAATGCAATGACTTCATGGACTGTTTTACTTCATATAATATATTCAAAACAATGTTTTTTCTCTTGTGAAAAAAAAATGATTAATGTTTATCACTCTGCCTTCAAAACTAGCGATGCTGGTCTATGTTGCTAGTTTATTGATATGGTCTGATGGTTTTTTTATATTTTGGACATATCACACTCCTCACATGATTAGCGTTTTTCTCTGTTCAAGGATTTTGGGTACTTTAATTTGTATTTGGAACAATGGATGTTGGTACTCTATCTGTTGCTTTACTATTCTACATACTGCTATTTCACTTTCTTATAGATGCCTCGGGCATATTTGGATGCTTTCTCAGATTTGTAGATAATCTCCATGTGGACCGTTACTGGGTTTTATATCATGTTCCCGTATGTGACATGGGGTATTTTTCTATCATTGTCTGGGGTGGGACTTCCACTTTTCTGGATGGATATTTGGGTTCCAATCTTTAGATGTGAAAATGTAATGACTTCATGGACTGTTTTACTTCATATAATATATTCAAAACAATGTTTTTTCTCTTGTGAAAAAAAAAATGATTGTTTATATTCAAAGCGTTGCGAGGTGGTTTATTATATTAATATTTCACGGTCATTGGAATGCCCACAATTCATAACAAATGTTGGAGATTTACTGTCCTATTTTAAATTTTCATTTTTTTTTTAAATTGAACCCATCGTCGGTATACCGACGCCTTGTAAGTGTCGGAATTGCGACAGCGACAGTATAAAAACGTCGGACGAGTGACGTTCAAAACGTCAGACCACATTTCATCGGAATTGCGACAGTTTACAAACCTAGAAAGAGCGACGTTCAAAACGTCGAACCACATTTCGTCGAAATTGCGACAGTTTACAAACGTCGGAAGAGCGACGTCCAAAACGTCGGACCACATTGCGTCGGAATTGCAGCAGTTTACAAACGTCGGAAGAGCAACGTTCAAAACGTCGGACCACATTTCGTCAAAATTGCGACAGTTTACAAACGTCAGAAGAGCGACGTTCAAAACGTCGGACCACATTTTGTCGGAAGTGTGACAGTTTACAAACGTCGGAAGTGCGACGGTTTGGGAAACGTCGGAAGAGCGACGCTTGTTTGGAGGCAACGGAAAAAGTGTCGATAGTGCGACACTTTTTAAATGCGTCGGAATTGTGACGATATGGAAAACCACATTTTTCCCATCCTCAAACTGTCGCTCTTGCGACGACTATGTGTCGGAATAGCGACGAATTGGCTGTCGGAAATTCCGCCAAATTTTCTAGCGAAAATTGAGTAATTTGGCTAAAAGGTGGTTTTTTCGGACTCAAAACTTTCTGGGAAAAATTGGCCAGGGTTTGGCCTCTTTTTCGGGCTTTTTAGGCAAATTGATTGGGTAAAAACCTTTAATTACATGCCTGGCTTAATCATTTATGGTCTAAATTTGAAATTGCAGGTTTTAATTGTTGAGAAATACCTTTGAATGCAGGTATTTGGTTGCTTGAAGGGTTCTTGAGAAGATATTTGGTTTAATTTGAGGACTGGTCCAGATTGTTGGTGCAGTGAATGGCTTTACTGATCTTCAATGGGGAATATGTGGTCAAATTATGATTTTCTCTTGGTACAAGTCAACAATTTGAGCAAAGGGTTCTTACACAGTCGAGAAGAGTCTTTTTAACAGTTTGAAATGCGCAAATAAACATCATAAATGGTATAACAAAGGTTTTAAAATTTGATTTTTAATTATCATAGATGCATTAGATGTAGGTCTCATCATATGGCGGGAGTGGTTTTTATTTTTAAAATGTGAAATCGGCAGCAGTTTTCACATTGGGTTCAGGCAGTAAGTGGTTTTTTTTAAACGAACATGATCCTATGAGAGGATGCCACGTCGCAGGAGGCAGAAATAGTGAAAAATCCCATTTCACATCCATTTGGGCTTTGAGCGGACGATTATTTTGTGGGCGCGATATTGATTTTGTGCCATCAGATCTGTTGAAAGGAAGCGAATGGTCACGATTTTCTTGGGAGATGTGATCAAAAGATGGTGGGACCGAGATTTAAATGGGCACTGGTGGTTAAAACATGGTTAAAAACCTTTATAACATATGAACTTTATCAATGGTTTTATATATGAAAAGTCGAGATTTATATATATGGTTAAAAGGATTAAATGACGGTATATATATATATATATATATATATATATATATATATATATATATATAAGAGTTTTTTATATATGGGCGAAGGCGCATGAGGCAGGGTTAGGTTGGTAAGTGTATTACAAATGCAGGGGGGGGGGTTAAACCTTTATAAAAGATTTAATCTATTGTAATACCTCAGGATAAAAAATGATGAGCGGTGTAATGTTTTTTTGTTTCCAAATACATAGGATATGCGTGGAAAGCCATATTTTCATTATTTATTTTATTATATAGTTTTTAGACTTGTTTGAAGGGTCTAATAACCATAGGGGGCGGGGTATTTTAATTAAGGTAAGTTTTACACCAAAGGGAGAATTATTTGGGTATTTTAATTTAGCATGTGGATAATATCTTTGGTCTAAAAACTTTATAATAGTGGGTTTTTGGGGCTATTTAGATATAAAAGGATTTATATAGATAGGATAAGGTATTTTTAGGGAATTAATAACATAATTTAAATGTTAATATGACAAGGGGAGATGGAATACACAAAAATACACTAAATGACCAAGTGGAGTGAATAAATAAAAGCAAAGCTCATTATTTCATCATTTCACCAATTTACTTAGGATAGAGTGTTTTTTGAGGGTTTTTGTATTTTTTATCAATGAGGGAAGTTAATTACATGGAATTTTAAGTTTCATTAAGTAGGAAGGTTTCTTTACTTATGAAGATGACTTAAATGTATGAATGAGGGATAAATAATGGTAAAGGGGATTTTATCATAAGAATTCAACATTTTGGACTATCCAGTCATCGAGCCTTGGGTCCGGCCCCAACAGAAGTTAGAGAAATTCTCTGAGCCTCTTTGACTGGAATTATAGAATATTGAATACCTATAGGGGGAGGGAAATTAGTGATTTTTTCCTGGTGATGAATATTACATGCTTTTCCCACTTCTTCCTACCTACCCAACATTACTCTAACATTTTTTCTTCCTTTTAGCAGGTGCATTTAAGCTTGCTACCTTGAAACATTTTATTCTTTTGAAAGCATAAAACTATCTAATTATACCTTATTTAATTTGAGGGCTCAGATTAAACTGATGAGCTCCTCATTTTTCTCTACCTATCTATTGATTTGTCAGGATTAAACTGTCTGACAAAACTTTATTCACTATCTAAAACATGGAAATTGAAAACATGACAAGTCAAGTTTAAACAGTTTAACTCATCATGGATTATGGCATTTATCGACACTCTGCCATAATCACTTGCAAAAAGTAAAAAGTAGTGGCATTTGGACTTGCACACTGTCATGTTTTATTTTCATCCTTTTTCTTTTGGGGTCTATATATTTTTTAAGTCCTTTGATTTTTCTTTTAGGACTTTTTACCCTCTTTTTTGATTTTTTATTATATATATTTATTTATTTATTTATTTATTTATTTATTTATTTATTTTTCAAAATATGGGAAAACAACTTGCAGAAAGCAAGGTATGTACATATTTACAAGACTATCAATAGTCAATTCAAAATTATGAATCCTATATTTATAGGACCCTAAAAATGGCTTCACATGGGGATGGCATTTCCTAGTGAAATTTCAAGAACTCTAAGACTAGTAGCCTTCAATTTTGACCATGATGATCCAGTAATTATCTTTTGTTTTCTGCAAAATCTCATATTTATGACAATTTTCTTTTCAAAGCTTAGGGCCTTCTCTCTGGGCTTCAACTTTGGAAAGAAAATATCTAATCCAATCTAAAACTTCAATAGATGTTTACAATGATGTAAAAAGTAACTGGGACTAACTATTGGTTAACTCAGAAGAATAGTAGTGTTTGAGCATTCTACCATTAACTGGTCCTTCTTGAATATCTATTCCATCCAAATCTTTAATGAAGAAAGAATTGTTACCCCTATATCCATAAATTACATAAGGTCCTTTCCATAGAAAGTAAAACTTCCCATGCTTACCTTTGTCCTCTCTCCCAGAATCCCACTTTAACACTTGATCTCCAATGTAAATTTTATCTTCTTTACTTCTTTTATCAAAAATTGTCTTGATTTTATCATGAATGACTTGGGATTTCTCATAGACTTCTTCCCTTTTTTGTTGGAGGTGAATATTTTGATTTATCCTCCTTTGTATATCATTTATTTCCACTTGTGATTCTTGAATTATCTTCACTACTGGAACACCTAAGGATGATGGGAAAATTGCATCCATCCCATAAACAATTTGATAAGGGGAAGTGCCAATTGACTTTTTGCTAGTAAGTCTATCTGCCCATAAGGCATAGACAACTTTTTATTCTAGGTCTCTTTGTTATCTTCAAGTAATTTTTTAATGATATTTACAAGGCTTTTATTTGAAGATTCAGCTAGGCCATTACCCTGAGGGTAATAAGAAGTAGAGTAGCCTAGGGTAATATGGTACTTGTGATAGAAGGCAATGATTTTCTTAGATTTAAATGATGTTGCATTATCAGTAATTATTTTCTGAGGGAATCCAAATGTAGATAAAAGGTTTTTTTCTATGAAAGAGATAATGACGGTGTCAATTGCTTGACTGGTTGGAATGGCTTCAATCCACTTAGTAAAGTAATCTGTGGTAGTCAAAATCCATTTATGTTGGCCAGAGGATGGGGGGTGAATTTATCCAATGAATTCTAAACCCCATTGTTGAAATTGCATCTCAATTGAAATTGGATTTCAGGGTAAAGGTAACAACTTATTTTTTCCTTCAAAAATTTGACATTTGTGACATGAAGTAACAAATTTCTTAACATCAGAAAATAAGGTATACTAGTAAAAACCAGCTCTAAGGATCTTTTCTGCAGTACTCTTCCAATATAAATGCCCTCCACAGTCACCTGCATGAAATTCTTCAAGAATTTTGTCAGCTTTTTCTTTCAGTGAACAATTTAGTAATATCCCACTAATTTTTTTCCAAAAAAGCACATTATCTAAAATACAAAATCTCATTGCTTTAAGTTTAAGAAATCTGGCTTTTGTCCTTGATAATCCAGGAGGAGCTTGTAAGTTAGTAAGTACAAAGATAATATCTGAGTACCAAGGTGAATCTAGAAAGGCTTCACTGATCATTGGAGTCGCCATCTCTTCCTGGTCATGAATTTGAGCAATAAAATTTATGTCTAATGCGTTGCAGTTGGATTCAGCCATTAATCTGGCTAATCCTTTTCCTTTAATGAGTTTTTTTGGTTTGATTTCTATGTCATATTCTAGGATAGTGGCAATCCACTTACCTCTTCTTCCATCAGGGCCATCCTGAGTAAGAATGCCTTTAACTACAAAATTAGGGAAATAGGCAATTATGTGGGAATAGAGAATGTAAACTCTGAAATATTTTATGGCCTTAACCAAATCTAAGGCTTGTTTCTCCATTATGTTATATTTCAGAGGTGCATCTCTAAGAGTCTTACTGAAAAAAGCTATAGGCTGTTCAAAACCTTGATTATTATTCTGCAGTAAAACTGTAGCAATGGTATGTTCTGATGCAAAAGAAAAAATTATAAAGTCCTTTTTGAAATATGGGCTGATTAAGACTGGTTTTTTAGTTAAAGCCTGTTTTATGGAAACAAATAATTGTTTGCCTTCAACAGTCCATTTTAAATTTGAGTCTTTTTTGAGCATATTGTTTAGTTCTCTAATGATTTCAGCTAAGTTTGAAATAAATCTTCTCAAAAAGTTAATTTTACCTAAGAAAGCTTGTAATTATTTGATATTTCTAGGTGGATGAATGTTCAAAATTGCTTCTATCCTAGCAGGATCAATTCTAATTCCTTCTTTTGAAATTATATGTCCCAGTAACTTACCTTCCTCTAGTCCAAAGAGAGTTTTCTTTGGATTTAAAGAGATGCCAAATTTCCTACATTTAATAAAGACCTGTCTTAAATGATCCAAGTGTTCATTATTTGTTTTGGAAAATATAGTAATGTCATCTAGATAAATTACCAATAATTCATGAATCTCCTTTACAAAGGCTATGTCCATAGCTCTCTGAAAGGTTTCTCCTGCATTCATCAGACCAAAGGGCATTTTCACATACATGAAAGTGCCCCAAGGAGTGGTGAAAGTTGCTTTAGCCTTATCTTCCTTCTGGACTAGGATCTGGTTGTATCCTAAAAAACCATCTAACAAATAAATTCTAGAGGAACCAACTACCCTTTGTAATATATGATCCATCTTTGGTAAAGGGTAATTTTCCTTTAAAGACACTTTGTTAAAATTTCTAAAGTCGACACATAATCTAATTTCCCATGTTTTCTTTCTTTTTGGTACTAGGTTTGAAACCCAATCAGAATATCTGATTAGTGCAATAATTTGAGCATCATACATGTGTTTTACTTCATTTTCTATCAAAGGTAATAGAATAGGATTAATTCTTCTTAAGTTTTGTTTGAAGGGCTTTTGATCATCTTTTATGGGAATTTTGTGTTGGATTATGTTTGTGTCATAAGCTTTAAGATCTTCATAACTCCAAGCAAACACATCTTGATATTCCTTTAAAAGATCAATGTATTGTTCCTTTTCTTGCTGAGGTAAAGATTTGGATAGTTTAATAATTTTTTATTTTAATTCTGTCCCAATGTTACATTCCTCAATGTCAGACCTAACTGGTTCCATTTTTGGCTTTTTAGGCACATCATTGGAATCAAAAAGGTCTTCCAAAGGGGTTAAACCTTTAGGCAAAAAATTATCTTTCAAATCTAACATATCAATTTCTTATTCAATGATTTCCTATATATCTACCTTCTCTAAGTTGTCTATGTTAGATCGAGTAAATAAAATTGGTTTGTTAAATTTATGTACATCTATGTTATCTATTTCATAATCAAAATCCCAATGTATATTATAGTCTGTATCTATTTTACAATTTTGAAATTCTTCCTCATTATTTAAAAAATGGTAAATCAGTTCATCCTGAAAGAAAATCTGCCAGTCTTTGAGGTTGTTTGGGATAATTGGTCTATGTTTAACCTCAAAAGTATACCTATGAGTTGGTTGGAATGGTAAGTTACAAGTACTAAAAAAATTTTCTAGACAATGTGCTTGAATGTTTTGTTTTCTGGGTATAGAAGAAAACTTGCATTCCAATAAATCATCAGTTAAATCAATTACTGTATATCTGTATTTGGCTATTCTAGTATTACAAATAGAATAATCTCCATTTATTTTCTTAATAATTAATTCTGAATCTCCCATGATTATTATTCTTTTTCCTCCTAAGTTTCTAATGATCTGGAGGCCAAGAATGAGTGCCTCATACTCTGCCATGTTATTGGTACATTTGAAGTTGAGTCTGAAGGCATGTCCTTCTAAATGATTTTTTTCCATATTTGTGATCCATAATTCTACTCCTGCTCCTGATTTTTTTACAGAGCCATCAAAGTATAAGTGCCAAAGGGACTCATGAAATATGTTGTCATTGTTTGGTTTTGGATTTTTGTCAATCAGTCCAGTTTGGATTTCATTATTATCAGAGTTACACAAAATAAAAGAGTCAAGGTCAGTTGGCGTAGAATAAATAGGATAATTTATGGATCTCTCAGCACTACTGACCATGAATTTCATTAAAGTTTCCCTATATAGCTTTTTAGGTTGACCAAACAATGATATAGTAGCATAGCTCATGTCCAATTATAGAGATCCTTGCAACTTTTCTCCCCATGAGCGAGAAAGAAGCATACCATACTTTGGTGGGATGTTAGCTACTACAATGTCCATTACCATACTCTTACCAGGGTACTGAACTAAAGTAACACATAAGTCTTTAATCAATCCTAAGCACTTAACTTGTAGAATCAAATGAGAACAAATATTTGTAAGGCCTGGTTATTTCTAGATTAAGGGTTACCATGATAGGTTTGGGCATTAAATTATGGGAAGCTCCTGAATCTAACATAGTTTTGTGTAAAATATGATCATGGATGGTAAGAATGATATAGAATAGAGGGACTGATCCATCTGAATGCTTTCCATTCACATCAGGGCCAAAAATCAACTCAGGTTGATCATCATTCAAATTAATGGAATCTTCACCATCATTCATATTCAAAGTTTCAATTATAGTTGATTTGTATAAGTCACTTTTAACCAATTCTGTTAAAGGAATAGGCATTTTTAACTTAGCAATTTCAGACTGAATATTGAATGAGGATTGAGATTTACTAATTTTTACTAATTCATCTTTAGTAACTGTAATCTGAGTTGGTTTTTCTTGATTTTCAACAGTTGTATTTTTATCTTCAATTGTCTTGGGATTCTCTGTCTGAGTTTCTTGAGTTTTGCTGCTTTTAATTTTATTTTCTGGGACTGTTTGTGTGGCAGCAGAAATTTTATCAGACTTAGAATTATCAGCAGGTGTTCTGGGATTATATGTTCTAGGATTTGTTGATTTAGAATCAGTAGAAATATTTTTAAGATCAGAATTTGTTTTTTTTACTAAATTAGAATATTTAAGAGTATTAATTTTCTGTGCATCTTTGGAAGATTGAGCTACTTCATCAGTAATATCAACAATTTTGGGACTTGTTGATTTCTTAGGACTAGAAGGATTTGAATTTTGCTTATTTTCCCTTGGGAGAATTTGCAAAAAATTTGTTTTTGGGGCTTCTACATTTTTCTTATTTTGATTTTGGGAATTGTTTTTAGTAGAAGACTCATTATTTTTCTTGTTTCTAAGGTTATACTGACTGTAAATTTCATTAATAGCAAAGTCATAACCTTGTTTGTAGTGAAAGGATTCACTGGAGTTTAATTTGAGTTGTTGAAGCTCAAATAGTTCCAGATCTTCTTGAGTGAGGAAAATGGTGTTGTTTTCATCTATTTCCATTAGATGATTGATGTCATCCTCATATTCATCATTATTTTGAGAAATTTCAGCATAATTCTCCTGAAATGGGGGCCTAATTTTTTAGTCTGGAGCTGCTTCTTTACCTTTTCCAGGGTTATTATTTTTTCTGAAATTGGGATTTATGATTTGAGGTTGATTATCCCATTGATGTTTTCTATCCATATTATCTAATATTTCTACCACCCTTTCTAAATTTTTAACAAAGAAATCCAATTTAACATCTGAGTTTGAACTTTCTTCTTTAATTGTAACTCTTCTTTCATTTCTAAGTCTGGCCTTCCTAGCTAAAATATTGATTTCTACACTAATAGCATCTAATTGCATCTATTCTAATTTTTGGGCATCTCTTTCTCTTAATTGATAGGCCATATATGTATCAAATCCATCAGGGAATTTGAGAAGAACAAAGTAAGGTGTAGGTTTAAGAACTGCAGGAATAGAATTATAGACACTGTTATACCTAGTGCAATAGTCTTGGAAAGACTCAGTAGGAGATTTTTTCAAAGCATCAAAATCAGACAAAATTTGAAGGGGGTTATTTTTCCTTTCCCATTTATTTAAAAATATTCTATGAAATGCAGCTAAATCAGCTACACTACCAGTAGCTAAATTTTTGAACTGTTTTTTAACTTATACTATCAAACTTTGGGAAAATAACCTCATCTGGACATCTATCTCATCAATTTCATAAATTTCACAGTAATCTGTCATTTTAGTTACATGTTGTTGAGAACTATATTGTAAAATGCCATCAAATAGTGGTACATTTTTTTGGTAATCTTGAGGCATATCATGGAGGTTTTGGGGTAAGACAAGGGGAGCATGCCTAGCAGCCATGGCTTGAAGCTCTACTGAGCTGGGAGGTATAACAGTAATGATAGGGGTAGTGCTGGATATGGCAGCTGATGAATTAACAACTGTAGTTGAAGAGCTGGGAAATGAAGTTGGTATGTAAATGGAATTGCTAGGAAATAAAGATGTGGTGCTTATAAAATATGAATGCAAATTAGTGGATGCAGTGGATTGAGTGGATGAAGGAAATAATATCCTAGGTTGCAAAGGAAATTTAGGAATGAAATGGTCTATAGATGAACTTGCAGAAGTATCTTTAAATTAAGTGACAAAATATAAAGATGAATATGTTGTTGGTATTATTATTGTATGCAATTGAGAAATTGGATGTTTTATGTAAGATAAAAAATGAGCTAATTCAATAGCTTCATTAATATCTTTAATCAATGAAACATTAATCTTTTCAACTGTATTTTTATATTCAAATTTATTTGACTTTGTTCCTACTGAAATATTTTTCTATTTTGCATTCAGAAATGAAAGGAAAATAAGATCTATAACAGTATTTTTCAAATCAGTTTCAGATTTAGTTTTAAACAATGAATATTCAAACTTCAGATCAAAATCAATATCATTTAAACTCACTAACTCTTCGTGTAAAGAATTGGCTTTTCTTAATGGTACTTCAGTCTCTAAATTGACAGTTTTCTTTTTCTTTTTTCCAATCTAATCTGCGTTATCTACTATAACTGTAGGCCTAGGATCCGGGTTAGACCTGGTATATTAGTAGGTTTCCTAGAAGCCAAAATGAATGTTTTGAATACCCACAACCTATAAAAATAATCTTAAAGTAAAAATATAATTGAAAGATCTTCCTTTAAGACTAAATTTAAGACTGGAGATTGGTTAGTTCCCCAGTATGGTCGCCAATATGTTATCACTCTAGTAATTTATTAAGTTGTGGGATTTTAGTTTTTAGTCTAAGAACACTAGAGGTAACCACAAACCTACTTCAAATTCTATGATTTAGCCTTCCTAGAATTCAAAGAGGGCTCTCTCTTTAAGATTTATCTTTGTTTTTTATTTATGTTTTTAGGCCAGTTATGATAGAACAATTGGTTTTGTTTTTAAAGGTTTTGGTGGGAAAAAATCACTAAGAGGTAAAATAGAGAGAAATCAACTTGCCCATTGGGCTATGGAGTCTAAATCTGGCTAGCAGCACTAGAATTCAAGGCCAAAAAGGTACAAATGTATTCAGGGCAAGATAGATAACCCTCAGAGATTTGAAAAATTGTTTTTTGGTGAAATGGTATGATCAGGATAAAGAACAATGAAGGATCCTTTGATCCAGAAAAAGGAAGGAGGTAGGGGTCAAACAGGAGTAGGAGCAATCAAGGATTCCTAACACCGGAAATTAGCAGAAAACATTAAAATAGTAACTAGTTAAAAACAAGGAGCACTAGACTAACCTGTAGTAATATTCCTAGTTACACATTTAGATAGAATAAAAATATAATGAATTGCATGAAACTCAAAAAAGAAAAAAATGACAAGAAGGGAGTACTTCACTCATCAGCTTATCATAGGGATCCTGAAATATGATGCCAGTTTAGCTTTTTCCAGTATGCTACTTCGTATTCAACACATAATAGCCTCCAATGTCAGCAAAAAGGTCTATAGTAAATTCTAGCAATTTTATTCCACACTGAATACTTCTAATGTTTAAGTATTTATACAAAATGTAGTTACAAATATCTTAGGAGAAATCTAGGAATATCTTTAGGAAATAGAAAATATCTTTAAAAAATAAGAGGGACAACTGCTTGACAAATCAGCAAGCTATTCTCTTATCCAAAATAAATAGAACTACTTTATCTAACAAGGAGATTTTTGAGTGATTAGTTGCCCTGCTTGCTGGCTGCTTAGAAAATATCTTCATTTGAGTTGCCTTAGCTGATACTCTTTAACTCTGCTCTTTAACGCTGATACACTTTTGGCTTATATTTCCACTATTTACTGCTATAAAAATATATCTTTGTGCAGTAAAAAAATCAGCAGTCTTTCCATTTACTACACTTTTTCTTCTTGACTGTTTTTAAGGTAATTTTCTTCACTATTTTACCTCTCATTTTTACATCAAATCTGTAAATGTTTGCCACTGTTATTCACTGGGAATTTTGACGTTCTTTAGCTTTCTAAAATTCTCATCTGCCTCTGTGTATTTAGAAAAATTGGGTTTGAATATAAAAATATGTTTGATCTCATGTTGTAGAAATAACAAATCTTCAAAGTGCTGAAGGAGGAAGTTTCCTGTGGGAGTGCCTTGTGGCAATGGTTTGCTGACTTGCTCCTTGGAAAATTCCTTGATCTTCCTATCATAATCATTGAAGACATGAATATCTGGCAAGCCCTTCTGTCTTAAGTTTGTATATTTCACCATAAACTTTTTTATGGAAATGTTCATTGATTCACACTTCTCTTCCAGGTAGTTCATCAAATTTTTCTTTGTTACCATTTTTTTAATCTGTAAAATGGTCTATGTTCTATCCAATACCTGTAATTCTTCCAATTCTGATCTGTTCTTGTTGTTCATGAATGTGATGAGTTTTAAAGCTTGAGCTGGCTTATCAGTTAACTCATCCTTGGTCTTCTGAATCTCTGCCTGAGCTATTAACAATAAGTCTCTCTACTCATATATAATCTGAATTGAAGGCCATTGAGTGTGAATGGATTCAATTATGTTTTTCCATAGATGATTCTTTACAAATGAAATTTTCTCAGTGAATGTTTGCTCTTTTTGTAAGCCCTTGATTTGTTCCCCGAGTCTAATTTCCTTCTATTCATGGGTTTTAGCATTTATTTGAGCTAACATATTTGTGGCTTCAAGATTATCAATCATCTTCTTTAGACTGTTGATTTCATTATTTTTCAAAGACAATTCCTCCATAGCCTTTACAATCTGACCTGCTACATCTGTTTGCTAAAGTTGTGTTGTAGAAGAATCCGTGTTTGAAGTAGTAGTGGAACTCACTGGCACTGTAGTTGCCAGTGGTTCCTTTGGTGCTAGTTTTTCTCCTAATGTGGAAGACATTGTTGTGGTAATCACTGGTATAACTGAAGGAATGATAAGAGTGTTAGTTTCTTTCCCAGTTTCCTTCCCTTGGACAAGCTGGTCCATTTGAGATTCCATTTCTTTGATCTAAGCAGTTAGTTCGAGGATGAGATTCATCATCTCTTCTTTTTCACTTTTCTCTAGAAGGATTTCTTTGGTCTGTGGATGCTCACTTTGAGGAAGATTAAGCTGTTTCCTCAAAGCTGCAATATCATCATACTTTTTCTTAATCAAAAATTCTGCTGCTTGAACATTTGAGGGATCATATCCCACCTATAAAATTAAATCTTCTAAGGCTTTAATCCTTAGGTCCTTTGCATACAAATGTCCTTTGTCTAGCTTCATTTGATCCTGCATGTTAAGAATAGTATTCTGCAACTTCGTAGCACTCATTGCCTTTGTCACCACAGTTGAATACAACATTTCAGAGCTATGTCTATGAAATTCAATTTGGTCTAGCTCATGAACATTTTTATTGTCTACTTCAAACTCCACCTTTTTATAATCTGCCACTGTATTTGGTGCTAAATTAGTTGGTTGCAAAAATGACATAATCATTTGGTTTGTAGAATAATCAAAGGCCGTCAGTAGCCTATTTTGATTCCCTGGTTTTTGCTTGACGAATTGAGAATATATCTCTGATTTAATTTCCTCATTCTTCTACTTTATCTGCTTATATTTTTCCTTGATATCTAAGTCTTTTTCCTCAGCTATCTGTGAGGAAGAGGCCTCCATAATATTCTGTTTCTCAATCATTTGAGTATCATTTTTACATGCATTTTTCTCTTTTTCGATCTGTGCAAGAGTTTCATTGATTATCACTATAGCTTCATCATTATTTACCTCTAGCTCATTTGTATCCTCAACATCAATTACCTTTTCTTTCCCAATTGAACTGAATTTAAGCCTTTTATTATAAATCAGTTTGAATTTTGTTTCTGTAGTTTTTTGTTGTTGTGTATGTTCCTTCTTCTCTGCTTCTTTTGGCTGAAGTTTCTGGCTGCTTTACAACTTCCAGGGCTTGTGTTGTAACCATTTTTCTTGTTGTATCTGTATTAGTGACTGTATCTATCAGTGTGTTCTCCACCCAATCTTCTTGATTGGAAAACTTCTCAATCTCTGGCTTGGGCTCATGTATGAAGGGTGTTAGTTTAAATTCTACCCTTAAATTGCTCAGGATCCCTTGAGGATCATAGTGAAATGGAAAATTTTCTTGAAATTTGAACTCTACTAGCCTCTTTGAGATTTCTTTATCTGCATCTCTGTTGTTTATGATGAAAGGATCAATCTGACTCTTTAGCTTGAATTGAGTCTTTTTCCTTGTAGCTAAGAAGTTGATAGAGTCAAAATTGAGAATTTGTCTTAGATATTCCAATGCGAAAATTCTCATGTTCATGTATTTTGGAAACTTATAAGGTAATAAGTTGGACCCAAAAATTCTTATCTCTGTATGCTTTTCATAAAGAAACTAGTCTCCCATTTTATTATGTTCTGATAGTTGCAATATCTTTTTCATTTCTTCATTGACTCTGGGCTTCTCTGCTTTGTACAAATTGTTCATTTCTGGATGGAGGAAAAGGTCTGAAAAATATGTATAAGTGAATTCACTACTCTCTTTCCTTAGCAAGGAAGTCCAGAAGACAATAGATAAAGGCTTACCCTCCAAGTCCACTTTTGCAATGCAATTGGAAAATTATCAGCTTGGAAGAATAAAAACAAGTGAAAAAAGTAGGAAGAGTATTTGAAAACCCCTTCAGTGGGTAGTTTGGTTAGCTGATGATGGATATTGTCTACTATGAATCTGGCATAATAAAAAATGAGTGCTAGAGGTTGGCCTGGAGATAAGGTGGATAGAAATCCAAGAATGGATTCGTCAGTGAATCCATCTGTAAAGTATCCCAGTATAAAAGATAGCATTGAAATAATATGCCTAGACCCTACAGGAAATTTGGCAGTTGAATAAGGAGGGTTCAACTTAGGAATGTCAACATGGGAAGGCAAAAAGTCTTGAAAAATCATAAACGTTTTTGGGAAATCCAGGCCTAAGTACAACTGGGTCAGAAATTCTATAGATAGGGGGACTGATTGAGGATCAGGCTGTAATTGCAACATTTGATTTATGGACTCTGTTTTGATGGTAAAAAGGATCTCTCTATCAGCATTAACAATGGCCCTTTGGTCTGGCTCATAATGTTTTTGACATGATCTAACAAGGTCTTGTCCAGGGTGGGTTAATGGAACCACATATTTGGGAAAATGAGTCACCCAAATATGCATTTCATCCTTGTCCAAGTATTTATCATAGCACCAATTATGTCTTTCTAAAAGGTTGAATTCTACCACTCGATCAACAATCTTGTAGTCCATATCAGTCAATGGAAGGGTTTCTTCAGCAGCCACAGGTGGCTGGAGGAGAGTTACTGATTCAGTGGATTTAGCAGTGAATACTGGAGTAGATTTAACAGCTTTAGGTGTTACAGATTAAGGAGGTTTGGATCCTCCAGGGTTGGTTGGTTTAGAACCCCCAGGTTTAGCTGTGATCTGTTTTTTGGTCATTTTGGAATAACTACTACAAGCTTAAATTGTTTGTAGGAGTTGATTTTCTCTGTCAGAGGATATAAAATGGAATAATACAGAAAACGAGGGTTTCCTGAATATATTTAATTGCAAAAGGAATTTTTAGGGTATCTGTAGGCTTTAAACCCTTTTCTGTATTTGTATTTGGTCTTCAGAGGTCACAAATTGAGTAATTTGGCTAAAAGGTGGTTTTTTCGGACTCAAAACTTTCTAGGAAAAATTGGCCAGGGTTTGGCCTCTTTTTCGGGCTTTTTAGGCAAATTGATTGGGTAAAAACCTTTAATTACAGGCTTGGTTTAATCATTTATGGTCTAAATTTGAAATTGCAGGTTTTAATTGTTGAGAAATACCTTTGAATGTAGGTATTTCATTGCTTGAAGGGTTCTTGAGAAGATATTTGGTTTAATCTGAGGACTGGTCCAGATTGTTGGTGCAGTGAATGGCTTTACTGATCTTCAATGGGGAATATGTGGTCAAATTATGATTTTCTCTTGGTACAAGTCGACAATTTGAGCAAAGGGTTCTTACACAGTCGAGAAGAGTCTTTTTAACAGTTTGAAACACGCAAATAAACATCAAAAATGGTATAAAAAAGGTTTTAAACTTTGATTTTTAATTATCATAGATGCATTAAATGCAGGTCTCATCATATGGCGGGAGTGGTTTTTGTTTTTAAAATGCGAAATCAGCAGCAGTTTTCACATTGGGTTCAGGCGGTAAGTGGTTTTTTTTAAACGAACATGATCCTATGAGAGGATGCCACGTCGCAGGAGGCAGAAATAGTGAAAAAGCCCATTTCGCGTCCATTTGGGCTTTGGGCGGACAATTAGTTTGTGGGCGCGATATTGATTTTGTGCCGTCAGATCTGTTGAAAGGAAGCGAATGGTCACAATTTTCTTGGGAGATGTGATAAAAAAGATGGTGGGACCAAGATTTAAATGGGCACTGGTGGTTAAAACATGGTTAAAAACCTTTATAACATATGAACTTTATCAACGGTTTTATATATGCAAAGTCGGGATTTATATATATGGTTAAAAGGATTAAATGACGGTATATATATATATATATAAGAGTTTTTTATATATGGGCGAAGGCGCATGAGGCGTGGTTAGGTTGGTAAGTGTATTACAAATGCGGGGGGGGTGCAGGGGGGTTAAACCTTTATAAAAGATTTAATTTGTTTTAATACCTTAGGATAAAAAATGATGAGTGGTGTAATGCTTTTTCGTTTCCAAATACATAGGATATGCATGGCAAGCCATATTTTCATTATTTATTTTATTATATAGTTTTTAGACTTGTTTGAAGGGTCTAATAACCATAGGGGGTGGGGTATTTTAATTAAGGTTAGTTTTAGACCAAAGGGAGTATTATTTAGGTTTTTAATTTAGCATGTGGATAATATCTTTGGTCTAAAAACTTTATAATAGTGGGTTTTTGGGGATATTTAGATATAAAATGATTTATATAGATAGGATAAGGTATTTTTAGAGAATTAATAACATAATTTAAAATTTAATATGACAAGGGGAGATGGAATACACAAAAATACACTAAATTATCAAGTAGAGTGAATAAATAAAATCAAAGCTCATTATTTCATCGTTTCACCAATTTACTTAGGATAGAGTGTTTTTTTAGGGTTTTTGTATTTTTTATGAATGAAGGAAGTTAGTTACAGGGGATTTTAAGTTTCATTAAGTAAGAAGGTTTCTTTACTTATGAAGATGACATAAATGTATGAATGAGGGATAAATAATGGTAAAGGGGGTTTTATCATAAGAATTCAACATTTTCCACTATCCAGTCATCGAGCCTTGGGTCCAGTCCCAATAGAAGTCAGAGAAATTCCTTGAGCCTCTTTGATTGGAAGTATAGAATACTGAATAACTACAGGGGAAGGGAAATTAGTGATTTTTGTCCGGTGATGAATGTTACATGCTTTTCCCACTTCTTTCTACCTACCCAACATTACTCTAACATTTTTTCTTCCTTTTAGCACGTGCATTTAAGCTTGCTACCTTGAAACATTTTATTCATTTGAAAGCATAAAACTATCTATTTCTGCCTTATTTCATCCGAGGGCTCAGATTAAACTAATGAGCTCCTCATTTTTCTCTACCTATCTACTGATTTGTCAAGATTAAACTGTCTAACAAAACTTTATTCACTATCTAAAACATGGAAATTGAAAACATGACAAGTCAAGTTTAAACAATTTAACTCATCATGGATTATGGCATTTATCGACACTCTGCCATAATCACTTGCAAAAAGTAAAAAGTAGTGGCATTTGGACTTGCACATTTTCATGTTTTATTTTCATCTTTTTTCTTTTGGGGTCTATATATTTTTTAAGTCATTTGATTTTTCTTTTAGGAATTTTTACCCTCTTTTTTTATTTTTTATTATTTTATTATTTTATTATTTTTTCAAAATATGGGAAAACAACTTGCAGAAATAAAGGTATGTACATATTTACAAGACTATCAATAGTCAATTCAAAATTATGAATCCTATATTTATAGGACACTAACAGCCAGGAGAGACAACAGAGGAAGTGATGGTTAGGATGTTGCGGCTACAACTAAATCCAATCATCGAGCAGCTAAATACCAAGGTACAGAGCTTTAAACGGGTGGTCCAAAATTTAACTCATGATTCTCTTGTGTTTCCTACATTTACAAAATTTCAGGCAGCAAATGCTGCATCCTTTTCCATTCCAGTCCCCTAGTCACCACCCTGCCATTGGACTTGTTTACCTCACCACCAGTAGCCACCATAGCTTTAGTCAGGAAAAGAAAAGCATCGAAGCCACCTATCGCCCACCCCAAGGCTAAGAAGGCGAGAGTTGCAATGTTCAACCAAGTCATTGATCTGACAGGGGAAGATCCAACGCAACAGATGGACACAGGGGTCCCAATCAGAGAAGAGCCCGTAACAGAACCACAGACGACTCAGGATCTACCCCCCATAAACCCCTATTCATTTCTCAACATTCGTATATCACCTCCTCGTACTCACCAACCTGCAGTCACCACCTCATTCACTTCCAGAGATCACCCATCTCACACACCTTCCACATTAGCCACCATATCTGACCCCATCAGGGTGCAAACAAAAACAAATGGAGATGCCGAGACCGAGGTTAACTCAGGTACAACCACGATACCCGAGGTTAACCAAACCCTGGTTGGACCAGGTTCTTTTCAAGAAGTTTTAAGGCAAGACACATATTTTTTGGAAGACGTAGCAACTCAAGCCGAAGAGCTAAATCCATTATAGTAGGAAAGGCTGATACTTCAGAGAGTCCAACCCAATATAAGCATTGGTAATCCCAGTGGTTCAGTGCCACAACCAACTCAACTGCAGTCACCATAAGAGCACTCAACAAGATCCATTTCCAACGGTCAGCCGCTCCAAGAACGACAGCTGAATCAAGATATCTCTTGAGATGAAAGTGTGCAGACTTGGGGAACGGCCCAATTGTATAATTTCATTCAGAAGGTAGCACAGCAGGCAGAGGGGCTTCACACAGAGGTTCAGCAGAGGTTCGAACAACAACAGGTACAGATTATCACACTTACTGAAGAGTGCGAACAGCTGAGAACCGAAAAAAACCAACTCCAAGACCAACTGGACGCGGTGACCAAGGTATTTCGGAAACTCTAGCCCACGGTGATAGCCCACAATGACCAGATACCAAGTGACTTGGTAGAGGATGACGTAGTTAGACGGTCCATTCACGTCTGTGTGGCCTGTTCAAATCTCAAGAAGGAAACAAGGAGATGAAGGCTGCTTTGGAGGTTATGCCCGCGCTGTCGGACTCGACCATCATTTACATAGAGAAAATCACAGAGCGACAGACCCAGATCGTCGAAATGCAAGAAATCCTGAGTACTGTAGCCAAGGAGGCATATGACCTACTGAAGGGTCTGCATGAATTCTCCATCTTTCTTGCTTTAAATTCACAGCCAGTTTCAGAAAAAATACAGCAGCTATCAAAATAGATTTAAGGGGCCACAGACCCGGACGAACTCGACCAAATGTATGCCCAAGCGGAGGAGCTTGAGGTCAAGATATAGCAGATTGAGGAAAATTCTACCATGACCAAACAAGCCCTACGAGAGCTCAGGTATCTAGTGAAGACCAAGGCACAAGCGATACAAAAAATAGCCGCCGAGGCCAATGCCTAGATCTCAAACGTCTTCGGCAGTCTACCGACCATCACAGGAGAAGAGGTGGTCACCCAGATCACAACAAAAACTAACTTTCTTATGCAAGGATGGCAGCAAGCAATTGACAGCTTCCGAGAGTTGAAATTTTCTACACTAACAAAGGTCCCAGAGTTGGGGCCCTTGTTTGGGCATGTAGAAGAAAAAGAGCAGGCAGAACGGGCCACGGAATCAAGTGGACTAATGGAAATCGAGGCAGCAGGGAACAATTGACTCGGGACAATTCAATAGGATGTGGTCAGGGCTTGTTGGGGCCCTTGTTTTGAAATTAAACATTTTTGTGTTGCGGAAAATAGGTGGCGGAGAGTAACCACGGTAGACAAAGATTTGTCATGGTTGCGAAAAGGTGAAGGGCAAGTAGCGTGGCTGTTGCGGAAGCATGTACATATGGCAAAGGGAAGCAGTAGAAGACTCAATGGGACTCCTAGCAATCAGGGGAAGCAGCAAACAGCCCAGTAGGAAAGAAGGAAGAATGGTCAGTCGTACTGGTGATAGGACAAATAGGCAGTCAATCAGCGGAAGGAGGGGGGTTGGCTCAGTAGGGATCAGAGAGAAAGAGTCATAGGAGAGCTTTGTTCATGTTCTTTTCTCTCTCTCTCTCTATTCTGTTCTGTTCTACATCATGCACTGTGATTGTATTCAGTTCTGCCTCGCACGCTCTGAGGAGTGTTGTAATAGTATTTTGTTATTGATGCACCTATTTATAATATAATGTTGCTCTTCTGAGTTCTATATTGTGTTACGGTTTAGTGGGATACACGGCTATTTTGAATTTTTGTTTATCATTCTAATCAAGTGCATGAGTATTACTATCTATCTGGTATTTACACTTAATCGAAGTACTTAAAGTTATGGATGGGTTGCGTATCTGCCATGCCTGATCGATACCCGACCCAACCCCAGCCTTAGTAAGGTCGCGGCACGCCTCGGGTGAGACACTCTGTTCGTCGGAGCAGGGTGAAAATGTCGGCGTTGTGCTAGACTACTGCGGTAACCCTTGTTGGCCACCTTTCCGAACCTGGGTCTCCCCCAGATCTCGCTTTGCCAAATACCGGTGTCCCATGACCTGAATCTTCTTAGTGGACTGAGAAGAGTCGAGCACTGATCCTTTTCAACCTCTCACCTGCCTTCCTCAGAGCTCCCCTGTACTCCCTCTCCGGCGTCTTCCAAAGATCCGCAACAAGAAAGGCCACGCGAAATCAACCATTCTAACCGAGCTTGCCTTCATCCCCGCAAAATGAAGGCTCTCCCCATGCGTATTGCCTCAGCAAGAGCACGCAATTGTAAAGAACAACATAGGCTCAAGCGATGGTAGCAACTCAAATAGTGATGTAAAAATAAGATGGAGGACACTAGTCACCAAATGCCCTCTAAGAAGCTCAACTCTCTTGTGTCGCCACGGCCTGCATCACTACTGAGAGGGGGGGGGGGTGAATCAGTATTTAAGGCTGACTGAAAACTTTTTACTTTTTCTTTCTCTAAAATCCATACGCTACTTTCCTGAAACCAACTCGCGTATACACGCGGATATCCTTCATAAAACTCGCGTATATACAGTGATCTTATTATGTATTTAATTATTTACTTAGATCTATGCATCATACATTCATCAGATGTTTAGTTAGCGGTAAGCATGTGCAGTAATAACAGAATAAACCATCACACATAAACAACGCACATGAACACCAGGATTTAAGGTAGAAACCCAAGTCGGGAAAAAACCACCGCTGTCGTTGTCTCAGTCTTCAATATTTTATTATAAAGAAAACATCGTACAACTGTGTACTGGCGCAGACTCATACCAGCACGCAGGCACCCACCTGCAGAAGGCTACAACCTTCTCTCGTTTACTAGCCTCTCCTGGAAGGGAGCCACTACCCCCTGCTCTCGTTTACCAGCCTCTCCTGGAAGGGAGCTACTACCCCCTGATCTCGTTTACCAGCTACCACTGGAAGGGAGCTACAACCCCCTTACTGAATGCTTCGACCCTCAGCACCATCATGGACCACGTTTCATCAATTTTCATACTGGATCCACTCCACACATTTAAGCTCATCATATATCAAACCGAAACTTATAACCCCATCAATTCATTCATTGAATCATCAACCAATCAACCAAAAACTTGATCTTCAATTAACATAATCAGCAGCATATTCATTATTCAAACAACCCAGTTCTCTATGAATACATCATTGACAGATAGCAGTAAAATAGAAAAACAGATCAGATAGTTCATTCCACTTACTTTAGCAAACCCTAGATTCCATACGCGCTTTTACTTCACTGAACCTGCGTATGTACGCCCTTTTATGCACACCAACCTGCGTATACTTCTGTGCATTCTTCAGAAAACCCTATCTGCCCATACGCGCTTTTCCTTAAGCAGACCCGTGTACACACGCGCTTTTACTGAAGCAAACCTGCATATACATCTGTAACTTTTCAGGACTGTGTAGCTCTTCGATCGTATATCCCGTATCTTCATCCTTCATATGTATCAGAAAGCAAAGTCATTTCAGATCTAGAGATTCTTCTTCATCATTTTCTTCATCCATCATTGTATTCATAGGTGCATCATAGATTCATATCTATCAATTAAGAACAGATTTCATCCATGTAGATATTCCTTAGAGAGATTTATTAATTAACAACCCTTACTCATGCTCACCCTTGCACAATGATCTTCTTCTCCTTATATAGATTTAGCCTTTATCAATACCATGAGTCAAAACCACACAACTTCCGATGGTATTCCTGGACGGGATCAAATAGATAATCTAGCGCTCAATACATTGGGCCAATACCATGGTAATGCCCCCTGGTTTTATAAAATTAGAGCGCAAATTGGCATACGCGACTTGGCACGTACTATTCCGCGTACATAAGCAACTTATCCTTAACAAACCCGCGTATGCCTTATGACATACCTTGTTCAACATTATTCTGGAACTTACTTCTGAAATGATCTGTAGATACATCAGATTTACATCATTAACAACTCATCAAGGACAACTTCATCAGGCAGGTTCCATCAAAGTCAACACATTGTATCACATTGTCAACAATCTCCCCCTTAACTCATCAAGTAGGTTTCCATCAAGGACAACTTCATCAAGTAGGTTGTCATCAACTTTATCAAGTAGGTTGCCATCAAGGACAACACTCTGCATCATATTGCCAACAATCTTATTTCATCAAGTAGGTTGCCATCAAGGACAACACATGCCAAAAATCTCCCCCTTTGGACTTGATGGCAACCATGATGGTGTTTGATCACCACAACAGATAGATACATTGATTATGCAAACACCATGATATTCTCCCCCTATTTAAAAACCATGTTACTCTCCCCCTTTGACATCAAGGGAAAAGGGCAGATCAAAACCAAAACAAGGTTTTTCTTCTCTTGTAGAAAGAAGAGCTCTGTAGATCTGATGCGCACTGAAGTTACCATGCTCCCCCTAAGTTCATGCTGAAAACATATTTTTCAATGAAGTACATGACTCTATGACCTTTCCTATCACCAAGGACTCATACTTACAGCAAAGATCCAACCAAGTGGATTTACATATATGACTCAAGTACCCAACCAAGTGGGTTTACACATTTTGACTCAACTACCCAACCAAGTGGGTTTACAAATTTGAACAAGCCCTTTACATGACTGAATATTACAATTTACATCATAGGTCATAACCTTTTCATCAAATTACAAACATGACTTTTTATAATCAAGACCAAGGAATCTCAAACATGAGATCAGATCACAGTAAATCAAGAGAATGCCAACAATGCATCCTTTCCACATGACCAATGCTCCCCCTTAGCTTGTGCATCCTGAACACTTTCAACAACAAGTCATCAAGGAATCTTTATCAAGAAACATCAGAGAATGAAACAGAATTATGAGCACTGGAGCACCACCAAAGATACCAAATAGTATTGCAGTTGTGCTGAAGAATGCTGACCCAGAAGAATTTTGTCAGCAAATACACATACGTGGTTTTCTGTGTCTGAACTCACGTATATACGCGACTGTCCTTCATGAAATCCGCGTATCCCATTTAATCTTCTGAAATTAAGTAGATCTGATCTTCTGTATGGCAGAGACAACTCCCAGCTTCCGTCTGAGATATTCGAATGCTTCCCTGGGATATATGAGAGAAGAAAGATAGGACAATGTAGCTATTTTTTCAAGTGTCATCCAAAATTTTTAGCATAAGTGCATCAGTAACCAGGCCTTCAAACTTTTTGCAGCATCAACAAATTCTTCCCAAAAAGGAATTATCATATCAGAACAATTTCTTTAATAGACAATATGTGTCAAGAAATCATCCATGTGATCTGTTATCACCAAGATCTTCATGATTTATCTTTATTTCACAATAAAAAATGTATATAAGATCTCAATCGTGTCACAAGTCATCAGCAACAATCTCTGCATGATCTATCCTTATCTCTGAATCATAAGACTTCCATCTTATCCATGTGTGAAAACAAAAGATATTCTCCAGCAAAAAGCAACTAGGGTTCATCCATAATCTCATCATAAGAAACCATATATCATGTCATCATCATTTGAGCAAGAACTAAGGAATAACCAGATACAATGCCAACAATGCAATCATTAGATGTTAGAAGGATGCTCCCCCTGAACCTGTGTTCCTGATATTTAGCTATCTTGCTGTTTTTCTTATCAGAAAAGCATACGCGACTGTATCCAGCAGAACTCGCGTGTATACGCGGCTTTAGTTCACTAAACCCGCGTATGGAAAGTGAAACACTGAAAATTTCCACAACTTCATCTCCCCCTGAATTTGTACCACTTGTACCTATCTTTTTTACATCAGATGCACTGTCAGAAATAAACATAACCAAAATTACCAAGCCAACCATGAGAATCACCATACATTTCTCCCCCTGTGATGATACATTACTAATCCCTATAATGTATCTCACATCATTCCTACAGTCATTACGAGAAATAAGCTTTTAGAAGCGGATGACTGCAGTAGGATTATTATCCCCTACGTTTTTGACTGGTCCTCCTTCCTTTTCCAACTTTGCTTGAAATTTCTTATTGTGTGCTGGAAATTATCCAATTTCTCAAATCCATTCATCCTGCATTCTTTTTCTACATGTCCATACTTGTTACAGGCATAACATCTTGCATGACCAGAAAAGTAAGCATAAGGATCATAATGTGTTTTTCTATTCTTTCTTCTATTGCAATCAACTACTTTATGACCATACTTGCTACATGAAAAACACTATCCCTTGAAGAAACCAGAGTAGCTTTCTATGTAGAATCTATTTGTTTGTGACTGAAACCATCTGCTTCTGCAATTGGCTACAATATGCCCATAATTATGACATTTAAAGCATTCAACATTATTGATCATAGGAGGGAATGATTTCTTTTGAGAGTTCATGATTGTCGGTTGATATTTTGTTTCTTTCAACACTTCAGATTTTTCATTGATATCCTTTGAATCTTTAGCACTTCCTTGTGAACTAGATTCTCCTTTAACAGTTTCATGAAAACCAAGACCAAATTTAATAGAAGGAGACCTTTGAATACTAAGAATATTGTCCAGAATCTTAGTACTATCTTGAAACCTCAAGAGTTTATCTTTTTCTTCTAATTTACCTTTTAAAATGTTTACCTCAACCTCCAATCTTTGGCATTTCTTCTGCATACTTTCTTCAACCCTTCTTCCTTCTTCTACTTGATTGTTCAATTTTAGAATCTCTTCTTTCAACCCATTTTCTTGTTCTTCAAATGTCTGTAGAAGTTCTTCAAGATCTGCTTTCAAGGAGATGATTTCTGCTTTAAGTTCTTCATTCTTCTTGTTTGATTTTTCCAGATTTGTATTGAGAAAGAGGATTTCTGCTTCAAGTCTTCTATTTTGATAGCTTTCTTTATCCTGCAGTTTTTGATACATTTCTATCTGTTCCTTCAATCTAGAGATCATTTCTTTGTAGATAGATTCTTGCTTATTAGATGATCTTTGTTGTTCTTCAACTTTAATCTTGAGAGCTTCTTCTAGATCCATAACATTACTTTCACTATCTTCACCATTGCATGCACAAGAAGGTGAATCACAAGAACAACAATCAGTACCTGTTTTATCTTCTTCATTTTCTGCTGCACATGTTTTCTGAGATATCTCCTTTTGAGTAGCCTTCTTCTTTTTCTTCCTTCCCATTGTGACAGATCTCCTTCAAGCGATCAAGCTCCTTCAGAAAGACCTGCTCTGATACCAATTGTTGGGAAAAATACTGAGAGGGGGGGGGGTGAATCAGTATTTAAGGCTGACTGAAAAATTTTTACTTTTTCTTTCTCTAAAATCCATACGCTACTTTCCTGAAACCAACTCGCATATACACGCGGATATCCTTCATAAAACTCGCGTATATACAGAGATCTTATTATGCATTTAATTCTTTACTTAGATCTATGCATCATTCATTCATCATATGTTTAGTTAGCAGTAAGCATGTGCAGTAATAACAGAATAATCCATCACACATAAGCAACACACATGAACACCAGGATTTAAGGTGGAAACCCAAGTCGGGAGAAAACCACCGCTTTCGTCGTCTCAGTCTTCAATATTTTATTATAAAGAAAACATCTTACAACCATGTACCGGCGCAGACTCATACCAGCACGCAGGCACCCACCTGCAGAAGGCTACAACCTTCTCTCGTTTACCAACCTCTCCTGGAAGGGAGCTACAACCCCCTGCTCTCATTTACCAGCCTCTCCTGGAAGGGAGCTACTACCCCCTAATCTCGTTTACCAGCTACCACTGGAAGGGAGCTACAACCCCCTTATTGAAGGCTTCGACCCTCAACACCATCATGGACCACGTTTCATCAATTTTCATATTGGATCCACTCCACACATTTAAGCTCATCATATATCAAACTGAAACTTATAACCCCGTCAATTCATTCATTGAATCATCAACCAATCAACCAAAAACTTGATCTTCAATTAACATAATCAGTAGCATATTCATTATTCAAACAACCCAGTTCTGTATGAATACATCATTGACAGATAGCAGTAAAACAGCAAAATAGATCAGATAGTTCATTGCACTTACTTTAGCAAACCCTAGATTCCATACGTGCTTTTACTTCACTGAACCTGTGTATGTACGCCCTTTTATGCACACCAACCCGCGTATACTTTTGTGCATTCTTCAGAAAATCCTATCTTCCCATACGCGCTTTTCCTTAAGCAGACCCGCGTATACACGCGCTTTTACTGAAGCGAACCTACGTATACATCTGTAACTTTTCAGGACTGTGCAGCTCTTCAGATCAAATAAGCAATTCGGATCTCATCCTCTTCTTCAACAGAGATTCGCCAGATCATAGATCTAAACATTCCATAAGCAGATCTAGAAAATACAAAGTCATTTTAGATCTAGAGATTCTTCTTCATCATTTTCTTCATCCATCATTGTATTCATAGGTGCATCATAGATTCAGATCTATCAATTAAGAACAGATTTCATCCATGCAGATATTCCTTAGAGAGATTTATTAATTAACAACCCTTACTCATGCTCACCCTTGCACAATGATCTTCCTCTCCTTATATAGATTTATCCTTTATCAATACCATGAGTCAAAACCACATAACTTCCGATGGTATTCCTGGATGGGATCAAATAGATAATCCAGCGCTCAATACATTGGGCCAATACCATGGTAATGCCCCCTGGTTTTATAAAATTAGAGCGCAAATTGGCATACGCGACTTGGCACGTACTTTTCCGCGTACATACGCGACTTATCCTTAACAAACCCGTGTATGCCTTGTGACATACCTTGTTCAGCATTATTCTGGCACTTACTTATGAACTGATCTGTAGATACATCAGATTTACATCATTAACAACTCATCAAGGACAACTTCATCAGGCAGGTTCCATCAAAGTCAACACATTGTATCACATTTCCAAAAATCTCCCCCTTAACTCATCAAGTAGGTTTCCATCAAGGACAACTTCATCAAGTAGGTTGTCGTCAACTTTATCAAGTAGGTTGCCATCAAGGACAACACATGCCAACAGTGTTTCCACGGCCTCAGACCACAAGCCACACGCTGAGCAAGGAGAACGATGATGCGTTCTATGTCTACAGGATCGAGGAAGAAGAATCCAACTCCGGCAAGAAGAATGAAGGTCATCTCTAGTCTCATGTGTAGGGTGCTCTTCGGTCTTTCCAGCTTTTTAGTAGTGTTGTATAGTATGTCCATGTTTTGGAAGTTTCTGTTCTCTAGCTTCAGTTTAACTTTGGCTATTATGTTTGTTGGTTTCCCTTTACGGGTAGCTTTTTCTATGTGCTACTGGTGGGCTGGTTTCCCCAGCTGGGGTAGTCCAATTTTTTATTTCAAACACTTGATACTTCCCTCCGGAATTGGCTTGCCAAGTCTGGAGAAAGAGAATTGTAACTTTTTGCTTTTTATGATATAATAGATATAGTCCAACTTAGAAAAAAAAAGGAACTCATATTGGATCGATAGTATTTTTTCATTCACCTGATTCATCCTTTTGCAATTTTTCCATCAAACTTCTACGCTCTTCTGGTCCTAGATCAGAAATAATATTATCGAGCTTCATCATTTTGTGGCTCTGGATGATACACAATAAATAATACAGGTTAGTTAAACTTACATATAGTTCAAAAATAATATTTCTTGTAAAGAATTTAAAAAGAACTTTCCTTTTTTGCTTTTCTTGATGTGTTATTAGTATTTTTGTTGCTTGATCTCTTGTCAACTATTTATTTATCAATATGAAACTCGTACCATATCATTCATTAATACATTTTTTAAATAAATCATCAACTTTTTAGGTAAAAAAAAATATCAAGAAACTGGTGCGCTTTTAATGTTGTACGCACCGACGTCGGTGCATCGTGTTCTTATAAATGCGCCGAAAAAATAGTATAAAACACCATATGTTGCTCTATGTCAACAAGGAGCACCGGTGCGTTATATGTTAAGCAGCGCACCGATTAACACAAACAAATTAATAAAAATCCTCTAGTGTTAGTTTTTGTAGCATATGGTGTTGTGGAGTGGGCGGTAAAAACTATTCTTATAAATGCCCTACGCAAATAGGGGACCACTGTACGGTGCTCTCTGCCAACAAGGAGACCTGATGCATTATATGTTAAATGGTGCATCGATTAACACATAAAATAAAAAATTGTTTTTTCCAAACAATACGTGTGTGGTGCACTATAATGAAATAGTGCACCGATGCCCTATTTTACATATGACGCACGGATTAAAAAATATATATGTTTTTAATTTTTTTTATCAAATAGTATGTGCACAGTGCACTGTGATAAGACAATGCATCGGTGCGCGAGGTTACGCAGGGCACACTGATTAAAAAAATTCATGCAACGGTCGACATGGATTGTGATCCGACTATGCAAGTCGTCCTATGGGTTAGATGTCATAGGCCTATATATATAGCAATACAAACCCTATACATCTCAAATGAAAAGCCCTATTTTTTAAATCACAGAAACATGAAGAAGCAAGGGCAGAAACAAAAAGAATGAAGCGTTAAGGGTAAAATGGATTTTTGTTTTTTGTTTTTTGTTTTGTTTTGTTTTTTCGTTTTGTTTTTTTTTTCCTGAAAATGAACAGTTAATTTAAATTTTTTACTTACTGTGTAAAAAATGCTGCAGAAAATGTAAAAAAACAATAAAATTTAATCAAGAGATCATTTGAAATTCTATGCTACAAGGTTTGAATCACTAGAAGTTTGGAATTCTAATTGTCTGGATAGTTTGGAATTCTAATTGTCTGAATAGTTATATTCGAAAATATTTCGCTGCTCCACAGTGCTCTCATGCTCTCTTGCTCCAGGTATGTCTCGTGCAAATCTCTGGTTGAAATTTTTTGCAAAAATAGTGAAATAATGAAAAGTGTTTAGTATTTAAAGAATTGTTTTATAAAATTAGATTTCAAAAATATTTTTCTGTCCATTTTTCAATTTACCATTTTTTTTCACTTTAAAAAAATAAAGTTGCGTTTTTTTTATTAGCAGCTTTTTGTCACTGGTGCGTCAATTAATAACACCACACTGGTGCGTCATTTAATAACACGACACCGGTGTGCAGTAACTAAAATGCACCAATTTGGTTATTTGTACATAAGCACCGATAACAATAAGTCCATTTTGAAGGCACTGAAATTAATTTTAGGTGTGTACACTAAAATTTATTTTTTGCTCAAATGCAGGGAGAAAATATCATAATTATATCGAATGGTGGGACACCTTTGATTGGAATAATGTAAAGGAATATCACGATAGTAGGTTGATATGTATCAACTCTAGAAAGATGTGGGATGAAGATAAGAAGCCCTATGTTTTCCCCAATCACTGCAACCGGGTGTTTTTTAACCCAGATGTGTTAGGTAGGGATTGGTAGTTCGTATTGAGACATGACCCTAGATCAAAACATATTTTTGATAAAAATAGTGTTATCATGCCATACAAGCTGGAAGATAATGATGGTGATCATGAGAACCGAGAGTGATATGGTACATATGTTATTTCATCAATATTTATACTTTTTAAGATGGGTTTTTATAAAGAAGAGGACTTAATTACCTTATAACTTATAAGACTCTTTTTTCAAAACATTATAATATGTATTTTGAATTAATTGGTAATTTTCATTGTGTTAATGTTAAAATCAATATTTCACTTGATAATTTGCAATTATGTTGATCTCAAAAACAATGGCGTACTGTGTATAGTGCTTTTTTTTGGTATGTAAGATCATAATAAAATAATGATAATTCTAAAGTACATGAATTTATTTGCATTAATTTCTAAACTTTATTATGTTACAAAAATCAATATTATTCTAGATTTATTATTTTACAATTATTTACAATTTTATAAATTTACAAATTTAAAAATTTTAATAAAATAATTTCACATTAATACAATTAAAATTTTACAAATATTTTACATACAATTAGAATTAGAATTAGAGTTAGAGTTACAATTACAATTACAATTACAATTTTACAATTTCACATACAATTACAATTAAAATTACAATTACAATTTTATAATTTTACATACAATTACAATTAGAATTACAATTTTACAATTACAATCATTTCACAATAATACATTAAAATTTTACAAATATTTTACATACAATTAGAATTAGAATTAGAATTTTACAATTTCACATACAATTACAATTACAATTACAATTTTAGAATTTTACATACAATTAGAATTACAATTTTAGAATTTTACATAAAATTTACAATTACAATTACAATTTTACATATATACCATTACAATTACAATTTTAGAATTTTACATACAATTACAATTTTACAGTGACAATCATTTCACATTAATAAAATTAAAATTTTACAAATATTTTACATACAATTAGAATTACAATTACAATTTTACAATTTCACATGCAATTACAATTAAAATTACAATTGTAATATTTACAATTATAATTTTAGAATTTTATATACAATTACAATTACAATTTTACAATTACAATCATTTCACATTAATACAATTAAAATTTACAAATATTTTACATACAATTACAATTAAAATTACAATTACAATTTTACAATTTCACATACATTACAATTAAAATTAAAATTACAATTACAATTTTAGAATTTTACATACAATTAGAATTATAATTACAATTTTACATATATACAATTATAATTAAAATTACAATTACAATCATTTCACAATAAATTAAATATTACAATTACAATTAAAATTACAAATACAAATACAAATACAATTTTACAATTTTACATACAATTAAAATTAAAATTTCAATTACAATCAGGACATAATATTTAATAAATATCATAATTTATTATTAAATTAAATAAACATCATGATCATGATAACCATCGTACAAACATCATATTCGACTAAAAAACACATTCAAATTTGCTAACATCATCTAATCATCATGATCATGATCATTTAACAAAACACAATTAGCATTGTATAACATCATCACAACACAAACATAAAATATACATCTCATGTCAAATAACTGCTATCACATACACATCTATCTGCAAGCTGCACATTAAATGAACATATCTAACATGACCTAACAATATACACATCATGATCATCATCAACATGTAAATTAAGTACAACTACAACATGAACATAAAATACATGGACCACACACACACACACACACACACATATATAATTGTATAATGTCAAATATATACAACTGTAATATAAATATCAAATATCAACTGATGGTACATCATCAATAGTAGTACTAGTCGAGGCCTGCTCAATCAATGGTGCAGCCTTGACAAGGTCAGATAGATGTCAATCATCACGTGTCTGTTGATCTAGTGGTGCCTCATGCTAATCAGTATCAACTGTCAGCTACTCATGATGACTCGACATGGATGATCCAGCTTGCTCATGATCATGAGTATTGCTGGATGTTGTAGGTTGCTGATCATGATCACTTGACGTGGATGGTCTAGCCTACTCATGATCATGAATGATGGATGTTGCAGGCTAAGAACGTTGACTTGACGTGGATGGTCCAACTTGCTCATGTTCATGACTACTGGTCAATGTTGTAGGCTGCTCATCTACGGCGCGAGGTGAACGATGATCACTCCCCTGATCGTGATCATCAAGTGATGTGTCACTGCTCGACTGTCGACGTATTGCGTCTCTACCACGCCTACATCGAAGGGCCCTCCTCAACCGCATCATTGAGTTGGTAGCTCCTATGACATGCCGCATCAGAGTGAAATTCCACATGGCATGCCTCTCCACATCTGTACCAGCCTAGCACCGACCTGTATCTCTCTCATAGTGGTGAGCCTGACTTCCCCCTCCACAAGCAGTGCAAAAATTTGGTCTTCCAAATCCTTCCTAAATCTAGTGTCAAGCCTACGCCTCGCACGAATCAGTACCTACGCAACATGAGGACCAGGTCTGTCTGCACTGGCCTGATCCTCGACATCTTCCATCTCCTGATTGTCATCAGGATCGACACCTAGATCATTTGGTGGCAATGGCATCTCATCGCCATCAAATTACCTAATGTCTACAAAATATAAATAAGTACACAGCAATAATTAGACAATTTCATTAAACATTTTAATAAAAACAAGTTAAATAACATGTTAGAATAAATTTAAAGAAAACAATAATATTACCTCTATCATATGGCGGCTCATCATCTGTGAAGAGGATGTTGGCATGCCCTTTCCAATCCAAACCAGCATACGGACAAGGGACCAGAATGAAGGGATGCTCATCAACACTAGCTAGCAACTCTAGTGCATCATGCGATATCCTCGCGGAAAACTTTGACTCACCCCTCTTGGGCATCATCTATCCCCACATCTACATCCGTACATGCAACGTCGACCTACGAGGCTGCCGAACAAAAGCAGGCCTCGTCTCTAGAAACCTCTAAAAAAATAAACAAAATAGCTCTGAAGAAAAAGGGAAGTTCACCCTCCCTTGTGCTTGAGCACGACATCTATATAAAGTTGTATAGAACTGCCTCAAAAAAATGGCAGGCCACCTCACAAGTCGTGACGCCTGTAATAAAGAATCAACATAAAATAGAAGAGGGAAAATAATGTGTTTCCCATCACTGGTATGGTGTGCAATGGTCGAAATCAGTAGTGAGAGGCAACTCATGTCCTCTCCACCAAATGAAGTAATGCGTTACTAACCTCCTAAGACCTGAAAATCTACGGGAGACAATATATCCGCGCTAATGTATCTCTGGGAGTACACCAACCGACTCCCTGCTGCATAGCCAACGGGGATCTCTAAGAACGAGGGAAACTCAACCCCTCTCCTCGATAGGATAGTAATGAAACAGATGCCTCCGTGGACGTGTACCAATGGTTAGGACCAACCTGAAAAGCCTGTCGGTGGGAATTCCACCTGTGGATAAGCTGTCACAAAACCCACCATGGCCCTTTAGGGATGTAGCCTCCTTATAGAACTTGAGGAGGTATATCTCCCTTAGGAGCACCTGGGTGGTTGCTGCAATAGGGCAAGGGTACATAGCTCTCTCCCTCTCTCGTGCCTCCAATAGGCAAACCACGTTATACTGGTCTGCCTGTTGTTGTTGTTTTTCCCTCTCTTCTTTCCTTTGACATCGCTGAATGATTGACATATTAAATACATTTTTTTATTAAATGAGACATGTAGTTAGGAATATATATATATTGAAAAAACAAAAAAAACAGTTGGTGTGCAATAAAAAACATGCATGCACCTGTAATGGTGCGCATTTTTTTGTCGTGCACTGGAGGTGGTACACCTGGAAATTTTCAATGCACTTCCCTCTTGGCATTGTACAAGGTCAACGGTGCAGTGTTATAATAGACCACACCATTGACTATGTACCAGTGTCGGGAGGGCGGTGCACTGACCAAAATATGCGCCCCGGGGCGTATAGTTTAGGAAGTGCACCATAGTCCTGACATCACTACATAGTCAATGGTGCAGTCGTTTACATGGTTGCACCATTGAATATGTCTAGTTTGGGAGGGCATTGTGCTGACAAAAATACCCGCTCTAGGGTGGATACTTCTGTCAACGCATCGCATTCCTGCAATTCAACATGGTCAACGGTGCGGCCAGGTAACTGATCACACCGCAATTTTTTTAATTTTAAAATAGCACGGTGCATCATTTCAATGCCACCTAAAAACTGGTGTGGATACCGTTAGCACAGGTCATGGTTCGACCTGTAAATTTACAAGTAACACCGTGAATTGGTGCGAACTGAATGGCTCGAGCGCACCGCACAAGAAATACATATTTTTTTAAATAAGGTGAATTTTAAGTTATTTTAGAAAAATAATTTTACAAAGGTTTAATTATGGAAAAACAAGTAAAATACCTGTACATTTGGCCGTCGAGGAGGCATATTGGTTGTAAAATTTGCAAAATTAAATTTTCCCACCATTTTTCAAAATTTGAAATGGAGATGGTGGGCAATGGACAACAGCAGTGCGTGCAATAGGAGCACCAATGGCAGGGCGCCTGACACAAGGTAAATTTTCACTGGTGCTTGGGAGCTCTGGAGCATTGAAAAGTGAAAAATGCAGTTTTTTGGCCATAATTTTTTTTTTATTTAACCTTCTTCCGGTGCGCAGGTTTTCTAGGCGCATCGGGCGGTTTCTTACAACCACACCAGGTTGTTTCATTTTTGGCACGAGGTTTTAGGACGCACCAATTTTGAATCTTCGTAGAGCACTGGTGCGCTACAATAATGAGATGCACCACGCGGGTTTGTACTAAGCGCACGGTGTCCCGGTGTGCCAATTTTTGGTACGCACCAGTGCTTTGTCTAGTGGAACGCACTGGTGTGGTTTAGGATGAGAAACATGGCGAAAAAGAAAAAACCTCCACCTGCCAACCTCCTCTAGTAAAATCTGCTACAAACAGATGTCTGGGCTATTTTTATAAGGGTTTCCTCAAAAACATCTGCTAGAGGGTCTTTTCCTTGTAGTGTTATGGGAGTCAAAATACAAAAACCATTTTTATAAAATCTGCCATGGAGTTATGCTCCCTTTATTTCAAGTCGTGTTCAATGAGAAAGCCCTCAGGTTGTCTAAAGAAGCTCAAGCTGAATTCTCCTCCATTGGAAAATAGTTTGGAGAAGAATTGATTACCTTTTTTGGGAGCCTGGCTCGGCCACATATTTTACCATTATTTGTTCCAGATAAGCTTCTCGCAAGAGAAATAGCTTATCAAACTGTTGGCAATGGATTAACTAAGTTTCTAAAGGAAGCTAAGAAAGCATCATGGCCCTCCTTTCCAATTCACTGTGGTGTTTACTTCTTGGACAAATATAAACACGTAGGATTATAGGTCAACCAAATTGAATGTTTGAAATTGTTCACAATTTCAAACAGACAATATGACCCAAATCAAGTTGCCAATGATTTTACCACTCAAGTTAAAGTTAGACCTTTTGTACACGATGATGATGATTTCGATGACTTATTTGAGTCAGACGACGCTTATGCCACAGTTTAGAAGTTAGCAACATCACGCCTCCATCCACAATAGTTGTCAAAGTTTAAATAGTACAAGAACAAAATATTGGAAGAGATTTCTTTAAAGATGATAGAAGTATCCTAACCCATAACACAGAAGGAACTGGAAAAAGAAGAGGCACCTAAGGATACTGAAGTCCTTCGTAAAAATGAAGAGGATAAATCTATTGAAGTTAAAACCATGAATTTTGAGTTCCCAAGTAATTTGAATGATGTCTGGAAGGAGTTTAATAAAAAACTCCAAGGATACCAAGACAAAGAAAAATAAGGAGAATAGAGCAGTCTGAACTCCTTGTTCCAAGAGATGTTCCAATGAAGGTATTTTGGAAAGATTCACAAGCAGATACTTCTTAGGATATAACTCGTCTGACCAATTTTGCAGGAGCCTATGCATCTGCTACTATAGATAAGGCCTCTAAAGTTCTAAACTAATTAAATAAAAGGATAAAAGAATCATCCAATTAGAATAGGAACTACAATTAGAAAATCAAAATTTCAACCAACAACTTCAGGTACAAGTATCATAGCTCCAAGAGAGCATTGATCAATTGAAATTGCAACACCAAACTGAAATCTATGCTAAGGACACTCAAATTCATCAATTGGAGTTTACAGTTGAGCAATTGAAAGATAATCCACAAATAGATGAATCTAGGAAAGAAGCATTGGAATTGAATACCCTACTGGCACAACAACAAGTTATTTTTTGTCAAAAGTTATCAAATATCATTGAATTATGTGAGCAAAGTGATTCACTAATGAATCAAATAGAATAATTGAGAATCATTTTCGATGAAATCAACAATAAAGTGTCACTATATGTCACCTGGAAAGATACGATTGATGACTGAAAGGCTAATATTCCCAATATTGAGGACTACAAAAAGGAAATATTATTTTTCTAACTCGGACATAAAATTAAAACAAGCTGAAAGGGTCATCTGCAGATCTAGATATGTGGCTAATAATATTGTTGAAATAGTCAGCCAGAATCTCATCGCTGCCAATATTATTGATAGATGCCCTCCTGGTTCTCTTCCTATTGTGAAACATTTGATAAGGCAATGGCAAGAAGTCTTCAGGTCAAAGAGGAAAGCATCAGAAAGTTGGAAAAGCTAGATTGGGATAAGTATTGGAAATACTTGGTAAAGCCACATAGCCAATGGCTCATGTTGCAATTTCAAGTACATATACTTCTTCCTATATGTTTCCTCCACTTTCAGATGCAGTTTTCACTAGACAGTTGCGCATTAGGCAAGGCCAACCTCCCGAGGTTAATCCTATGCTCAACATCCTTCAACTGAAGGAATGAATGGCTTATGAGACAACAAGGCAACCTTCAAGCAAGTCACCCCATTAAATTCTATTTCTTTTTTTTTCACTTATTTAAAGGAGAGTTGTTTAAACCTCCTCAGCTTTTATTGTAATTACTTGTTTTAAGACTCCATTTTAATATATAAACCCCTTGATGTCTTTTAAGAAGGGGTCCTGAAATTTTGAAAGGAAGACTTTACATAAGTCACACTTTTGTACTCTTAAAGTTTTCTTAATAGAAAGGGTTGGACCAAATATTGTTTTTCAAATGAGCATATTTAACGTATACATGGTACTTTTATCTTATATGTTAATTTTCTATTCCAAATGAGAAATGGTTAATTTTTCTTAGAGTGTTTTTTTTTTATCTATCTTTTTTAAAACAATTAGAAATTAATTCACTTTTGAACATGTTTGATTGCCATATTTTGATACATATTCAATACATGCAGTAAACATATATGATATAGTCTTATCCAATTGATTTAATTAACTATTTAATTAAATCAATTATTTCAAATTGTTTTCATATCTCTAAGTGTTTATATAAACTTTATTTGCATTCCATGAAAGATCATCTTTGTAAATAACACAAAGAGAATAATTCATCTCGGGATAGATATAGATAGGTATATTTGTTTACTTCAAGCTTGTTATCACTCCCATCTACCAAGTTGCAGTCAGTTATAATACCATCCATTCACCCAATTATATTTCACTAGGAAACTGGTCCGATAAATCCAGTCAGAGCCACCATACCAAATGGATAAGGGATGGTTTTCAAGTCCCCAACTGGGTGGTTTTCCCTGATGTTGTTGTACCAATTTTCGGGGCCTCAAAACTCCCTTGCATTGGGTTCCACCAATAATTGGAGTGGTTTCATCACAAGTGGTTTCTTATTTAGGAACAGCCCCCCGCCCTTTCCAACTCATTACATACTAGGGAGTCCAAAGTGAATTAGTATTGCAAATCATACCCATTTTATTTAGAGTTTGCATCCCATGAATGGGGGTCTCACAGTGGGAGTTTCCATATCAGACCCCCCACCCATTTTTAACCTATGGTAGGCCTAGGGGGCCCCGAATTCATTAGCTTCCTTAATCATGTCCATTCCAACCTATTCTTTAGAAATTATATCTAATGTTATTCAAACTAACTTGATATAGGTATTTATAAAGACCAAAATGAAATAGAGAATCCTACTATTAGACACATTCAAAAATTGAAAGATACATATAAATTATTTTTTACCATACTAATCTCTAATCAAAGGTAAGAGTAAGAAGTAGCCACCTATAGTGATTGTGGTCTTGGTTATAATCACCACACACACATTTCACTTCTCAAAAATTAAGGAAGTATTATATTACTTCTCCTTTCCTACCATACTTCTTGTGCTAGTGAGGGTTTGGTGAAGAGAAGATGGATGAGCCTTCATATCTTGAGATCCCTCGACCTATCACCTTCCTCTTTCCATTTTTGACAAGTCCTCCGGCTTATCTCACACCACTAGAGGGTTTTTCACCTTGTATTTTTAATGATGTTTCTCTATTCTTTCTAAATAAGGTAGTAAGATATTTTTTTTAGCTAAATGCACGAGGCTCAAATTTATAACATAAAGGATGGATGATATATAACAAGGTGGGTAAGGAATTATAAAAATTTTAAAATTGTTTTATTTGGAGTTACGTTTAAGTGGGAATGATCCCCATAATGTTATATGGGATTTGGGATCTCTTTCGTTTAAATGGAGAAGGGGCATTTTCCTAGAGTTTTTGAGTTTACAGAATTATTTTCTCACATGAATTTGGAAAGAAAAATGGATTGGTGCAAAGAAAGGAAGGGCCACCACCATGCCTAAAGAAGAATATTAGGTTTTTTTATCTTTGAATTGGCACTGATGGGCTGCTCCATCAGAAAAAATAGAGTAATCGTTTCAACCAAATTTGAACTGAATATTAGCCTCTTCAGTCTGAGAGAGCTCTCTCAAGGTAACTTATGATTCTCAATGAAAACTCAATTAGATGGGTAACTCTATGACTGTAAAATTGATTATTATTGATTCCAAGTTGAAAATTTAAAGGACTGCTACCATTGGGCAAATGGAGTCAACATCATACATGTCAATGAAATGATCCTTCTTGTGGAAATTGAGGCAAATAGAAATTTCAATGAAAGATGATACACAAACACAATACAGGAAGAAAACAAGAGTTTAACATCTAAAGGAAGTCAAAGCATGTTTCCATGAGTTCTGAGTAATTATATATAAACTATATGTAGATATTAAACATGAAAGATACAAGGAAAATAACTCAATGAAAATTTCATTCGAATCTTAGGTGAAGAAGGCCAAAACATCCACTGTATATTACTGAACCTGAAAGTTTTACAAAAATAACTATGTAGTAGAATACTTTCCAACCCTTTGATATTCAATCTTCTATATATAAATATAATCTTTTACATTACATAGGATTTTGGATCGTCGAACCTTGACTGTGACAACTAATCATAACTGACAACTCTATTTCTGGAACATAAAAAGACACCTATTCATTTAAGAGTTTCTCTCCTAATGGGACTCTAATTACATTTATTTCCTCCACTTCTCTAATAGTGGTACCATTACATAAATAAAGATAAGATGCTTGAATGTCATTCTCCATGACATAAGACATAAATATACTTCCCAAGAATTTAGCAAAAAATGTCCTATTTTCTAGGAAAGGATCAACAATAACTGTAATTTTGTCTTCATGTTGTTTTGTATGAGTGACACATATGTCAAGTGATGAATATATGCTGAGATGTCTCCTTATTTTTTTTTTATGCCTCCACGTGGCTGGCTGGTCTTCCATATGTCTTTCGAACCTTCAAAAACCCTTCAAAAACACCTTGCTGCAAAACAGAGCATCTTTAGGCAGTTTCGTAGCGTAGTTTAGTAGCGAGCTGGTTTATGTCTTTTAACCTTTCCTTCTGCCACCTTTGCTGGTCAAAAAACATTTGTCAGGTCCAAATATCTAAATACTATCAAACTCCCTCCTTAGTTCTTCATAAAACTGATTTTAAAGTCCAAAAGAAATCTTCAGAAGTTTCGTAGTATTTTTCGGCCTTCAAGCATGGAGCTCACTACGAAACTGCCTAATAAGGCGAAAATTGCAGATTTTGTAACTTTCTTCAAAAATTGATCTTCTAAGCCAAAATTTATGTCACTTGGAAGCTATAAACCTTAATAAAAAATTTCAACTCATCTCTTCATTCCTTGGGTGTTTCTTCTTCATTAACAATAGGTTGAACTTCAGGTTCTTCAATCACTTTCATTTTCAGGGGCCTCTCTTCTCCAGTTCATCTTGAATTGTGTCCATTTGTTCTTAAAGGTCTTCCACTTGATTTTGTAATGATATGTTTTCAGCTTGCAATTGAAGATTTATCTTCCTGGTATGTTTGGCCATAAGTCTTAGAGGTTGGGTCCTTTTTAGCAGTCTTTTAGCATTACTCATAGATTCTGAAAGACTTTAGAGTTGATTGTCCCATTTTTTCATCATTTGATCAAACTCGGCCTTTTCGGACCTGTGCTTCTCTGCTTCCAACTTCAACTCAAGTATTTCTTCTTTTGCTTCTCTTAGTTGTTATGTGAGGAATTATATTTCTGATTTTCCAACCATCTTCTCCTTTCCCTTTCTCTGCATAGTGGCAACTTCTTCTGCTGTTGGGGATAAGTCTATGATGTTTTCTGGCTGCATACCTTCACTGAATTTTTCGGCTCTTTTTCTTTCTATGGCTTTATTTGCAATATGTGACCTGATCATTGGATTCCTTAGCTGAAATATGAAGCCAACATCCTCTCCTGCAAAATCCAATTTCTTGACAGACTTACCTTTTTTCAATTTTCTTCCATCACCTTCAATATCTTCTGCTTGCACTATTGGGGACTCCTCAATAACTATTGCATGTAGAATGTCTTCCATATTTCCTTTGGCCAATGTCTGATTCCTTGTTATCCTCTTACTGCTTTGTTTTCTAATCTTCTGTTTCTATTTTGTAGGTGTTGGCTGAGGGATATCAGTTTCTTGCAGAGGTTCTACTTGAATGTCCATTGGTTCTATAGGAAACTGTCTTCCTTGTTCATCAATCTCTTCTGTTGCAACTGGTCATCTAGTAGTTTTAGGCTTTGAAACTTTCTTTGGAGTCACTTCATCTACTTCATACCCACTCATAAAAATAAAAGAGGTCCAATCTCTATTTAACCTTTTCAACTCTTCCAACACTAACATTTTTATCAGGCCATGGTGAAATATTGATGTTTTATTACCCTCTGTCTTGACCTGGACTTTATCTGATATGTTTCCCAAACTCCTGTATAAAAAGAAGGGTAGGTCAAGTGGTCATTTACCAACAAAATGCAAAAGGAGTCTAATATGATAGGAATAAACCATGTGGAATATCCCTTCGCATGTGAAGTATTTTTGGATCACCAACAGAAGCTTTGCATAATTCTCTTTCATATAACCCCTGGGGATGCCATTGGTCATATCAGCTCCTCAATGCTCATGCTTAAGAAACTCTTCACATCCTTGCATTCTGAACTTTGTACCTTTGAACCACTCTTCACCACTTATAGGAATTTCTGTATCTTGGGAGACGATATTTGGTGACACTGTAAAATTCAAGATCCCAACTTTTGATGTTGTCCCTGTAAAATTTGTTGCAAATTTTTTGGATACCTATGCATGGAAACCCTGCAATTTCTGGCAGAACTATAGGCAGCCCATCTTCCTGAAAGCATCCATAGCAGTGGGATCTTCATTCAACAACTTCAAATCCATAGGTTCATATCTTACGCAATAACCTCCCTTATTTGTTTTCTTCTTCGATGCCATGATGCTTTATACTCTTCATTGCCTCGCTTGTTGATGGCACTTGCAGAAACAAATTCAAACAGAAACCTGCTTTAAGTGGTGAAGCAACTCTCAAACAGTGACAGTGAGATACTTCTCATGCAAGAATTAGACGCTGAATGACAAAGAGTAGCTTGGGGATAAATTTTTAAAGGTAATTTGAAAACGCGGAGTTTAATGATGACACATGTGACCATAAAAGATAATAATGACAACAGATACGGCTTTTCATGTTTGGGAATCATGATAACAAACTCAAATGACCTCACCCCTTTCTTTGTCTTATTGAAAATTGACACCTCACACCACTCTGACACTTTTTGCAGAAAAACCCAGTTTCATAGCGAAAACTGTTTAACTACTGACAAATTCGCTACAGAACTGTTAATCAGTTTCGTAGCGAAATCTACTGATTTTCCATACAATTAGCTACGAAACTGCGAAAAACTGACAGGTGGAATCTTTTGTGATTAAAAAGCATGTGGATGAAAGCTAGATCAGATGAGGTTGATTTGACTGATATGACATGTTTACAGGTGGGTTTTAAACTTAAGGCAGACATCACCAAATGCAAAAAATTTCAAAAATTTCATGAAAATGATTTATAAGACAGCATGAACCTAGGTGAATGACATGTAGGACCCTATCAATGAAAGTGTTAAAACAAATGAATGATAACAGGTTTAACAAATAGGCTACCTAAAAGCCTACTATCAATAATGACAAGTTTCTTAAGAAAACATGAAACAAGGAAACAGGATCAAAAAATAAAAATAGGTAGCGTCACTTGGTTATTTAGTTATTTTGTAATTTTTTTTAAAGTAATTAAAAGCTATTGATGTAATTTTAAGATTTTAAATTTGAGTTGTATTATTGTGTGTAAATAAAATTTCATTATTCGAAATAATTTTTGGGTGTTATGTAAGAGGGTTCAATTTTAATTTTTCTAATTGTTTAGACTTTGGATTCCATATAAAGAAAACAAATTCTTAGCCAATAACAAATACTTTAAAATCATATTTTTATAAATTCCCCCAAAATTTCATTTTCAATTACATACATGTATCAATTAATTAAATTTATATGTTTTATTAATAACCTTCTCATAAATATAATATAAATATGGTTGAGTTAATTGTTCATGTCTTAATGGGTAATATTCAAGTTTGAACATTAGACCTGCCATTATATTGTGAAGGAACTATAAACCATATTCCCTTTATGAATGAAGCTTCATCCAAGACACAGTCAGTTGAAAATATATATTCGTATATAAAGAGAGGAGCATTCTGTGTATTAAAAATTGAGTGAACATTGGTGCGTGCATTTGGTAATTGTAACCCCAAGGTTTATTGCACTAGTTCCATTGAATATAGAGTCATAAACTTTGTGCATAAGCATTTTTTGTGGTTGGTGTTTAGCTTGATACATTTTAGTAATATTTTTAGGTAGTTTTTTAGAAAGCATTGAAGATTTTGGATCTCTAGAATTTTTTAATCACAACAAAACTAAAGCCTTTATCATCTTGATTCAATCACATTATTCTAATCAAAACTAACACCTTTATCATTTTGATTTAAATCTAGATGTAAAAAAAAGTGTATTTAAGATAAAGTTCTAACCAATTAAAGTGTATATTAAAAAACACATCATCTAACCAATTTTAAATAATGTTGAACTCAAAATTAATTGTGGTTTGACATAGTAAAACAAAGAGAAAATCCCTCAAACCATTAAAATGATAAGAATATTTACCTAAGATTAAAAACATAACCAAAATTTTGATTATACAAGTATTCTTATTAAAGAAACCAAAACCTTCTTATAAATCTCTCATGAATACAAATATAATATATTATAAGCGAACCCTTACATGTACTACAATACTAATCTATGTCTAATTTAATATAATATTATATTCCAAAAATTAACCTAAACTCATACAAATACTCCAAAGGTTAATCTTTGTGAGAATTTATAATTATGATCTGAATAGATTCAAAATAGAGAGATCAATTTTTTTTCAAATGCAAATAAATTGTATTTTTGAATGATATATATTTTTAAGTATAAGTCAATATTAATTCATGTTAAATATTTGAAGAATAACTTAGATTGGATATTTTATTATATACAACATTAAAACATTTTATTTTAACATTTTTCACTATACAGATATATATGAAATCGATATTCACATAAATTAGTTAATAAATATCATACATTATTTATTTAATAACGTGTTTTTTTTTTTTAAATATAATATTTAAAGATTTTAGTCACATATTTTTTATTTCTAATTACTTTTTATAATAAGTTAGTACTTATTAAACATTCATAACATATTTTGTTTCCTTTTTCATTTGAATAATATTTTAATTTAAGAGAAATACTTATCTATTACAAACTAAACACGCACACATAACCTTCACATTGAATTTTTTTTTGGCTTGCTAATTTACACATAAAGATGACTACGAGTCTAGCGAAAAAAATTCCGAAAAGAAAGGGCAACTCAATCGAGCCATCGAAATCAACGCCATCGAGCAGCGTGCCACTAATAAATGAAAATTTGTATTCAACACAAACACGTCGTCCATTGAATAAAAAATGGGGCCATCTGGTTCTGAATTGTGAAGGAGACAAATGTAAGAATAGTCGTACAGTGGAGTTGCATATGAAATATGCTTTATAAATACAGTAAATTGATATAGCAATCATGCTGCAATTCGGTCATGAGGTCATGTATTATTTGGTCATGGTCTGTTCAGAAAATTTTATTCCAAGGCCGTCAAGGTAAATACACACAACAAGGTAAATGCGTCTATCATTCACCACTTCAACAACTCCACTGCCAACGTTTATGACAGCCTCATTTGTGTGTGCGCCTTGGAATAATATAATCTGGAGCAACGAGAGAATAAACTAGGAATACATGATGGTCGATTCACGTGGACTTCTTTCAGAGGAAACTGTACTACACTGGTAGGTGTTCTGAAGGACTTGATGCGAGCATTTATAAATGCATGTGGGAAGTAGCATCGCATAATGGAAGCAGATGCGCATACAGAAATTCATGGCTTCCTTCAGCGGCGATGCCTGGTTCCATCAACGACGCCATAACTTTACTCATGGTTGTCGGCGGCAACCCGCCATTGGGATTTACATTGGTCAGAGCAGCAGCCTTTCGTCGTCTGGTGCTTGATAAAAGCCCTTTTACAGTGCTCTGAAGTTATATCTATACTGCAAAAAGCATATACCCTCATTTAAGAAGCATCCCACGATCGTTCGTCAAGTAGAACAAAATTGAAATTGAAATCGTTATTGTCCATATAAATTGAAATCGTTATTGTCCGTCATACAAAACCGGTTAAGTTATCTAACTATACCAACCTGTAATGTTATTTGGTTATATTTCAACAAGTAAGTCAATTTTTTTAGGTTTTGTAATGAATATGAATACAAATGAATATTTTGCATTTGTAACTGTTGGTGTACATGCACCTAGATTAGCTTTAGTTAAACTCTAGATATTGCATGTGATGTGCACTTGGCTTAGTTAGTTAACTTATTTGAGATGTGCACTTAGCTTAGTTAGTTAACTCACTGCTTGCATGTAGTGCATGTGCACATTAGAAAAACATAAAGCACACTTAGCTTCAGTGAGCTTTAACTATCCATAGTTATTGCATGTACAACTAAGCTTAACTTAATTGCTTTATATATTGATTCTCAACCTAATATTGATGAATCAATTTCATTCTCAATTCTAATTGTTTTTCTTTTTCAACTTGGCAAGTTTGTGCAATTATTCTTCAACTAGATCCATATTTGTGCTCTAATAATTTTACATGGCATCAGAACTACAAGGCTTGGGAGAAGTTGCATGAACAACTTTTTTTGCAGGTTTGAAGAGCATAGAATTGGAAATTGTTCGAAGATTTGATTTGTAGATCCAAATATTAGAGAATTTTCCGCAATGGAGTTCTCATCTTCAACAATTCTAACTCCATACAATTACCATGAATGGAAGTCAATGATTTTTCTTCATCTTAGGAGCAAAGGCTTGTACCAAATAGTCATGGGAATTGAGACAGAACCAATCTCAGAGGATGTGAAGTCAGATTGGCTTAACAGATCTGACATGGCTTATGGAAAATTGTGTCTATCTGTGTCTCGTGGTATTCTTTATGAGATCATAAATATTGAATCACCACATGAAATTTGGACTACATTGAAAGGATTATATGGTGATGAAAATGATCTAGAAGAACACCATTTGGAGGCAAAGAGATCGATTTATTATAGTAGTCATGAAAGTGGTGAAGACTCCAAAAATGTGGAGAAATATTCTCAAAACAGTGTTGAACAAGAAGACTTTGCTTCTTCTATTGTTAATGGACCTATTGCAGATGAGAATTTTATCTTATCCAATAATGAAGACATTGCACATGAGGAAATATATTCCTCTGCTAATGATGAAGACACTACTTTCAAAATCATAGAAGAGGACTTTGATTCCTCTACTATTGATGCAAATTTGACACGGTCTCAATTTAATGATGCCCCACATTCACTCTCAATCGCAGAGCCATGCATGCCCATGCATGCATAAGGAGGCATTTATAGCACTATGTATGCATATGTATGCATCCAGAAAGGCATCTCAAAGGCCACACATGCACATGCATGCATCCCTATTGACAACCATTCTCATGCATGCATATAGGGTACATGAATTTGATCATAAAATGCATGACGAAGTTGCAGGGAATCCATATTGGCATGCAACCATGTATAAGAAAATTCAGTGCTTGATCCAAAGATGGGATTTGATACCTCTACTTCCAAAAATGAAGCTTATTACTCCAAATCCATGATGGGATCATCGGTCTTCAGTACTGGCCGAGTTCACCAAGACTTTCATTGAGCAGAAGTTTCGATTTTTGCGAGATCATGATGCAGGGCCAACCCTGCAAACCCAGAATCTATATTGCTCTGCCATGCATATAAGAATGCATCTGATATATTTCCCAAATGAGACTCCGATCTGGGCAATCTCATACAATGAATAATCTCGGAAGCTCTTCAATCATATGTTCACCACTTTTAATACAATCCCAATAAAAAGACTTCATGCAGAAGTTTATCAACACCATTTAATTCCTTCCAAAGATTTCAACAGAACCCAATCTCTATTCGAATTAACAACCAATCTGAATCTCATTCAGATATGTCGTTTCAATTCACTTCAATCCTTTGAATAAATTACCATAGGTTTTGTTCAACGCGTTCCTAAACCATTCTTCAGCCACCAATCTAAGTTTCGATCAGATTCAAATTAATTAAAGACCAAAGTCCCACAGCAATCTGGTCATGCAATCAACATACCTCCAACCAAATAAATGCAGGATCTCAGCGCCCATCAATTTGGGTCTTCGTTTACTTCAGGATTCCATTTTCCACTGCAACTTCAATTACATTCAATGCTGCCCAGCAAATTGTTCACCGAACACTTCCCTCTCGTTATTCCAATTTCAAATTAAAAAGAATTACCTCTCATCACGTGGCTCCAATGTGATATCAATTGGTATATCGCATCTCCAATACGTTCTACTTTCAACATACACCGATGTAACAAATCGGCGATCGCAGCTTGCAAGAATGGAATGTTAATTGACTATCACCGATTCCATAATGCCGACGCAATGTTTCCGGACCCGATTCACTATTCCAACCTGTTATATAACCTTTTCGCATCTGGTTTTTATCCGATGCGATACCAATCGCAATCGGCAATTGCCATGACTTGAATACCTATTGTCAAAATTTCATAGCTCCGACCCGATTACAATCGCTACTGTTCCGATCCGACTAATCGGAATCGGAAATCGCTGATCCTCCGACCTGTTCCAATCGGTGATCGGAGATCGCAATTGCGATGTACTCTCACCTTTAGAATCTTCAGATTTTCCGATCCGATTGCAGTACTAGACCCGATCTCATATCAAAACTAATATGTATATCAATTCACCTCCGCTCAGAAGTTCTGTGAGTCGAAATTTACCCTATTTTCTGTGTTAAAACTTTTTCAGCGCATTAACCTCAATAACACCAGGTTTGACTTAACACAAGAATTTGATAGTTAAAAATAAGAACACACACACCGCAACCATTTCAAACAATTGTACAGAATCATATAATACTCATATTACCACCAATTATCATTCGATGTGCACAAACCACAATTGCATTCAAAGAATGAAACAGAGTTTCGACCTTTTGCCCCAATCACACAAGGAATTCATATGATTGCAATTACACTACACACAGAATCATGACTAGATCCATCAATTACACAGTCAAGCGATGATAGTGTTTCCACAATTTATCATCCGGCAATGCATAAATTATAATTGCATTCATAATATTCAGAACAATAAAACAGAGCCTGTGTTACACAAAATTATACAGAGAATGGTCTCTGTTATCCCCAAAACACAGTTCTTCTCTCCTTCTAAGCTTTCGCTCTTCACCAAGACTTATCCTAATCTACTCGTTCTACCCAAACTTCACACTAACTCTAACTTAATCTACTTCTCTAAAATAATCCCTCGCTCTTTCCTTTTTAAAACAAAGGAAATATATATCTAAATTAACCATCTCCTCCACATTTGGAGGAATAATTTATATATTTAGAATTCATACCCTATCCTAATCTAAACAAACTAGTCTACTTGGCTTGATCTCCACGTAGGGAGGATCACTTGCCATTTATTCCCAATTTCTGTTCTTAATTAGGCCACTCTTAACTACTTACATTTAATTGAAATTAATACACAATTAACACCCAAGTCTTCCTCCAAACTTGTATTAGCCACAACATGTGACCATTCCATCACATTGCTGGCTAGGTCTAGATGCTCCTGCATCAGACTCCCAAAGTTTAAATTAACCATGATCTCCTGATCATGCACTTCATGTTCGTGTCCTCCTGGATCCCATACTTGATTTGATAATTTGTCCTTGGTTACTGCTGTTGTTGTTTGTCCTTCAAGTCTCCCGCCTTTGTGGTGTAATGCCTCACTGTCTGCTGTTGTCATTTTCACATATTTTGCTGCTGTTTTGCTCACTCTAATTTGCAATTTTCCATTCCCTTCACCTATACCATTTCTTCCAGCAAATCTTCCTTTCTTCTTTTGTCCTGTATTTGTTTTACTAGAATGTTGTAGTATGAGTTTCCATAACTCATTCAATTCTTTGTCCATTTCACTTCTTATGTATTGAATACTATTCCCTTGCAACTGATTGTGTTCTTGATTTAGAACATCATAATTTTTGTGCCAATAATCTTCAATATACATTTCTGAAATGTACAAATGCCTTTTCCCAGGTTCTTCTTCCGGTTTCTCATTTATGACTTCATCATTCCTTACTTCAAATTCCAGCATACCTTCCATTAATCCGATCTGTTCTTCTTGGTTCAGATCGACTTCACACTGCCCTTTTCCTGCATATAAATCTTCATCAAAATTAATCAACTCAATAAACACAAATGCTTTACCTGGCTTCTTCATCAAAAGATTCAACTTATACAAATCTGCTATCTCATATGGAAGTTCTCTCAAAATTTCTGCACCATCTTTACTAACTGCATTGTCCGCAATATTTGTCTTTAATCCTCCTTCACTCTGGCTTTCTTCAAGATCAATGATCTTCAATGACTCAGTGTATCCTTTGAATTCAAAAATTCTTTTTCCATCCTCCTTATTCTGCATATGACTATGAGTAGTCATTTCTTCAACAGTATTCAATAACTGTTTGTCTTTCTTCAAGTTAATGTGACCTGCAAACACACAACAACCTTTAGTTTTCAAAATACAATACCTTCCATTTTCTTTTGATGCTTCAAGCACCAATCCTCCATCATAATTCTTTTGGATTTCAGCGGATCCTTCTTGCTATGACCCCATTTCTCTGAGTCTTTCTTTCTTCAGCAAATCAATATGAATTTGCCCAAGTTTCCTGAACTTATTCATCAGCTTTCCATTCCACCTCTGTTGCAATAGCTTCCACTTCACCCTTTTCTTCAGTCTCCATTTGTATCTTTGATCTTCATTTATCTTTCTTTGTACTACCAGACCAATTTCTGGTTCTTCATTCTGCTGCCAGCTTCTACACTTCTGCAATTTAATGTCTTCTTCAAATTCACTCTCATGTAGCTGATCATTCCTTCCAAATTTCTGGTTACTTCCATATTCATCTTGCTGAATTAATATTTCTGTCTCCTTCATGTCTCTGAGAACAGAACTTCCTTGTTGCTCTTGATCTTTCATCTCACCTTCATATAATCGCTGCTCAATTTCTCTGATTTCAGCATTATATTTATTAATGCTGTCTTCCACACCTTTTCCTCCATCAGGTTCTGTAAGCTTTGTTTCTCCTTTAGGTTCCTCTAGTAATATTTCCAAGAATTCTATCTCCTTGTGAAATCTCTCCAGCAGATCATCACAATTTCCATTCTCAGCTTCATTCTTTTCTTGGCAATCCTCCTGAGTTAACCTGCTTTCTATATCATCATATTGCAAGCATCTTTCATCAATTCCATTAAACAAATTCATTGGTTTACCTTCTTGTAGTACCACTATGGAATTGTCATTAGACTGCTGATCTATATCAACCTCATCTGACTATTTCATCCCAAACAGAATTTCATCTATGGACTTCTTTTGTTGCAATAGATCAACACCTTCTTCCTCTAAAAAGGATTCACCATCATACTTTACCTCAAGAGCTTCATTTCTGGTTGTGACAATTTTATCAGGCTGTCCATCATCCTCTGCATATCCTGCAAACATACACAAACTGTAAGAATCAAAATCACAAGGCTTCATTGCCTCATCTGCTTCCTTTGTCAACATATCTTCGAATTGTTCTGAATTCTGCCAATTGTCCATGAGATCTTCAGCTGATCTCTCATTATCCTCTTCGCCCAACATTTCACCTTGTTCTAGTCTGCAAATGGAAACTTCCAATTTTACCTCTGCTTCTCTAAGTTTCTCTGATTCCTCTTGAGCACTCAATATCTGCTCAATCTTTCTTAATTCTTCTACTATCTCTGACTTCACTTGCTGATTTCTCCTTTCTCGTAGCCTTGGTCACATTACTCTTTTCCTCATGGTCCAAACACTTTTCTGCAGCATCTTCATCAATATTCCAATCTGGAAATCTATCTCAGCTTTCTCTCTGTCAAATTCTTCTTGACTCATCCTCATGCCATTTGCTTTGGCATCTTCCCTTCTACTGTGGCTTCTTTGTGAACTTCTGCTATGACTGTCTGTAGTCATTTTGTGCTCCTCTCTTTCCATGAGCTCCTCGCACCTCTGCAACAAGCCTCTGCAACAGTAAGTCCTCCTTACTGCAATCTTACCTCACTAAGCTCTCCTCACTCAGTCTTTTGGTAAGCACAATCCCCTGTCTGGAATCTTCTCTTGAGCAACACCTTTTCTCCCTCTAGGCTTCTGCAATCTCTCACTCTTTCTTTAGAGAACACCTCAATTGTCCTCTCTGTCCAATCTCTTTTTGGATTCTTCAGGTTCACTGCCACTTCTATCTGGTTCTTCTCTCACAACTTCTCTTGATTTATATTGCTGCAGTCTTGACTCTTTCAACATGCTACTGTTTCCATACCTCTGTAGTTTTAAATCTTCATCAGCAAACATTCTCTTCGATTTCCACAGAGCCAAGCTTTGATACCAAAAATTGATGCAGGGCCAACCCTGCAAACCCAGAATCTATATTGCTCTGCCATGCGTATAAGAATGCATCTGATATATTGCCCAAATGAGACTCTGATCTGGGCAATCTCATACAATGACTAATCTCGGAAGCTCTTCAGTCATATGTTCACCACTTTTAATACAATCCCAATAAAAAGACTTCATGCAGAAGTTTATCAACACCATTCAATTCCTTCCAAATATTTCGACATAACCAAATCTCTATTTGAATTAACAACCAATCTGAATCTCATTCAGATATGTCGTTTCAATTCACTTCAATCCTTTGAATAAATTACCATAGGTTTTGTTCAACGCGTTCCTAAACCATTCTTCAGCCACCAATCTAAGTTTCGATCAAATTCAAATTAATTAAAGACCAAAGTCCCACAGCAATCTGGTCATGCAATCAACATACCTCCAACCAAATAAACGCAGGATCTCAGCGCCCATCAATTTGGGTCTTCGTTTACTTCAGGATTCCATTTTCCACTGCAACTTCAATTACATTCAACGCTGCCCAGCAAATTGTTCACCGAACACTTCCCTCTCGTTATTCCAATTTCAAATTAAAAAGAATTACCTCTCATCGCGTGGCTCTGATGTGATATCAATTGGTATATCGCATCTCCAATACGTTCTACTTTCAACATACACCGATGTAACAAATCGGCGATCGCAGCTTGCAAGAATGGAATGTCAATTGACTATCACCGATTCCATAATGCCGACGCGATGTTTCCGGACCCGATTCACTATTCCAGCCTGTTATATAACCTTTTCGCATCTGGTTTTTATCCGATGCGATACCAATCGCAATCGGCAATTGCCATGACTTGAATACCTATTGTCAAAAGTTCATAGCTCCGACCCGATTACAATCGCTACTGTTCCGATCCGACTAATCGGAATCAGAAATCGTTGATCTTCCGACCTGTTCTAATCGATGATCGGAGATCGCAATTGCGATGTACTCTCACCTTTAGAATCTTCAGATTTTCCGATCCGATTGCAGCACTAGACCCGATCTCATTTCAAAACTAATATGTATATCAATTCACCTCCGCTCAGAAGTTCTGTGAGTCGAAATTTACCCAATTTTCTGTGTTAAAACTTTTTCAGCGCATTCACCTCAATAACACCAGGTTTGACTTAACACAAGAATTCGATAGTTAAAAATAAGAACACACACACCGCAACCATTTCAAACAATTGTACAGAATCATATAATACTCATATTACCACCAATTATCATTCGATGTGCACAAACCACAATTGCATTCAAAGAATGAAACAGAGTTTCGACCTTTTACCCCAATCACACAAGGAATTCATATGATTGCAATTACACTACGCACAGAATCATGACTAGATCCATCAATTACACAGTCAAGCGATGATAGTGTTTCCACAATTTATCATCCGGCAATGCATAAATTATAATTGCATTCATAATATTCAGAACAATAAAACAGAGCCTGTGTTACACAAAATTATACAGAGAATGGTCTCTGTTATCCCCAAAACACATTTCTTCTCTCCTTCTGAGCTTTCTCTCTTCACCAAGACCTATCCTAATCTACTTGTTCTACCCAAAATTCACACTAACTCTAACTTAATCTACTTCTCTAAAAGAATCCCTCCTCTCTCATTTTTAAAACAAAGGAAATATATATCTAAATTAACCATCTCCTCCACATTTGGAGGAATAATTTATATATTTAGAATTCATACGCTATCCTAATCTAAAAAAACTAGTCTACTTGGCTTGATCTCCACGCAGGGAGGATCACTTGCCATTTATTCCCAATTTATGTTCTTAATTAGGCCACTCTTAACTACTTACATTTAATTGAAATTAATACACAATTAACACCCAAGTCTTCCTCCAAACTTGTATTAGCCACAACATGTGACCATTCCATCACATTGCTGGCTAGGTCTAGATGCTCCTGCATCAGATCATCTCGGGGTGAAGGACACGACTGCCTAGCAGTTGTCTTTTCTCTACTTTTCAATTATATTTTGAGGGGGGGGTTTTCTTCCCACTAGGTTTTCCCTCTTTTCTCTTTTCATGCATTGTATATGGATACCTAAAATGGCCATGTTGTCGGGACTCATTCATTTTGCATCACATTCACCTAAGTTATGCTTAAGGGGGGGTGTTGGTGTATATGCACCTAGATTAGCTTTAGTTAAACTCTAGATATTGAATGTGATGTTCACTTGGCTTAGTTAGTTAACTTACTACTTGCATGTGATGCATGTACACATTAGCAGAACATAAAGCACACTTAGCTTCAATTAGCCTTAAATATCCATAGTTATTGCATGTACAACTAAGATTAACTTAATTGCTTTATATATTGATTCTCATCCTTATATTGATGAATCAATTTCATTCTCAATTCTAATTGTTTTTCTTTTTCAACTTGGCAAGTTTATGCAATTATTCTTCCACTAAATCCATATTTGTGCTCTAATAATTTTACAACAACCAAGTCAATATTGCACTATGAAATCAGAATTCTTGGCACATCCACCACAAAATGTCATTTATCACTATGATATAAAATGATGCTCATTAGCAATTCTACTTCTATAATATCTAAATTTGTTTATCTATATATTTATAAATTTTAAGATAGTGGACACCAACAACCATGGAAAAACTTCTTATGAAATCATATCAAGATTTTAAAAAAGTTATTAAATTGGGTCATGAGATTATGGATTACTATAATAAACCTACTCAATTTTTGAAGAGTAAGTAAAAAAAAAATTGATGTTGTCAATTTAATAGATATTGACCTTATATTTTCAAAGGATATAAAATTAAGTGTTGAAGTTCTCAATGGCCCAAACACTATGAGAACCTTGTAAGAAAGAACATAGAGATGAGCCATTAAGTTACCTCTTCATCTATAAGTGCAAGAAGTTACTTACCTCTAAGCTAAAATCAAATTATTAAGTGATTTTCAATATGAAAAAGTTGTAGGTGTCAAAGAAACCTATCCACCTTGAAAATGTGCTTGTTTCCAAATAGATTTTAAACTAGATCCAATAGAAACAATTTTAAGTTACCATAAAGGAAAAGGACTATACCTCAAATGTTTAAGGTTGTGGAATATTGTTTTGATGCTTATCCTCATAACCATAGTTTAAATAAAATATTTTTTAATCACTTAATGAGGAATATTAGTTGGTTTGATTTTTTTTGTCAACAGAAAATAAAATTGACCATTTTTCAATTAAAAAAAAATTACATAGTTCAATGCATAGATCTGATCTATAATCAAAATGCCCAAATAGAAGCACAAAACAAATTAGCTTGAAAAAACATAGATCAAGATACCAAAAATGGAGCAATACGGATCCCAACAACTACTAGGGTCATCTGCATTAAAACAAAGACAGCATATAAAGCAAAAATTCCAACTCAAAGACTCTTGAAAAACCAAGACCCCGTAGGGAATACATATGCCAACGATCAAAGAGAAGATCCACGGTACATTAGAACCACATACGACCTAAGGAATATCAGCATATTCTAATCTAAGGATAAAGTAGAGGGAAACCTAGAGTCTCTATAGAACTAGAGCTCAAAATGTCATGATCTTTGGACAACTCCATCGACAAATATATCAAACATGAGTGGAGGGATATTTCATGTTTGGAAAGGGCATCAAGACAAGACAATTTGATTAAGTTATTACTTTTAAGACTTAACATGGTGGCATGAATCCAATATTTACTTTAAGAGTGATTTGCGTCTATTGTAATATGTACAATAAATAAAAATTTACTTCAAAAAAAAAAACTTTAAATTAGTTTTGAAAATAGCTTTGAAAATAAAGGTACAAGAAATAAAAAGTAATTGTGATAAATAATACACATAAACTAAACTTTTTCTCTGATAAAAAATGAAATTTTATCAAACTTTTGAAAAGTTCAATTTTAAAATTTCCAACAAATTAAAGCTCTCAATATAAACTTGCAAATGGAATCTTTAAATAAATGAAAAGCAAGGAAAATAAAAATTATGAATATTAATTCTAGGAATCTATGAAATTATTTTCTAAATCAAATTGTTTTCCATTGCAAAAACAATAATGAAATAAAGAATTCCTGTGTTGAAAATGAAATAGAAATGAAATGTAAACCTTAAGAATTGAAAAGAAAAAACTAAATATTTAAAGAGAAAATATTTATGCCTTAAATCATATAAATGTGACTTGAAGCCAATCAATGGAGGAATTATCTATATTCCTGAAATAGGTGAAAACATCCCAACATAACCCTAAAAAAGTAGCAAGTGTTAGGCGTATCAAAACCATTTTCTTCATTGACAATGTCTAAGGGGAAAAATTAACAGAAGAATTGGAATTTAAAAGTAGATAAAAAAAGGAACCATGTAAATAAGTCAAGAAAACTCAAAATTAGGATAAGTGCAAAATGTTTGGAAACTAGAAAAAAACATATAAATAGGGAAAATTTATGCCATATTGTGATTATCCCTAGAAAATTTGTGGCCATGAATTTTCTAAAGAGACAACCACATCATGATATAGAAATGAAATTTGCTGAAAATCACTCACGAAATTTTCTAGGAATTTACTTTCTCTCGTGGACCAGACATGTGAGTTTTGTTCAAGTGATTGAAGACTTTTACGAGTTATTTATAATTTTTTATAGGAACTTCCATGTTTTTATGAGTGGCTATGATCTAGAAGTTCAATTTTTTGGTGGAGAACTTGGATTGATGAACCACACATGCCAAATGTACCCTCCTCTCACATGCTTGACATCCCACACATGTCCCTGGAAAAACTCAATGCGGGAAAATCAGTGCAACAACTGAGGGTTTAATTATTATGCAATATTTTCTAAATACAGGACTTTATATTCCCAAATTGGAAAGATGATACAGAGAATAAAATGGCAAAAATATAATGAGAAATTATCTCACACTGTCATAGGCGATCCAAAACTGATCCAACCTCTAAATGGCTATTGCCACATTGTCTCTATGTATTCACTGTGTTGGCTCTACGTCACAGCCTCTAGGGAATTCGTCACCCTTCTAACTGATCGATCTACTGACTAGATTCTCAGATCTTTGACCCTCCATTCTCACACCCCGGCTCTCGACACTAGATCTGTACTTCTCCTCAGCAAAAATATGGATGTCCTCAGAGGCTCAATGCTACCTTAGCGTAGCTCTGCACTACCCAACGTGGCACTATGAACCCTATCTAGACCTCTTTCTTCCTTCTTTACCTTGCACTCTCAGTATCTAGAAAACCTTCCACCAAAAAAATATCCTTGCCCCTCACTGCAATAAATCAACTCGATCTCTTTCTGGCAACTGCTATACTTCTCTCTTGAGAATTCGATCTCTATATCTCTCACTAGATGTATTTTCCAAATTCCCATCAAGATCCTTCTTATAATCTCTCATTGACATATCAACGACCAAGATTAAAACATAATCAAAGGTGCAGATTAACTAGGAGTTGATCCATGTCTTTATCTAGAAGATTCACACTCGATCTAATTAATACATTTTAATTAATTACATTTCCTAAGTTTAGACATTGGAACACATTAAAAATGATTAATTATCTTAATTATATCCTCTTCGGGTGGAATTTCCCAAAATTCTTTTTGGGTATTTTTGAATGCATGTGTCTTAGTCTCTCTGCAAAATCTTGAAGCTAGAACACACCCGATGCTACAAAAATAAACAATCCCTCTTAGCGATGAATGTGCTCAAGTGTTGCAACCTCTTGAAGCATCACTCTGACTTCTGCACCATCCCAGTTGCGCTGCTGATTTATGGCTGCTTCTTCCCACCAACTAATGTGTAGATCTCTCTGCGTTTCATTTGTGTTGTTGTTGACTCTGCATGTTGTTGTCAATGAATGCATCTGCACTACAACTCTGTTGTTGTTGCCACTGCAACATCCACAACTCTATCTCATCTATTATTGTTGCAACTAAGAGATGTCAATCAATTGAGCGAACTGTGTTTAAATTGATGCATCTATCCACCGAGTTCTGACTGCTGCTAGCCTCTATGTTGTCACTGAAGCCTCTACATTGCTTCTCACTCTACATTGTGCCAACTGTATTGCTGCCAAATTTGCTTTTGGATGCTCAGTTCCTAATGCTGCTAACCACTGCATCTGTCACTCTGTCACCTGACTAAAAAATATGTCATTGGTCCATCCTGCTACTATTATTATGGGCTCCTGTAGCAAGGAATTGATCCAAGAGGTGGACTCCTCAAGGATACTACCCTTCCTGTAGCTCTCTGGGGATACAAAACCATATCACCCCATTTCCCTTGGAGATATATGGGTAATCATGGAAAAATCCTCCTCCATTCTGGAGGACAGTCTATTGATCTTTGCGATAACAACTTGCTAATCCTATTGCTTATCCTTGTCCTTATTCTGAAGAGGAAACTAGGAACTGAAGTGGCCCGTATCACCACATCGGAAACACTTGCTCTTCAAAAAATACTTCTTTCGCATATGCTACTCCTTCTACCCCTTCGATGTAAGGGCTGCATTTTCCTCTTCCTTCACATATTCTTTCAGCTTCCTGCTGCTGCTGCCTTCCAGGTTTCTCTTCACTAAGTTAGACCTCATCTCTTATTGTAGGAGATCAGCCCACATCCTCTCCCAATCCGGAAATTTTTCTATGCCTAGAATGATTTCGACGAAAAATTTCCATTCTTTTGAGGCGTTGTTCATGGCTGATCTCACAAAATATGTAGCTTGAGGCACTGACCCTACAACTTCCAACTGATCCTAGACATCCTTAAGCCTTGTAAGGAATGGGTCCATGGGCTCCCCCTTTTGCATCCTAATGGATATCATCTTCTCTTCCCAATACATCTTCTATTTCTCAGAAGATTCCTAACATATTTATTTAGTTGTGCCTTTGACTGCTATGTGAGATACAATGTGATCTCTCACTCCACCTAGGATCAACCCTTTTGCCTTCGCCATATCATTCTTGTAAGCTTTCAATGGATCTGAATCTGCGGGGACAACTACCACATTATTGATGAAAGTTTTAAGATCATGCTCATCTAGAAGGAAGGATATCCTTGCCTTCTAGATCACATAGTTGGAGGCACCCTCCAACCGATCTCGATCTCTCAACCCAGTTGTTTCCATCTCACCAAAAAAATTTCAAATTGCCTCCTCTCTCCTCGGCGCAGCTGCTGATTGGATACACACACTCCCTACTAGAGTAAGTAGATCTTCTCCTGGATATTGTTGTTGTGTAGTGAGAAATTGAATTCCTTGAATAGGAATACTCTGAGGAATAAATCCCCTCAGTATCTGCTCTTCTTTCCTCTTTTGATGCTTTTTTGTCCCAACAATTGCTGCAAAAAACTATATCCTATATTAAGATTTGCTCTATGCTGAAGCTTTTGCATTTCTCCCTCTAGCTTTGACAAGATCTCGATCCATAAAATTTACTTTATGTCGACTCACTCAGAGAAGTATTTTTCCACAAAAATCAGCCTTCCCGGCCAATGGATTGTGAAGTCCTTCTGGGGTTCATTTTGCTGCCTACACGGTTTTATCGAACTACCTCTTCTTCTTAGCATTGAGATCTTCTTTCTTCTCTCTCTTCCTTCACCTGCTCTATGATACCATGTAAAAATTCCACAAGGGGAATCCCTACTGCAACAATATGATGCTATTTCTTCTACTTGTTAATATTGAATCAAGTAATTTACAGTGTTACATAGTAAACATCGAAATAAATACTACTGCAACCTTCACAACATAAAAAATACTATGGAAATAAGTACTGAGCAGGAAATAAATAAACACACACATATACACCGTATTTTTTGGACAATGTCCCTGCAAAAACCCAATGTGGGAAAAGCAGTGCAACAGTTGAGGGTTTTAATTATTATGCAATAGTTTTTTAATACAAGTCTTTGGATGCCCAAACTGGCAATCTGACACAAAGAATAAACTGGAAAAATGATAGTGAGAAATTATCTCACACTGTCACTGGTGATCCGACACTAATCCAGCCTTTGAATGGCTAGTCCCATGTTGTCTCTACGCAGTCACTACGTTGGCTTTGCATCACAGCTTCTAGGGATTGTGTCACCCTTCTAGTTGATCGATCTGATGACTGGATTCTCATATCTCTGACCCTCCAGTCTCACACCTCGACTCCCGGCATTAGATCTGGATTGCTACTTAGAAAAACTATGGATCTCCTTAGAGGCTCAGCGTTGCCTTAACGTAGCTCTGCGCTGCCAATGTGGCATTGTGCATCCTCTCTAGACCTCCCTCTACCTTTCACTCTCTGAATCTAGAAAATCTTCCACCGAAAAACTATCCCTGCCCCTCACTATAAGAAATCAACTCGATCTCTCTCCAGAAACTGTTGTGCTGCTCTCTTGAGAATTCGATCTCTAGATCTCTCACTCAATGTATTTTCCAAATGCCCATCAAGCTCCCTCTTATAATATCTCGTTTACATATCAATGACCAAGATTAAAACATAATCAAGGGCTAAGATTAATTGGGAGCTAATCTGTGGCTTTATCTAGAAGATTCACACTCGATCTAATTAATACACTTCAATTAATCACATTTCCTAAGTTTAGACTTGGGAATACATTAAAAATTATCAATTATTTTAATTAAATCCTCTCCAGGTGGAATTTCCAAAAACAATTTCTGGGTATTGTGCAATGCATGTGTCTTAGCCTCTCTACCAAATATTGAGGCTAGAGCACATCTGTTGCTACAAAAATCAACACAATTATTCTCACTAGAGGTTCAAACATCAAAATTATCTATTTCTGCATATCTCCAAAAATTCTTGGACAATCATCCCAAGGTATTTGAGACTCCCAAAGGCCTCTCACCTATTCATGATCATGATCATGCTATTCATTTGATTCCAGGAAGTGTTTCTCCAAACATCATATCTTACAAATACCCCTATGCCTAAAGAGTGAAATTGCACGTATAATTGCAAAAATGTTAGAGGTTGGTATAATACAACCTAGTCAAAGTTCTTTCTCTGCTCTAGTAGTATTGGTGCACAAGAAGGATGGATCATAGCATATGTATCAGTATTATAGGGAGTTCAACAACCTCTCTATTAAATTTAAATTTCCCATTCCTGTCATTGATGAAGTGTTGGATGAATTACATGGAGAAATTTACTTCACCAATTTGGATCTTTGTTCAGGATATCTTCAAATTAGAATGAAGACTGAAGACTTTCTAAAAAAAAAAAAAAATTCAGAACTCATGAGGGTGATTATGAATTTTTGGTCATGCCTTTTGGCCTTACCAATGCACCTTCCACATTTCAAGGTTTGATGAATTCCATTTTCAAACCCTTCCTTAGAAAAATTTTGTTAATATTTTTTGATGATATACTAATCTACAACAAGTCTTGGAAGAATCATGTTCAACATGTTGACAGGGTGCTCAAACTATTGGAAGAGAAACAATTATATGCAAAAATCTCCAAATGTTTCTTTGGAGTGCAAGAGGTGGAATATTTGGGTCATATTGTATCTCATGAGGGTGTTAAGGTAGACCATAACAAAATTAAAGTCATTACGAAATGGAAAATCCTCACAACCATAAAGCATCTTCGAGGATTTCTCGGGTTGACAGGGTATTATCACAAGTTCGTTAAGAATTATGGGAGAATAGAAGCACTTCTAACAACATTATTGAAGAAAGATGCATTTTCTTGGACTCTAGAAGCAACTAAGGCCCTTGAAAATCTTAAAGAGGCAATATGCGAAGCACCGGTATTAGCTATGCCAGACTTCACAAAAACCTTTATTGTGGAATGTGATGCCCCAGGAAATGGAATTGTTGTTGTCTTAATGCAAGAAGGAAGACCCATTACTTTTTAAAGTCATCTAATCAAATGAAAGTATTTACACAAACCTACTTATGAGAAGGAAATGCTGGCAATACTACACGCACTAAAGAAATAGCGACGTGACCTAATGGGAAGACACTTCAAAGTAAAAACAGATAATTATAGTCTTAATTACTTTTTAGAACAAAAATTATCTTTAAAAGAGCATCAAAAATGGTTCACAAAGATGTTGAGTTATGCCTTTGAAATCATCTACAAAAAAGGGAAGAATTTTTTTTTTGGAGATGCACTCTCAAGAAAGGATGAGGATATGGAAGCAATACTTTGTGTCATTTCTATTATCTGACCTGATTGGATAACTGGAGCAAGGGTTGAATGGGAGAATGACTAAGAGGTTTGGACACTCATTAAAAATTTGCAGCAAGATCACAGTACATCTGATGCATTTAGCTCAAAAAATTGATTCATTGTGGTACAAATATCACTTATATATTTTTAAGAATTCTCAACTCAAGCAAAATATTCTTTTGGCATTTCACACCTCCCCCTTAGGAGGGCACTCAGGATTTTAAAAACTTACTAGAGGGTCAAGAAGGATTTTTTTTTTGGATGACCTTAAAAATGATATTTAGAAGTTTGTGGCATAATGTATGGTTTTCCAACAAAATAAAGTTGAGATAATTAAAACCTCGTGTCTATTACAACCTTTAGCCATTCCAAGTCAACGTTGGAAGGAGGTCCCAATGGATTTTAGTGTGATCATGGTGGTATTTTATAGAATTTCCAAGTATGCACACTTTTGTGCATTATCTCATCCTTTTAAAATCAGTACAATTGTTACTGCATTTATGGAAACAATTCAAAAGCTACATGGAAATCAAAATATTATTGTAAGTGACAAAGATCGAATTTTCACTGGAAATATTTGGAGGGAATTGTTTTCTTGTCTTGGGACTCAATTAGCTCATAGCTCATCTTATGTTCCTCAATCTAATAGGAAAACTCAGATAGTGAAAATTTTTTTAGAAGGATATCTTCGTTTCTTTGTATCTGATAAACAAACACAATGGGTCAAATGGTTATCTCTAGTTGAATGGCGGCATAACACTTCCTTCCATACTGTAGCAAAAATGACCCCATTTATGGCACTTTATGGATATCATCCACCATCCATCACATCTCTTTAGGAGAAAATTCTAAGGTTCAATCAGTGGAAGATCACATCAAGCATCAACAACAAGTTCTTTGACTCTTAAAGGATATCCTCACTCTGGTGTAAAATCTAATGGAACAACATGAAGATCAATATCACAGTGAAAGAATTTTTGATGTAGGCGACTGGGTATTTTTACGACTACAACCATACAAAGAAATTTCCCTCAATCAAGCTAAGAAGGATAATAAATTATCACCCAAGTACTATGGTCCTTACAAGTTGTTGTAAAAGATTGGTAATATGGCATAAAAATTGGAGTTGCTTACATCTTCCTTAGTACACTTAGTTTTCCATGTTTCATGCTTAAAGAAGGTTATCGGTGACAAGCTCCCAATTCAAACAGTGTTTCCAAAACTTGACAAAGAAGGAAAAATAATATTTGAGCTTGAAGTAGCCACTTAAACAAGAATACGACAACTAAAAAATCAATTCATTTCAGAGTATCTCATTAAGTGGAAGAACTTACCTGCTGAAGATTCCAGATGGAAGGATGATAATTTTATACAAAATCCTCTTGAACTACTCAAGCGTTGAGGACAACACCTTTTTGAAGGAGAGGGGCATGTTAGGTCCCTACAATACTAGAGTATTCTCCTTATTTTTGTTGTTAGTGTAGCCCCCTATTGTTATTGTTGTGCCCATGTATCCCCCATGTTGTTATCGTTGTGCCCCATAAAAGCCCACTATTATTATTGTTGTGCCCTTACATTATTAGTGTTATGTAGGTTCTGATTATATTGTGACCCCTTAGACTCCTATATATACCAAGGAGGTATTATCAATTGAATCATCCAAGAATTTTTCATTTATGAAATGTAAAGGAGGTTGTTGAAAAGTAAACAAGAAATGTGTGTCTAATTTAATTTTCCCTTAATAAAATTGGACAATAAATTGTAATCTTACAAGTGATCATGAGATAAGATTACAATTTATTTTCCAATTTGATTAAGGGAATTAAATTAGACACACATGACAGGAGACAAAGAACTTTTTAGTAGCTTGGAGGAGAAGGATCTCCAGATGCATATCTAAATGGGTCATGACGGGAGGTATAGCGCTACCGGGATTGGTACAGTTACTTTCCAGAGATAGTCAAGTAAACCCTTCTTATTAAAATATGTCATGCATGTACCAGGCTTGAAAAAGAATTTATTTTCAGTTGCTAGGTTGGAGGATAGAGGATATGATTTGGTTTTCAGTGAAGGGAAAGCATTCCTTCGTCATAAAGCCACATGAAAAGTTAAGAATATTGGGTTTCGTGTGATGAATCTCTACAAACTTGATGTAGATGGTTGTGTAGTATTGATGGGTAAAGCAAACAAAGTGGTGAGCAGGGATGAGGGTGAGTTATGGCACAGGATATTGGGCCATCTACACCACAGTGCTTTGAAGTCCATGCAACATATTCCTACAGGGCTTCCAAAGGGTACTCTTGTGCAGATAGACACATGCAAGGGATGTACCATGGGGAAGTATGCAAAGGCTACTTTTCATGAGAAGGAGAACTGAGCAACGGAAATCCTTGAGAGAGTTCACTCAGATGTGTGTGGACCATTCTCTACAGATTCGAAAAAAAAGCATAGGTATTATATGATTTTTGTTGATGATTTTCATAGAAAGTGTTGGATCTACTTCATGCAGAAGAAAGATCATACGTTCTCCAAATTTTGTGAGTTCAAAGAATTGGTTGAGAAAGATACAAGGAAGCATGTGAAGGCTTTGAGGAGCGAAAATGGTGGTGAGTAAATCTATAATGAATTCAGGAACTTCTATAGCAAATAAGGAATTCATAGAGAGTTGATTGCGCCTCATAACCCACACCAGAATGGGGTTGCAGAAAGAAAGAATAGAATAATTGTGGGTGTGGCATGAGTGATGTTACATGATCAGGGCCTATTGTTTCATCTATGGGTAGAGGCATGCAACACAATGGTATTTGTGCAGAATCGTAGTCCTCATCAAATACTTGGCATGAGTACACCAGAGGAGGCTTTTTCTGGTAAGAAACCTGATGTTTCATATTTTAAAATTTTTGGCTCATTTGTCTATTTCTATGTGACCAAAGATTCCAGAAAGAATATAGAACCAACGACTAAGATTAGGATATTTTTTGGGTACACTGATACTCCCCACAACTATCGGGTGTATTTTCCGAACATCAAAATGACTGTTGTGAGATGGGATATAAAATTTGATGAGGAGAAAGCCATGTGATTATCCCTTGAGAGGGAGCTTGATTTGCATGTAGATGAGTAAATCTTGGTTCCAAAGGATGAACCTCAAGATGTGGAGCATCCACATGCGGAGGATCATGGAGTGGTAGAAAACACTCATGCAGAGCCATCCACTAGACATGGTAGAAGGCGCACCACAGAAGCTGAAAGATTGAGACTTGATGCGACAAAACATGTAGGAGCACCTACATGACTGCGCAGATAGATAGAGTCTCTAGATAGGTTTACTAGATACATGTCTCTTATGAGCAAGTGTATTGTGACAGAACCATCCTCTTTGAGTAAGCAATGCAACAACCAATTTTGGTTGACACCATGGTTGAGGAGTATGACTCCATCGCCAGGAACAGTGCATGGGAAGTTATCCCAAGACCATTCGGGAAATCAGTGGTTGGATCTAGATGGATCTATAAGGTGAAGCAAGTAGCAGATGGGAGTGTGGAGAAGTACAAGGCTAGATTTGTAGCCAGGGGATTCTCACAAGTTGAGGGGATTGACTATGAGGAGACTTTTGCACCAGTTTTGAGGTACTCATCGATTAGATCTATCCTTTCACTCTCAGCACAGATGGGGTGGCCGATACATCAGATGGATGTGAAGACTTCATTTCTCAATGGATTTATTGAGGAAGAAGTGTACATTGAGCAGCCAAAAGTTTTTGATACCTTTGACAGTGAGTCGCATGTGTGCAGACTCAAGAGAGCATTGTATGGGCTGAAGCAAGCACCTCGTGCTTGGTACACCATGATTGATAGCTATTTCACCGGGTTGGGCTTCATGAAGAGTGAAGCGGATGTGAACCTGTCACAGATTGTGGTTGATGGTAAGCTTTTGATTATCGTACTTTATGTTGATGATCTTATTTTGACAGGTAATGAGCAACTCATAACTTCTTGCAAAGAGGATCTTTCAAGAGAGTTTGAGATGAAGGACATGGAACTCCATTATTTCCTTGGTTTGGAGATATGATAGCGGGACAGGGAGCTATTTGTTTCTCAAGGCAAGTATGCCAAAGAGATTTTGAGGAAGTTCCACATGGAGAGTTGTAAACCCATGGAGACTCCTCTTGCAAGAAAATAGAGGAAGGAAGATGCTACTTCAGGTGAGGTAGTGGATGCTAATGTTTATAGGTATCTTGTAGGCTCACTCATGTACTTGGTGAACACACAACCATAAATTTGCTACGCAGTTAACGAGCTAAGTCAAGCTATGGTTAAGCTGACCAAGCTCTTTTGGAAGGTAGGGAAGCATGTCTTGAGATATCTTAGGGGCACTACAGAGTATGGATTATGGTATAGATGGATAGAGGGAGTGAAGCTTCAAGGCTTCACCGATGCAGATTGGGTAGGTAGTCCATCAGACAGAAATAACACATCAGGAGGGATCTTCATCATAGGTTCAACAACTGTTTATTGGTACAACATGAAGCAGAGATCAATTGCACCGAGTTCAACCAAGGTAGAGTACATGGCAGCCATTCAGGCTGCATGTGAGGCCATCTAGATGAGGAAAATTATTGTTGGTTTGTTTGGTCATCAGATGGATTCGACAGTGATACATTGTGATAACCAAAGTTGCATAAAGCTCTCGGTTAATCGAGTATTCCATGACAGGTGCAAGCATATAGACATCCGGTACCACCATCTCAGAGATTGTGTTTAGAGACGCATTATATTACTTCAGTACATTCCCACGGAGGATCAGGATGCAGATATTCTGACGAAGGCACTCGCCAAGAGAAAATTTGAATACCATAGAGGCAGGATCAGGGTAGCTAATAATCCCTTTCTTGTTGAGAGGGAGTGTTGAAAATTCAACAAGAAATGTGTCTCTAATTTAATTTTCCCTTAATTAAATTGGACAATAAATTGTAATCTTATCTCATAATCACTTGTAATAGTTAACCGAGTGTGATAAACTTAGTTAGCTCATGAATTTTGAGTTGAGGGTGGTTGGTGAGGCATGCGGAGTGATTCTATTTGTTTTTGAGTCCAAGTTGCAGTTAGTGCATTAGTTTAATGCATGAGAAATCAATTAAATCAATTAATTGAGTTAAAACCAGTTTAACTAGTTGTAACTGATCACTAGTGAGAGGTCAAGTGAATTAAATCATATTTAATTCACATGCAGTTATCTGTCAAGTGATTGACGATTTACTATTAATAGCTACATGCATGTCAGTTCTAATGAAGACCCAGTTGAGACAGAGGTTAAAGGGATGTTAACTATCAGTTGTACTATTAGCAAATTGCCCGCATGTAGTAATACACCCATAGGATTGCCCATGAGCATTGCGCAGTTTTGGAAGGTTGAAATTCCTAAAGAATAGGGATTTCATTCCACATGAATTGCGCAAGGCAGACAGGCAGAGCAGAGGCTAAAGATTGGCTAAGTGTTGGTCGATTTATTCCGGATCAGCATGAGACAGCTGTGAGAGTGCAACAGACTCTTGTGAGAAGAGTGCATTGTAATTGTTTCATGATTCCTTGGTGAATATACAATATAAGATAGAGGGGTTTTGAGCAGCAAGCTTTCCCTAGGAAAAATATTTGTGTTGTGGATTGATTTGCTTCTTTCTTTTACTTGTTATGATTAGCGATCGTGTTTATTTTCGCAATTAATTTGTAGAAGGATACAGTATCTTTCTTTATCATATCGCATGATCATATTGATTCCATTGATATACATATTGTTTGTATAATTTATATAGAGGTTACCCCCTCAAAGAGGTTAATTTTTAAGTCTTTAATCTATTTTTTATTCTATTTTGTGAGTTGGTTGCATAACAGAACCATTCTCTCTTCTAGTCTCTTCCATAACTTACCCCGAGGAACTCTGATGAAAGATTTTATAAAGTCAACAAAACAACAGAAGAGACCAGTTTTATTATTGTGACATTCCTCTGCAATGATCCTAAGAGTAACAAGATGGTTTATAGTTGAGTGTTGTCTCCTAAATGCATATTTCCCTTTAGTTCTTTTATCATGACTTTCAAGTTGAAGGCTAATCTTCTTTTCCAAAATGATTCCATATAGTTTAGCTAAAATGTGGCTAATCATAATGGTCTTGTAGTTAGAGGGAATACTTTTTATCCCCATTTTTAAAGATAGGCACAATAAGGCTTTGCATCTAAGGCTCAAGGAAACCTTGTTTCACTGCTAGATTGAGGAGTTTGTGTATATGAGGATTGAGTTTTTGTATATGAGGAATGAGGACAGATCTTCCAGTTTTGAAAATTTCATCTTGGTAGCCTTGAGTATCCCTAGTTTTCCCAATAGTGAGTTGTTTAAACATGAAATCCACATCTTCCAAAGAAAAGATATCCTCCTCTATGGAAGTGTTCAAGGTGGTGCCCATGGTGTCAGGGGAATCATAAATATTTTTAAGCAGGTATCCTATTTCCTTAAAGGAATTGAATTGTTTTCTTTTGCTTTAAGAACAAAAATTCTCCTCCAAAACTTTCTAGGCTTAACTTTAGAAAGGGGAAGAAGATGCTCTAGCCTCCTATTTATATAGGATAAATTCTTCCTTTTAGTAAGAGATTTGTATATATTTATTTTTTCAAACTTTCTTATAAAATTAGGAAAAACAAATAATTTAGAAATTAATTATATTTGAATTAAAAATTTGTAAATAATATTATTGAAATTGCAATATTATAAGCTTGTAATATAAATTTTATTTAAATAACTATGAGAATAGGGATTTTGGTACTTCTATAGAATTTTAAGTAAGATTTTAGTGGATTGTTAAAATTAAGTGTTGATATATAAAATTGATAGACTTATTGACATTTTTCGATCATTTGGCTTACATGACTAAATTAATCTACAAATAAACAAATAATACATTACCACAATTTATAATAAAATTATTTTTAAAATTAAATTAATATTTTTATATATTAATATTAATATTTTATTTATGTTCAATTTAATCTCACGATAGTTATCACATTATCAATATTCTTGACATTTTAATCATTTAGCAAACTTAAGGTAACACGAGAATGCTTCTCACTTGTGTTTGAAGGTAAAAATTAAATGTTAAAAAATTATAATCATCATATTATATGATTAATTAACTAATTGCAAAATTATATCTTTTAAACATAAATAAATAATATATTATTTATAAAAGCGTAAATCAGTTTATTTACCTAATTTATACGGAATTAATTCGAGAAATATCCATTAGAGAAACATTTTTTTTCAAGGAATTAAACAAATAGACTTAAACATAACTAGGAAAAAATAATAATACTAATATATTACACCATCATCCATTTGGGTGGAAAAAGGTGACATCCATTGGGATTTCCGAATTCCCACATTATCCAGTAACGTGAAAAAAGGGTAGTAGATGCATTGGGATTTGAAAGCGCACTGTTCAAGACGCAGTCGAGTAAGTAATTTTGAAAATTGAGGTGTAGAAGTCAGTTTTAGGCGGTGAAAATTATATACATATTGCTCAATTAAAGATGGCTCTCAATTTCTGGAAGATCCGGTGTGTTATATTTGGCGTGTCCAAAAGACGGCAGTGCTGGAATCTAGTCTCTGGATACATTCTGTCGCCATAGTTTCAAACCAGATACAGTCTAGATCTGGGAAAGCATGATGAAAAGACGGGCAATAGTTAATCTTGTAATTCTGAAGAATGTTATTACTGTTCTTCTAATATCATTGTGGGTCGCTGGAAGCGCTGGTCGAGCAGAAGGTATGCCCAAGTTTTCTGCCTTCATATTTGGAGATTCTCTGGTGGATCCAGGGAACAACAGATACATTGCCTCTACATCTAGAGCAGATTGGAGTCCTTACGGCGTCGATTTTGCACCGTCTGGCTTCCTTCCTACTGGTCGTTTTACAAATGGTCGAACTCTTGCTGACATAATAGGCAAGTGTTCCTTCTCGATTTCCTTTTATAATAATGGTTATCTATACTAAATTTCAAATTATCAGTACACTTATTGTATGCTCATGATTCTTTGGCAGTGCAAGAGCTTGGACAGGAAGAATTGCCTCAACCCTATTTAGCTCCTACGACACATGGGGATACTTTGCTTAACGGCGTCAATTATGCCTCGGGGGCAGGAGGAATTCTCGAGGACAGCGGGACCGTCTTTGTTAGTATCGAACACAGACCACAATTTTGTGATTGGATATTGTTTTAATTGTAGTTTCGCTCTATTGATTGATATGAATATTTCACTTTTATAAACTGTCTTAACTATAGATTGGTTTTGTTACTATTGAACACTGACCGTTACAAATTGTTTGAAGTTCGATTACTGTAATTTATGAGTTGAAACTGGCTTCGGGTCAGATTTTTATTTTTGCTTTTCACTATCAAAAATAAATCTGATGTGATCTACTTTGTTTCGAACCATGCAGCTCGCTCATTTGAGTTTCGACACTCAGATCAAATATTTCATCAATACTAAGATGGAGCTGGTCAGTATGCTGGGCGAAGACAGGACGATCGAGTTTTTGAATAGATCAATGTTTGTGGTTGTGTTTGGCTCAAACGATTATCTGGACAACTATTTGCTTCCTTTTTCGAACACCAAAGCCCAATATTCACCACAGGATTACAAGGAGCTGCTTATCTCCCACTTTGGCGACCAACTTAATGTGAGATCCGAGTTCTATATCTTCGTGGTTTATTTGAAATTTTATCAAATATACATTTCTAAATGAGATATTTTGAAGTTGCCAAACATCTTTTTGTCACCACAATCTGAACGGGATTGGTTGATTTTGTTGCAGAGACTATATCAACTTGGTGGTAGAAAGTTTATTGTTGCAGGAATAGGTCCTCTTGGTTGCATTCCTTATCAGCTATCCAACAGCGGGAGTGTTAATGGCGAATGCATTGCTGGAACAAATCAGCTTCTCAATAATTATAACAAGAGCCTGAAAGATCTCATCATTAATTTAAATTCAAATACTCCCGACGCTACTTATGTTTATATAAATTGTTATGATGCGGCTCACGAAGTCGTACAAAGCTACGAGCGATTCGGTGGGCATCTCATTGAAAGTCATTCTCATTTTCATTAGCCTAAATTTGAAATGTATTGGATTACGAAAAAATTACTTATCTTGCAGGCATGATTAATGTTAACACTGCTTGCTGTGGAATTGGCGGAAGATTCAAGGGACGAATTACATGCATACCGCATGCACCTTATTGCGGGGAAGATCGACACAAGTATCTATTCTTCGACGCATATCATCCAACAGAAGCTGCAAATCTTATATTTGCAGACAAGTTTCTTAACGGGGGCCCTCACTACGCATTCCCTATAAACATTCGTAGTTTAGCTGCAATTTAACCATACCTCCCGCACTTCCAATTGTATTGCTTTTCTCAGATTGTATCGACTAAAATATGAAAAGTGCAAGGATGGTTCACGATTAAAACTAATATTGTATTGCTTGTCTCGGATTGTATAAACTAAAATATTATAACTGGAAGGATCGTTCACGATTAAAACTATAATGCTTGTGAGCTTGGACCCAGATGAGCGTGCAGAATGTGTTTAGAATTGGCCTAGTTGAGAATCTGTCTGCATAGTTCAGAAATACCGTGGTGAATGGAGGAGACGTCATTAGGTAATTTAAATGGGCCCTCGATAGAGTTGAATTCACTTTATAAATATTTGGTTCGTAGATATCCATTTCGTGAAAAGATATTTTCATTAAATTCCAATTAAGCATAGAGTAACTCGCTAAATCCAAAAACATTTACCTTTTCCAAGGTACACAAATATGTTATATTTATTTATTTTTTAATAGGGTATATATATGATGATGATGGTTCAGATATATTACATTTATAGGGTTGATATCTTAAAAGGTAAAATGAGATATTACTGGAAATTTTTTAAGATTATTGTAGTTTTAGATTAAGAAGGTTAGTACTATGATAAATATTTTGAAAATTAAATCTAATGTAATTATAAGACGAAGAATTTAGATAAAATATCACACCAAACTCTCTGACCATGAGTTTGGATTTACCGTAGTCCACTTGCTCGACCGAGCACAAAGCTTCTGTGAGCACAAAGTTCTCGTGTACACGTGGCCACAAAGGCACTTTTAGCCACAAAGGCGATCCAGCCACAAAGGCTCTATATGTGGTTTATGGCTCACCACCAACCAGCCACAAAGGCGATATATGTGGTTTCTGGCTCACCACAAACCATCACTTTACAGTGACAAAAGATGGTTTCAAGCTGACCATAAACCATTACAAAGTGGTTTTAAGATCACCACGAACTTTCAAATGCCTTTACAAGGCTTACATTCCATACTTTAACATTTTGGAGTTTCTGGGTACATATAATGACCATTACAACAACCAACTAGACTTGCTTATAACATGCTAGGGAGTCTATTCCACAAATCCACACTAACTCAAACAAACATCTACTTTGTTGTCCACCGTAAAAATTGTTGATGCTTCCTCATCTTTTCCTACATCCTGGGCATCCTTGTCTTTGTCAAATAACTTCTTGGAACTCCATGCTTAACCTGTCATTCGTTAGAGTTGCAAATTCTAACAAAATAACTTTTCCTACATTGAGTTAGCTAGGCTCAATAAGGCTCAATAATATTTAAACATGATTCCAAGAAAATACAACATAAACTCTTCAGATTAATTTCTCTATCTCTGCCCAAAGATGATTATTTCCCAAATATTTCACCAATGATACCTGTGAGGGGTCCACTGATAAAGAATCGGATTTGACGACTTTCCAACTGGACTCAATGCAGTGTATTCCAACACTGATGATCTAGGCATAGGCATTCACAGCCACACGAAGAGAACACAATTTTCCGTTCAAAAAACAATAATCCAGGACTCCATGGTCCAATCCTCTGTCGTCCACAAATTCACCTGTTCACAGTATCAAGGTTTGATAACTGCTTCCAAGCATGCTTCCTCATGCTCGCTACTTTCCATCACAATCTACTCCCCTGGTCACACTGGGCACACACAAATGTGATCATCATGCAGCTCCAACCACTACTCTTAGATGCCATTTTCACTGTCATGTCTTCATCATATATGGTAGCAAATCAATCCTGCAAATAAATTTGTCTATTGTTGGAATGGCCAATTCCAACATAGACTCAAACTCATGACACTAGTTGGCCAAACTAAATGTCACAATAAATAACTCAACTCTGTCAACCAGATTTACATTAATGACATGACACTTTATAAAGAATAAAATTTAAAAAATGGAAAATAATAATGCAAAGTTCTACGACCCTTTACACAGCACTCTTATGTGCTCTTTCACACAGATTTGCAGATAGCATTGCACCTAAAGCAACACGTGTCACAACAAATCTACGTACCATTTCCCTCCAACATCTCGGACTCCAACAAGTCTCAGCCTCCACACTTAGAGGGCCTATTTGTATAGACCTCTGCCATGATATCATAATTACAACTGCCACCTTCATATTCCCAGTGCAAAACACCAGTCCCTTCAAGGAGTAAACCTGGAACAACTAATATCATAGTCACAAATGGTGCCATATAATATACAATATTTATTTGTATCCATGAAGCAAGCTCTCTGCAAGAATTGTTTTTATTGAAGTAGCAAGGCACCCAAAGAAGGTTGCGCCTTACTGTTCAAGATAAACCACCACGTTTGGAATCGACAATTTCTATATGACGCCATGAAGCATCTCCAACGTACCTTTCAAGAAAACGCAGAATGCATTAGATATGTTCTCTGATTCTCCATCGGCTCCTGCGTAGAATGCATCCACATCTGACCATCTTCCTTCCACCACACCATGTCTGTAGTGAAACAAGCCATAGCAAGAGTAACATCCTCATCCAATGTCTCCACGCAGAGAGAGAAACTCTACGCAGATTACAAAACAGACACAAATTCGGTCTAATTTGTCTTCAGGCTCGGTCTGCTAAGCCAAAAGCCTGATGAGGAGGTCCATGCTCTCGAGGCCCGCCGATGTGGCCTCCTTCAGGTCTTCTTCCATCAAAATCCTCGCCGGGAGCTCCATAAGCGCCATATTAAAGCTGAACACGACAACCTTGGTTTTCACCCGATCCACAGTGCCACCAAAAACTCTGCGATGCTTTCGGTGATCACGTTGAAATTCAAAAAGACATCGATATGAGAAATATTGACTGGAATGCAAAATTTGAGCAAGGTATCCACGCACATATCGATGACTCCACAGATGAGATCTCCAGGTAAGATCCACACAGATCGACCCATCACCGAATCTGTAGCCACCGATGGGCCACTCAGCTATCCTACAGAGAGATGCAGACACAGACAACACTTCTCCTCTTTCAGCGATTACATTGGCTGCTCACTTCACCAGTCACAAATAACATCAACACGCCTTGTAAGCAGCTCCACGGGCTTCCACACATTAACGCACTGAGTGCCAACACATTATAGGTCTGTTGCAATATGTGTATCTGCATGCAGATCGCATGTCAACACTGTATCACTTCTCAAGAACTAAGTTCTCAAGACTCTCGCTTCAGGATCCTACAGCCTCAACAAATCGGCGCAATCAACATTTTTCCTTATCTCTCTGTTCTTCTCCAATTCACAAGCCTTCATGTGGGCTCAACCTCGTAGGAAGACATCACTGCTACGTACGCCATTGCACTCGGGTCATCCCGTTAGCTCAGGTCACAATCCGGTGCTTAACACTGATCCATTTCCAACAGCAATCTAACCAGATACCACAATTCTCCAACGCTCCTTCCACAACACTCTTTTACTGCCCACTGCAATGGCACTGCTCAGATCATTTGGGCAGCGTCTATCTCCACGCAGAGGACAGACTTGCACAACCTCAGGCGGCAACGTCCAACAATCCTCAACCATCATGCTTTGATCTGCAGCCACACACCAACAACATAGAATGGAAAACACACAAAATACTAATCGAACTCTTTATTTCTCTTTCCCTCAGCCCACGAGGGGCCCAGGCCCAGGCCCTTATGGCTTTGATACCAAGATAAAATATCACACTGTGCAAACTCTATTCAAATTCTATATTCAATCAAAGATGTTACCTACATTTTTATACAAGCAATAGTCTCAAGATAGGAATTCTATCTTGGCGTACAGTAATGTGGTTGAGAGATTCTCTCAACCACACACTAAACTAGAAAAAATATAGTTCTAGCTATATCCTATTATGTAGGAACAAACTCCTCAAATAGGGAATTACAACCATAGACAAGTAGGAATTAAATATTTCTAACTAATTTTACAGAAACTACTTTTCATTCTCAATTCTTTTAGTCTCTCAAAGGTTACGCGTGAGCATTTTAGGAATTGATCAATGTCTAAATTCACTATTAAGATCATTTGAATTTACTTGTAACATTAGTGTTTTTATTTTCTAGATTGAGGTTGATCACCTCCTTATGATATCTTAGTTTTATTTTTCCCTCTAACTCTTTACCTCCCCACAATTTCTCTTAAATTTTGAAGTAATAATATTTTTTATATTACCATTATTCTGCAAAATGATCTCTCCTCCTCCTTTATCTCCAATGGTTTAGCCAAGACTAGGCATCCTTATGCCATCCCAACTTGATTTGAAGGTGGGGGTTTTAAGAAGAGTTAGAAGCAATTTTAGAGAACTTCTTGGTTTCCAACATTCCATATTTCTGAACTTATTTTTATGCAAAATATATCTAGTCATATTCATGCTTTCATTTGGGAAATACTTGCTTCAATTATGATGCAGGGGCATTAGGCTCAAGAAAATTCTTTGTATCTTAATAGACTTAGGGGTTTTGTGTTTTCAAGGGAGTTGATTTCTTATGTAATGATTTGAGTGATTTTAATGAAGAATTAATTAAATATTGTGAGGAATTTTGTAAATGTTCTCGAATGTTGGAAAACATGAGAGAATTAGGCTAGTTGAGAGTGTATAAGGATTGAAAGATTTAGTAATTAATTATAAATCCTAAAGTAGATTTTGTTTCATTATTTTGTGGATGAAAGAGGATCCTTAGGGATTAAGTAGTGATTTTAGGATTAAAGAGGATTCATAGGAAATTTTTGAGAAAATAGAGGATTTGGAACCAGAATTGGGTTCAGAAATATTTGTATAAATTGTAAGCCTAAAAGGCATATGGAGATAAGATTTCAAAATAGGTAGAGATTCAGGTTTTAGGCAAACAAGGGTTTGTTGTAAGCCTACGGGCATAATAGGAAAAAGGCCACTGATACAGAAGATCAGGCTAGAGGAAGAATTCCTATGTAAATATTGGTTTTAATACAGAAAAACTCAATTCCTGAGTTTGTGTTTTGAGTGTATATTGTGTGCAAGTGGAATTGACAGGAACAGGGAGAATTCTGTCATTTTATGTTCAATCTACAATTTAAGAGATTGTGTGGTTTGAGGGTGAATGTTCATTTGTTGAATTCTGTGTAAAATTAGCATCGATCATAGAATGGATCGATGCTATTAAAAGAATTACCTGGACTTCTAATTTTCCTGGATATATTTTATAATTGGAGCTGACATCGTATAAGCTATTTCAAGGAGGAATTAGACACACTGTTGTGTATACATAGTGAAATGAGGTCTGGGGTTTGAAGTCGTATTTAGGGTTTTTATTGTAATGGAAACCGATGGATAAGAACCACATAAATGTTGGAATTTATGAAAATTCCAGAACAAACCAGAGAGAATAAAACTCTCCTCTTTAACATAGAGAAAAATAAAAATTTGTTCACTGGAGACAGAGCTTTGCACTTGACAAAACTATTTCATTAACTTAAAAAAAAAAAACTATTACAGACACTTCCTCAACACAGAGGGTATACAAAATAAGATTGCTTCAAACACAGTGCAGAAAACAAACTCTCTGTCTCTCTGCTTAAAAAACAAAAACACTGTCTCTATTTTTACAAAACACTACACTATTGTGTGTGAACTTTTCGCACTGCTGTGCATAAAATAAAACATATCATTCTATTACAAATGCCTCTCGGGCTTTTACTTTATATATGCCGTGCATATATTAAAAACTATGTAAAACAAACTATATTAAAAAAACTTAAACAAAATGATGATATGGCCCACCTAACATAATGGCGCATATAACATATATAACACTGCATATGTTTTAAATCATAAAACATATCAAAACATTAATAAAACTCCGTCGCGCATATATTTGAAACATATAACAAAAAAAATTAATAAAACCATGATCAAACCAATACCCCAGACTTCCAACGAACATTCAACCAAATCACAATGACAAATTCGCGTTACGAATTTGGATGCTGATGTCGGCGCTTTGGACACGCGATGATATATTCAATCGGTCCTATAAGTCCATATCGGGTCCGCCAAAATGATTTGGGTATGGGCCCAAACTGTGATGCAAAAACTTTATCCATTCCACCATATTAAAATTTCGGGTCTGGATCAAAAACAATTTCAAACGGTTCAAACAAAACTCTAATTCCGATTGGAAAACGGACGCGATGAGCAAAATTCAACTCCGGCCTAAAACACACATCGGGCCCGGACTTAATCAATAAAAATGGGTTTAAACAAAAGTTTCAATTGCCGATGGTTAATCGGACCCGAGATAAAAACATAAACTGCGCTGTATAAAAGTGGATCGGGTCCGCCATTACTCATTGTGCAATCGAGCCATAAAAAAAAGAGCTCCTGATCGATTCAAACTTGCGATTGAATATGGTAATGCCACGTGGTCTTGTGGACCCGCAGAACTTAGCATTCGGCGGAGGGTGATTGTTATATATAATATAAAATGAGATTGTAATGAATGCATCGCATCGGGCCATAAAATAAAAGGGTTGTGGTTTCAATTGACTCGTTCCGATTGCGGAACTCGCCACATCAACAAGACACTGTGGGGACCACATTTAATAAAAAACGCCCGCATTGTTTCAAAATTATTTGTTTCTATTTTACCACTTTGTTTTGAAATATAGAGTACTGCATAAAAAAATGAACTGATTGTTCTCAAAATTAGAAGGTGGTCCTGTACACAAGCTTTTAAACAATTTTAGCAAGCGACTTTGAGTACATAATCCTGGAGAAAAAAATGGAAAGCGGCTCTGCACAGGGACAGTTGAAAGTAACATTTTAACACTCCCCCTTACTTTTAGCTGCTGGGTTATCAGTCATACCCAGAATTTTCCTCAAAAACTCAAAACTCTTCTACCCCAATGGCTTAGTCATAATGTCTGCAAACTGCTCCTGAGTTTTGCAGTGTTCCAAAAAAATTTCTCCATTGTTTACCAATTCTCTGATGTAATGAAACTTTGTGTCAATGTGTTTCGTTCTCTTGTGAAACACAAAATTCTTAGATAATGCAATAGCTGAGCTATTGTCACAAAAAATCACAGTTCCTTTTGCTTGCTCTTGGCACAAACTTCTTAGCATCCTCCTCATCCAAATTGCTTGACATGCTGGTGCTGTAGCTGCCACATATTCTGCCTCTACTATAGACAACGCTACAATAGGATGTTTTTTATAAGCCCATGAAATGGCTCCTGAACCCATGTGAAAAACATAACCAGAAGTGCTCTTCCGATCATCTACACTTCCATCCCAATCACTGTCAGTGTATCCAATTAAATCTGAACATTCTGAAGCATTATATAAAATGCCATACCTTTTGGTTCCTTTAACATACCTCAGAATTCTCTTCACTGCCTGCCAATGTGCATCCTTTGGCTTCTCCATGAATCTGGATATCAAACTAATATCATGCATTATATCGGGCCTAGTTGCAGTCAAATACATGAGGCTGCCAACTATGCTCTTGTACAAACTAGGATCAAAATCCTTGCTGCTGTCCTCTCTGTTGAGTTTTAATCCCATCACTATGGGAGTGATTGCTGCTTTGCTCTCCTGCATATTAAATCTTTCCAGCACTTCATTAACGTATTTTTCCTATGAGATAAAAATCCCATTTTCATCTTGTTCTACTTATATTCCTAAGAAGTATTTCAACAAACCCATGTCAGTGATTTCAAATTCTTATTTCAAATTCTTCTTTCATGACTGTTTTAAAATTTTCAATAAGGTAATCATCATTACCTGTGAAAATAACATCATCAACATATAAAACCACAATCAACATTTTACCATCCTTTTCTTTGATGTAGAGGGTGGGTTCTCCCTCACACTTTTCAAATCCATTTTCTAGTAGATAGGAATCTATCCTACTGTACCACACTCTTGGTGCTTGCTTTAGCCCATAAAGAGCTTTCTTCAACTTGCACACTTTGTGCTCTTGGCCTTTCTTTTCGTAGCCGAGAGGTTGTTCAATGTAAACCTCTTCCTTTAACACTGCATTTAGGAATGCTGACTTCACGTCCATTTGGTAAAATTTCCACGTGTTTTGTGCTACTATGGACAACACTGCTCTCACGGTTTCCATTCTAGCAACCGGTGCGAAATTTTCCTCATAGTCTATCCCATGCTTCTGCTTATACCCTTTGACAACAAGTCTTGCCTTGTGACTTTCTATTTTTTCTTCAACATTACTCTTGGTCTTGTAGACCCATTTAACTCCAATGACATCTTTACCTTTTGGGAGTTCAACCAAATCCCATGTCTTGGTTCTTTCTATGGAATTAATCTCCTCATCCATGGCTTCTATCCATTTCTTATCCTTAATAGCTTCTTCAAATTGGATAGGGTCATCAACATGACAATATAAAGAAAAATAATAATTTATACCTGCATTTACTGCCTCTTGTTCATAAATGTCATTCAAATTTATGAACTTCTTACCTCTTTCATTTGGTGTACAAGTGCTTGAAGAAGCACTTGAATTTCCTCCTTGTGGTGTGCTTGGAGAAGCACTTTCATTTCTCCTCAAGGGTGTCTCTTGCTGCTGTTTGGGGATGTATTTCAGCCAACTCATCATCATTTTCATCATGAGATAAATAGTGTTTAACATTCACTGTTTTCTCTATGCTTCCATCCCAAGCTTCCTCCTCAATGAACTGAACATATTTGCTCACAATAAAATTCTTGGTGGATGGGTTGTACAACCTATAAGCTTGGATTCCTCACTGTGTCCAATGAAAATACATTTCTCCCCCTTACCGTCCAACTTCTTCCTTATTTGATCTGGAATGTGTGCATAAGCCACACATCCAAAAACTTTCATGTGTGTGACACCTTGCTTTGTGCCACTCCATGCCTCTTCCGACACTTTGTTCATAACTACTTTTTTAGGGCATCTATTCAAAATGTACGCTGCACAATGTACAGCTTCAGCCCAATAATCATTAGGCAAATGCTTTTCCTTTAACATAATCCTTACCATGTCCATTATTGTTCTATTCTCCCTTTCGGCAACTCCATTTTGCTGCGGAGTATATCTAGTTGTAAACTGCTTATGAATCCCATTTTCTCTACAAAAACGTAGAAAATATTTAGAGATATACTCACCTCCTCTATCAGTCCTTAGGAATTTGATATGCATCCCACTTTGGTTTTCCACAAGTGCTTTGAAATTGCAAAATCTTTCAAACACTTCACTTTTGTTTTTCAAAAAGTAAACCCAAGTTTTTCTAGTAAAATCATCAATAAATGTTAGCATGTAATGGTTGCTAGCAAGTGATGGAGTTTGCATCGGTCCACACAAATCTGAGTGGACAATATCTAAGGGTGCTTTTGCCCTTATGCTTTTCCCGGAAGGAAAACTTTCTCTGTTTTTTTTCCCCAAGATACAACCTTCACAAAGGCTGTCCGGTTTCTCAATCAATGGCAAACCTCTTACCATTCCTTTTCTGTTCAACAAGTTAAGACCTTCAAAGTTGAGACATCCAAATATCAAGTGCCACAACCAATTGTCATCTTTTGGTTCGCTTTGGAAAGCCTCTTGTGTCACTGCTGCTACTTCTTCTTCATTTTTCAAATTTTCTCTCATTGTGAGAGGGAACATCCTGTTCCTTGTCATCTTCACTTCAGAAATACATTGTTTGCTGGGTGATTTATCCATGATGGTGCAAACATCATCCTCAAAGAAAACATTGTACCCCTTTTGAACAAGCTGTCCAATACTCAAGAGGTTACATTTCATTCCTGGAACATAATAGACATCTGCTATGGATTTATTTTCACCTTTCCTTGTTCAAACATTTACATCTCCTTTTCCCATAACAGAAACTTTACTATCAGTCCCTAGTGTGACTTGTGACTTCACACTTTCATCTAACATAGAAAACATGGCTATGTTTCCTGTCATATGGTTACTACAACTGGAGTCTAGAAACCATAAATCTTCACTCTTTTCCTCAGCCATATTACAAGCTAAAAACAATTTATCTTGGTTGATATTTTCTCTAGTAAAATTTGCATTTGTTCTATTTCCCATATCATGCTGCTTCTTTCTACATTCATTTGCATAATGTCCATATTTTTTACAATAGTGACATTGGACATTGAATTTATCATACCTTTGTCCTTGAGCATGTTGCTGACCACTTTGCTGGCTGCTGCCTTGGCCTTGATGCTGATTTGGATTGCTGCCCATTCCTTGAGCATTTGCTGGATTGTTTCTTCCACCTCTGTTTTGGCTTCTGCCTCTTCCTCTCTTGTTTCCTCTGCCTTGCCCTCTTCCTCTTCCAAAGGAAATCTGGGTCTTAAAGGCATGTTACAGAGATGATTTTTCATTTCTATCGAATCTCTACTCATGTTTCATCAGTGATGCATGTAGCTCATCAACTGAAAAGTTTGTGCGATCCTTGGTCTCTTCTATGGTGGTGACAATCACATCAAACCTTAAGGGTAGACTCCTCAAGAGTTTTTCCACAATCCTCCTTTCTTCAAGAGTCTCTCCATGAGACCTTATCTGTGTGACCATTCCAATCACATGTGTGAAGAATGAGTCAATATTATCAGACTCCTTCATGTAGAGAGTCTCAAAATCTCTCCTCAGCAACCGTAGTTTTGTTGTCTTCACTTTCTCCATGCCTTGATAGGTTGTCTTGAGAGTTTTCCACGCTTCTTTAGATCTCTTGGTTGCTGCTATCCTTGGAAAAACACTCTCATGCACTGCTTGATACAAAAAGTAGAGGGCTCTAGAATCCTTCTTCTTATTTCTCTTCAGCAGTTCCTTCTCTGCCTGAGTTAAATCATTAAACTCATTTTCATCTGTTGGCTCTTCAAATCCATCCTAAACAAGTTCCCATAAGTCTTGGGAAGAAAACAGGGCTCTCATGGTTATTGCCCAGTAGTCATATTTTTTCCCATTAAATTGTGGGAGCTGGGTATTTCCAATACCCATGCTAGTGCTGGCTCCAGCCATTCTTGCACTCTTAACTATGCTTCAAAATACTTGACTGTGTTTTTAAAACAACTGACTATCTTCAACAGTAACAAAAAAAAAAATGACTTGAGAAATACCTTGGATTCTTCTTGACTGAGTCTTCACTCTGCTGGAGAAGCTGCTGCAACAAGAACTCCTTCCTTCAGCTTCTTTGACACCTTCAAAGAGCCTGGACTAGCTTTGATACCATGTTGGAATTTATGAAAATTCCAGAACAAACCAGAGAGAATAAAACTCTCCTCTTTAACACATATAAAAATAATTTTTTTTTCACTGGTGTTGTGAAACCAGCTCCAAAAATAGAAGAAAAGAGATATCAACGCCTTAGAAATAAGCCACTTTGAGGGGGCAACCTCCAATACATTACATGAATGAAAAATTCTTGGATGATACAATTTAAAAAACCTCCTTTCTATATATAGGAGTCCATGGGGCCATAATGTAATCCTAGTGGACCACAATGTAATCCTAACCGACCTAACAATAATAATTTAAGGGCACAATAATAACAATATGGGTGTTACAAGGGTACAATAATAAAAATAAGGGGGTTACACTGACAATAATAAGGGACTATACTAGTAATATAGGGACCGAGCATGCCCCTCTCCTTCAAAAAAGTGTTGTACTCAACGCTTGAGTAGCTCTGGGTGCTTCTGTATAAAATTCTCATCCTCCCATGTAGAATCTTCAGTGGGTAAGTTCTTCCACTTGATGAGATACTTTGAAATTGATCGGTTTCGTAGCTGTCGAGTTCTTGTTTCTGTGACCACTTTAGGTTCCAATATGATTTTTCCTTCCTCATCAAGTTCTGGCAATATTTTTTGAACTGGAAGATTTTCACCTATAACCTTCTTTAAGCATGAAACATGGAAAACTGGATGCACTCGTGAAGAAGCAGGAAGCTCCAATTTGTATGCCATATTACCAATCTTTTGCAACACCTTGTAAGGACCATAGTACTTTGGCAATAATTTATTATTCTTCTTAGCTTGCTTGAGGGAAATTTGTTTGTATAGTTGTAGCCGTAAAAATACCCAGTATCCTACATCAAAACTTCTCTCGCTACGATCTTGATATGCCTGTTGTTTCGTTCGATTTTGTGCCAAATTCAGGTTATCCTTTAAGAGTTGGAGAAATTCTCGTTGATGCTCGATGTGATCTTCCACTGCTTGGACCTTCGAGTTTTCCCTTAAAGATGATGTGATGGATGGTGGATGATATCCATAAAGTGCCATAAACGGGGTCATTTTTGCTGCAGTATGGAAGGAAGTGTTATACCACCATTCAGTGAGAGGTAACCACTTGACCCATTGTGTTTGTTTATCAGATACAAAACAACGAAGATATCCTTCCAAAATTTTATTTACTATCTCAGTTTGACCATCTGATTGAGGATGATAAGATGAGCTATGAGCTAATTGAGTACCCAAACAAGAAAATAACTCCGTCCAAAAATTTCCAGTAAAAATGGGATCTCTATCGCTCAAAATAACCTTTGGGTTTCCATGTAGCTTTTGAATTGTGTCCATAAAAGTAGTAGCAATTGTACTTTCTTTAAATGGATGAGATAATGCACAAAAGTGTGCATACTTGGTAAGTCTATCAACTACCACCATGATGACACTCTTTCCTTCGGACTTAGGTAAACCTATGATAAAATCCATTGAAATCTCCTCCCAACGTTGACTTGGAATGGATAAAGGTTATAGAAGTCCCGGGGTCTTAATTGTCTCCACTTTATTCTGCTGGCAAACCAAACATTCCGCCACAAACTTTTGAATATCAGATTTAAGGCCATCCCAAAAAAAATCTTTCTTCACCCTGTGGTAAGTTTTTAAAAATCCTGAGTTTCCTCCTAAAGGAGAAGTGTGCAATTCCAGAAGAATATTTTGTTTTAGTTGGGAATTCTTACAAAGATATAAGCGATCTTTGTACCATAAGGAATCATTTTTCCAACTAAATGTATCAGGTGTACTAGGATCTTGCTGCAACTTTTGAATGAGTGTCCATACATCTTTGTCCTTCTTCCATTCATCTCTTTCTTCGGTTATCCAATCTGGTTGGATAATAGAAACGACACAAAGAAATGCTTCCACCTCTTCATTCTTTATTGAGAGTGCATCTGCAACAACATTAAGCTTTCGTTTTTTGTAGATTATTTCAAAGTCATAACCCAACATCTTTGTGACCCATTTTTGCTGCTCTTTTGAAGATATTCTTTGTTCCAAAAAGTGTTTAAGACTATCATGATCAGTTTTTACCTTGAAGTGTCTTCCCATTAGGTAAGTTTGCTATTTCTTTAGTGCATGCAGTATTGCTAACATTTCCTTCTCATAAATAGGTTTTTGTTAATACTTTCCTTTGATTGGACGAATTTCAAAAGCAATGGGTCTTCCTTCCTACATTAAAACAGGACCAATTCCATTTCCCGAGGCATCACATTCCACAATAAATGTTTTTGTGAAGTTTGGCGTAGCTAAGACTAGTGCTAGGCACATTTCCTCTTTAAGATATTAAAAGGCCTTAGTTACTTCAGGAGTCCATGAAAATGCATCTTTCTTCAATAATGCTGTTAGAGGTGCTGCTATTCTCCCATAATTCTTAACAAAATTGCGATAATACCCTGTTAACCCGAGAAATCCTCGCAACTGCTTTATGGTTGTGGGGAATTTCCATTCCTTAATGGCTTTAATTTTGTTAGGGTCTACCTTAACACCCTCATGAGATACAATATGACCCAGATATTCCACCTCTTGTACTCCAAAGAAACATTTGGATGTTTTTGCATATAATTGTTTCTCCTGCAATAGTTTGAGCACCCTGTCAACATGTCCAACATGATCCTTCCAAGACATGCTGTAGATTAGTATATCATCAAAAAATACTAGCACAAATTTTCTAAGGAAGGGTTTGAAAATGGAATTCATCAACCCTTGAAAGTAGAAGGTGCATTGGTAAGGCCAAAAGGCATGACCAAAAATTCATAATGACCCTCATGGATTCAAAATGTTGTTTTTGGAATATCTTTAGTCTTCATTCTAATTTGATGATATCCTGAACGAAGATCCAACTTGGTAAAATAAATTTCTCCATGTAATTCATCCAATAATTCATCAATCATAGGAATGGGAAATTTATCTTTAATGGTGAGCTTATTGAGCTCCCTATAATCCGGACACATGCGCCATGAGCCATCCTTCTTGTGTACCAATACTACAGGAGCAGAGAAAGAACTTTGACTAGGTTGAATTATACCCGCCTCTAACATTTCTGCAATCATACGTTCAATTTCACTCTTTTGGACATAAGGATATCTATAAGGCCCGATGTTTGGAGGAACACTTCTTGGAATCAAATGAATAGCATGATCATGATCACGAATAGGTGGGAGTCCTTTGGGAGTTTCAAACACCTTGGAATGATTGTCCAAGACTTGTTGGAGATCTGCAGAAATAGATGATTTTGATGTTGGAATTTCTAGTGAGCATAATTGTGCAATTACGCCTCGTTGTTCTTTCTTTAGAAGCTTTGTCATGCCATTAGAGCTTATTATCCTTCCTGGCTTCCCTTCAATACCCCGTAGTTCGACTTCCTTTCCTTCTGAAAAGAATTTCAAGAAAAGTTCTTTAAAATTAAAAGCTACCGTCCCCAAAGATTGTAACCATTGTACTCCTAGTACAACATCAGCACCTCCCATAGGAATGGAAAGCATTGGACTATTCAATACATATCCCCCCATGGTTAGCTTGATATTATGGCATTTTCCAGAGAAATTTATAGTTCCTCCATTTGCAACCATCACTTGACATTCTGGTGTTGGGTATAGGAAACAATTCAATTCCTTGGCTACCTTACAATGAATAAAATTATGGGTGCTACCCGAATCAATCAACACTATTACCTTTTTCTTCTTGATATGTCCTTCTATCTTGAGAGTTTGAGGAGTGGTAATTCCTGCCAATGCATTACACGATATGGTCAGACTCATTTCTTCCTCTTCTAAGGCTGGTTCCTGGTGTATATCCTCTTCTTGTTCATTTTCTTCTTCCTCTTCACAATCTATGTAAAATAATTTCTTCTCAGCACACTTATGACCTTTAATGTATTTTCTATCACAACTGTAGCAAAGCCCTTTTGCTCTTTTTTCTTCCAATTGTTGTGGTGTCAACCTTGTAGGTTGTGGAAATCTAGGCGTAGCAACACTTCCTTCTTTATAGAATTGAGTGGTAGGCTTCCTTGTCGCCATAATTTTACATTCTACTTTTCTTGCCAACCTGAATGCCTTCTCCAATGAATAAGGTTCCAAAACGCGAACTTCATGTTGGATGTTATCCTTTAAAGTGCCTATGAAGAGATCAATCTTGTGTTCCTCTGGAATATCAGTTACCCTTATATTCAATTTTTGGAAGTCCTCATTGTGCTCCCCCACTAAACCCTTTTGTTTGAGATTTATCAATTGGCTAAAGAAGGTGTTGCTCTTTGTATCCTCATAATGTGCTATCATTTCCTCCGTAAAAATTGACCAAGTGACAATTTTTTTATAGGAGCAAAGCCATCGATACCATACAAATGTATTTTGTTCTAAATGTAAAGTTGCAATGCGTACCTTTTGTGTGTTTTGCACATTATTGAGATCAAAATATTGCTCCATCTATAGTATCCATGTTACAGGATCCTTTCCATCAAACTTCCTCATATCCATTTTTGGAATATGGTGGTTCTTCCCTCTAACATTAGAGTTTATGAAATCATGATTAACATTTATTTTGTTCTCATCATGAGTTTCCTCTACTATCTTTTCACCATTAGGAAACATTTATTGTATCAACTTTGTCAAACCTTCCATGTCTGCTTTTAGATCATTCTTCATGTTTTCCATTTTTTCATCGATCTTAGCTTCCATGTCATCCATCTTAGATTCCATGCCAGCTTCCATGCCATCTATCTTAGATTCCACGCCTTTCTTCAAACCATCCATATTATTCTTCACACCATCCATATTTTCTTCACACCATCCATATTTTCTTCCATGCCTTTCTTCAAAACTTCCATTTCATTTTTTGTGATTTTGCGAGATGCAGATTTAGTGACTTCATTTTGTAATTTTGATAGATCATGTTGCAATTCTTCATCTTCATGAGTCATAGTAGAGCCTTCTTAAGGCTTAATGGGTGTTGAATTATTTTTAAGGGGTATTTTTTAGAACCCAATACCGATATCTATTCTAAAATATTCCCTTGGAATCAATTCAAATTGATTTTTCAAGACTTATGCAATTCAGAAAAAAAATACAAACCTTTTTCTTGCTTTTGAGGAGCTCGATATTGAAATTGGATTATCCTTGTGATTGCGGCTCTTCAATATCTAAAATTCAGCACTAAAGTAGCCCTCTGAATTCTCTTTTGAATACCACAGGTCTGACCTGATTTGGATTCTTCAAGACAAAGTTATGTCCAATCTCCCACAATGACCCAATTTTGGACTAGTTCAGTAGAGCGAACTTGTACAACTTGTCATGTGTCACTGTTTCAGCCTTTGGCTCTGAAATTGATAGAGATGAAACTAAAGTCCGTGTACTTGCGACCAATTTTTACGGCACTCCAATCCGATGCTCAGAGAGAGAGAGAGTTATGAAAATTTTCTCATGATCACCTCTTTGAGATGAAATTCAGGAGCCTGAAAACGCACTAGCTACCACAGATCATATCTCCTAAAATATTGCGAACCAAGATCTGAAATTTTTTGACAATGTTCCTTATGATTTCGGCTTCGTACCCTAAAAATATCAGCGTCTGAAACTTCGTAGAAAAAACGTTATAGCGAAAATTTCACGAGGACCTGTTCAGGATCTTGAAATAAGACCTAACTTCCACAGATCATATCTCCCAAAATATTGCGAACCAAGCTCTGAAATTTTTTGACAATATTCCTCAGGATTTCGGCTTCGCACCCTAAAATTTTTAGCTTCTGAAACTTTGTAGAAAAAATTTATAGCGAAAATGCCACGACGACCTGTTTGGAGCAGCGAAACCCTAGAATCCAAAGCTCTGATACCAAATGTTGCATAGCCAACTCCAAAAATAAAATAAAAGAGATATAAACGCCTTAGAAATTAGCCAATTCGAGGGGGCAACCTTCAATACATTACATAAATGAACAATTCTTGGATGATACAATTTACAAAACCTCCTTTCTATATATAGGAGTCCATGGGGCCATAATGTAATCCTAGTGGGCCACAATGTAATCCTAGCCGACCTAACAATAATAATTTAAGGGCACAATAATAAAAATATGGGGGTTACAAGGGTACAATAATAACAATAAGGGGGTTACACTAACAATAATAAGGGACTATACTAGTAATATAAGGACCTAACAACTGGAGACAGAGCTTTGCACTTGAAAAAATATTTCATTAAATTAAAAAAAAAACTGTTACAGACTCTTCCTAAACATAGAGGGTATACAAAATAATACTTCTTCAAACGCAGTGCAGAAAACAAACTCTCTGTCTCTCTGTCTAAAAAACATAAACACTGTCTCTGTTTTTACAAAACACTACACTGCTGTGTGTGAAATTTTCGCACTGTTGTGCATCAAATAAAACATATCATTCTATTACAAATGCCTCTTGGGCTTTTACTTTATATATTCCGCGCATATATTAAAAACTATGTAAAACAAACTATATTAAAAAAACTTAAACAAAATGATGATATGGCCCACCTAACATAATGGCGCATATAACATATATAACACTGCATATGTTTTAAATCATAAAACATATCAAAACATTAATAAAACTCTGTTGCGCATATATTTGAAACATATAACAAAAAACTTTAATAAAACCATGAACGAACCAATACCCCGAACTTCAAACGAACATTCAACCAAATCACAATGACAAATTCATGTTATGAATTTGGATGCTGACGTCGGCGCTTTGGACGTGTGATGATATATTCAATTGGTCCTATAAGTCCATATCGGTCCACCAAAACGGTTTGGGTACGGGCCCAAACTGTGATGCGAAAATTTTATCCATTCCGCCATATTAAAATTTTGGGTCCGGATCAAAAACAATTTCAAACGGTTCAAAAAAAACTCCGATTCCGATTGGAAAACGGACGCGATGAGAAAAATTCAACTCCGGCCTAAAACACACATCGGGTCCGGACTTAATCAATAAAAATGGGTTTAAACAAAAGTTCCGATTGCCGATGGTTAATCGGACCCGAGATCAAAACATAAACTGCGTTGTATAAAAGTGGATCGGGTCCACCATTTCTCATTGTGCAATCGGGCCATAAACAAAAGAGCTCCTGATCGATTCAAACTTGCGATTGACTATGGTAATGCCGCGTGGTCTTGTGGACCCGCGGACCTTGGCATTCGACGGAGGGCGATTGTTATATATAATATAACATGTGATTTCAATGAATGCATCGCATCGGGCCATAAAATAAAAGGGCTGTGGTTTCAATTGACTCGTTCCGATTGCGGAACTCGCCACATCAACAAGACATTGTGGGGACCACGTTTAATAAAAAATGCTCGCATTGTTTCAAAATGCTCTGTTTCTATTTTACCACTTTGTTTTGAAATACAGAGTAGTGCATAAAAAAATGAACTGACTGTTCTCAAAATTAGAAGGCGGTCCTGTACACAAGCTTTTAAACAATTTCAGCAAGCGGCTTTGAGTACATAATCCTGGAGAAAAAAATGGAAAGAGGCTCTGCACAGGGACAGTTGAAAGTAACATTTCAATAAGAAATTTAACAATAGAAGTTCATTCATGCGTGGAATGAATGCCGGAGAGGGTTTGAAGATTTGATGGAACGCTGGCCTGTTCGAAATCGTGAGTTGGCAAAGGCAGAAAATACAAAGAAATGGCACAGTGGAACTTCAAAGTCATAGTGCAGTGAAATGAATCGATGGATAGTTTAAGGGCGGAGGTGCGTATTGAATAATTAGAAGCGAAACTGTGAGCAACAACCCAGCGGAACCGTGAAGTGGTTTCAAAAAACAATAAACGGTTTTCGCGTGACTCAAGGATGGTAAGTGGTAAACTTCTAAACGAACGTGATAGTGCTAAACGTGTGACACATAGAAATCGACAGAATTTAAATACCGCCGATTTCGCGTTGATCTGGAGCAATAAAGTGCTGAAGAAAAATTAACGTGATAGCCATCCGATCCTAGCCATCGGAGATCTGACGGCGTTCGCATCATTAGTTGCACGGAGGTTAATGCAAAGTAAGTTGGATATGTTGTGGGACCCAATCAAAATATTATGTTGATATTTGGGTTTTTAACCATAGTATGGAATATAAACATGGTATGAATATATATTAATGAAATGTGAGCCCGAATATACATAAATGAATTATGGGCCGAATAGCATTCGGATTAATGAGTGCATATGGACATTTAAGAAAGGTTAGTGGACTGGAAAAGCATTGGCCAAAAGTTTATTGTTGGCATCTTTGGTAATTTTAACCAAAGTCGACATATTGATTCGAATATTCATGAAATGGGTTTTGGCCTATGGTTTATAACCATAGACTATAAGGCAAGGAACAATTCCGCATATGAAGTTTGTAAAGTGGGTTTTATTATAAGGTTTTAATCAGAGATTTAAAAGGTAGCTTCCGCATTAAAGTTTGCTCACTTTGAAAATTATGTTGGTTGATGAATGAACCATGCATTTTTATATGCACCTTAAGGTGAGAATGTGGGTTTTGTTGTCTTTGGCTGCATCAAATTAGGAGGATAGGATAGGGAGTAATTATTTTAATCTTGAGGCTATATGTTATAAACTAATTTATACCAATTATATCTTCCTCCATGACTCTCCCAAACCTCACATCCATATAAAATGAATGATGAGAGTATCAGAGATGATTTTTTTCTTTTGCATATCCAAAAATATTCGAACTTTCAAGCTCATAATAATTTTTTGATCATCCATTTATCATTTTCTCAATGTTATAATTCTAATTTATCTTGTGATGGATATTGATTCCAAGATATGTGTATGAAAGAATTCCATCTAGGTAGTTGTTGTCAAATATTAAAGCATCATATGTGATCTTTCTGGATTTAATTATCATGACTTTCGTTTTGTTAATATTAATAGTCAAACCCATCTTGGAGCATAAATATTGGAAAATTCTTAGTTTCTTGTCGAGATTTTAATGACTCCCCTCCACGATATCAATAACATCAACATAAAGGATAATAATTATTACTATACAAGTTAGCATGGGGCCAACCAACTTGCATCTTCTAAACACTATTTTAGATTATCAATGTATATGCCAAAAAGGGTAGAGGAAAAGGGGCGGCCTTGCTTGGCTCTAATATTGCATTTAATTTCTTCAAACCATCCCTTCCTAGTACTAAACTTGGCAATAACATTCTTGTGCATTTTTTTCATAGAAACGTTCAACTTGAGAGGAACCATTATCTCTTCCAACCTCTTCCATAGTTTTTTCCTATGAATAATGTCAAAATATTTTTTATTGTGGCATTATTTTGCAATGATATTTATATTAAAAAGGTGGTCTATAGTTCAATTATATCTCCGAAACCCATTTTTTCCTTTAACACATTTACCATGGCTTTCTAGCCATAGGATAGTCTTCTTTTCCATTATAATTTTGTGCAAGTTGACAAAAATGTGGCTAATAATAATGCTCTTATAATTAGAGGGAATTCTTTTATCCCCACCATTAATGATAGGCACAATGAGGCCTTATGTTCAAGGCACAAGGAAGCATTGCTTCACTACCAAGATCTTGTGCATGTGAGGGATCAAAGTAGACCCTTCCATTTTTTTAAATTTGGCTTGATAGCCTTCGATATCCTTAGCTTTATTTTTAGTGAACCACTTATCCCCAAAATCAACATCTTTATAGAAAATATATCATCCTCTATAAAGGAATTCAAAATGGTGTCCATGGCATTAGAAATTTCATAAAGGTTTTTAAGGTAGGCATTCTAGTTCTTCAATGGAATTAGATTATTTTCTTTAGTTTTACGAATTAGATATTTCCTCCAAAACCTTCGCAGTTGTCTACCTGTGCAACGAAACAGTCTTGATGATGCTTTTTTACCTAATCCCAAATCAAAATTCAAGAAATCGTGTACTCTGTAATGTTTAAACCATTTTTGAGGTTGGAAATGGGATTCAACATTACCAAAATCCCCTTAGGCACTCAAAATACTTAAGTTTAACAACCGTAAACATGATTCTCGATGAAATTTTTGCTGTATTTTTTAAAAATCTTTGCCGGATTCTCGGGCCAAAACGTTGCCCGGAAACGACACGCCAAAAACCTTCTAGGATAAAATTTAGATATGCCCAACAACTACTCTTTCTTTTAAGAATATTTTTATACTTATTTATCTTATCAACCTTTAAATATTGGTTAGGGGATTTCTTAATCACTTTTCTATAAATTTTACAATCATTATCATACCAAGGGTTGGTAGTTATTTTTATATGATGCCTCAATAGAGAACTTGCTAATGGAAGCAGAGAGGGTTGTAGTAAAATTATATTAGAGTTTTTTCAGTTATAAGTTAAGAAGTGTAAACCCTATTTAAATAATTTAAGAATAAATCCATTTTACTTTTGTTTAAAAGAGGTTCTTTTGATTCTCAAATTCTCTTTTATGTCATTTTTGTGCATGGAAAATATTAGAATCTAGGTTAAAGTTTGGTGGTCATAGCTAGGCTCATGGTCATTTAAGAGATCAAAATTTACAATTTGGTTAGAAATAGAGATATCAAATATCACATAATCCACGACACCACTGTTTAAACCATGAAAACAAGTCATTTGGTTGGATTTCGGTGAAAATTATAAGGTATTGAGAACTACTGAGCTTGACTAACTCGAAAACAAAGAAATTCTCAGTCGGGTCTTCAATTTTTTTTTTTTTTATATACTAGCAAAAAACAAGGTCCTCATTTAGCCAAAGAGGATGAAGGTTGGGAACATGGATTAGAATAATAGCTTTACTATAACATTAAATTCTCCTAAAAGAAGATATTAACTTCATTCCTCAGTCTATGAATATCTTGTTCCAAGGTATTATAAGGGAAATTTTATTTGGATTATTTTTCTTATAAAAGGTAATGGTAATAGGTGTGAAATAGAAAATTTGATATAAATCCTCTCAACATTAATGTTAGATATTTCTTTACAAATGTATTGATTGAGAGGATCTATCTTATGAAGCTGTGTGAGGAGAAACATTTTTTTTATATAACATATCTTATTCCTCTAATCCCTCCACGATAGGATTTCTTGTTCCACCCTGACTGCAAAATGAATTCATCTCTATCAGGTACTTTAGACTCACCATGCTCCTTGATTAAAAACTAATATCAATTTCACTCGGCATTCCAACTTCACATAGTAAATTTACACCATGAAAAGCCACAACAGTTCTAAAAAGGATCCAAAGTATTCCAAATTCATATCTATTACTCCAATTTTGGTCTCTATCCCTAATACTAGCTTTCCTATTTCTAATGATTTCTTGTTTTGCTTCCTTTCTAGCTTCCTTTACCTTTTGGACCTCCTTCCTTTAATCAACTTGATTTGTAGGAATGAGACCCTCATTTATAAATATTTTTGTCCTTGCTGAGTATGCCAAATTTATGGCATTACAATTTACCATAAATCAATTGTAACATATCAAGTTCCCTCAATGACTTACATAGGTACGAGGCACCCAAAATTTTATTTCCTTTCACTAGCTTGGCAATAAGCTTTAATAGAACTTTGTCACATACCCCTATTAAATTTATCCTAATCACACTTGCGAAAAACTAATTTTCATCTCTCATACATTTTTTCAAACACTTTACATGTAAACGTTTATTCAAATACTTTGTATACAACAAATTGATTAGTATTATTCTTATATACATTTTTTATGAAATCAAATGAGAAACATTTCTCTAATTCCTCTTGGAACATACTAACTATGACATACCACTCAATCATGAACTTTTGATTTTTCTCTCTGAGGTATTTTATCAAATAATTTGTATGCAAATAGTAATAAAGCACATTGAGCACATTTATTCAAATTCTTTTCATGAAAATAGGCATATATCAGCTACAACAATACTATCACACAACAAAAATATCCCCATCCACAAAACAACATTTTCACTGGGGAATTTCATCAAACAATTTGTATGCAATGAGACATTAAATCATTTAACCATTTCTTCAAACACTTTGCTGGCAAACTAATACAAAAATTATTTGCATGCAAATATGCATATATAAGCTACAACAATATTGTCCCTATCTACAAAGCAACATTTTCATTAGGGAATTCCATCAAAAAAATTGTATGCAATGAATCATTAAACCATTTAGAAATATCTTCAAACACTTTGCATGCAAATAATATAGAAAATTCCTCGTGGAATATGTTTTAAATTATAGCATTTCATGTTATAAAAACTAAATCAAATGCTTAGTGGGAGTTCCCCTCACTGTGGTTCAAGTTTAAACTTATGGAACCTACGAGATGAAAATTTATTGTAGAAATGCTAACATGACTTGTTTGACATATGGTTTTAGGAGCATGCAAAAATCTCAACTTCATATATTCATATTTCATAAAATATCATGACCAAAGATCTAAAAGTTGGACCAAATGATCAGTGGGAATTCTCCTCACTACGGGCCACATTTTAGCTTATGTAACCTCACATAAGAAAAATTATAGCAGAAATAAAAACATGACATATTTGATGCATGATCTTAGGAGCATTAAGGAAGCTCAACTTCCTATGTTCATATCTCCCAAAATATCGCAACACAAGATGTAAAAGTTTGCAAAGATGATAAGTTGAATTTCCCCTCACTATGGACGAAGTTTGAACTTCTAGAACAACATAGAAGAACAATTATAGTATAAATAAAAAAATCACCTATTTGATGCATAATTTTAAGAGAATTCAAGAAGCTCAGCTTCATATGATCATATCTCCTAAAAAATCACGACCTATGATCTAAAAGTTGTACCAAATAATCAATGTGGTTTCCCCTCACTATGGGCTTAGTTTTAGCTTCTTGATCCTACCAAGAGAAAAGTTGTAGCATGAATTCCAACATGACTTATTTAAAGATGTATTTAGGAATCCCAACTTCCTCTGATCATATTTCCTAAAATTTCATGACCCAAGATCTAAAAAATAGACCAAAATATCAACAAGATTTCTCTCCACCATGGACCAAGTTTTAGCTTCTTGAACCCCCCAAAAGAAAGGCTATAGCAAGAAAGTGAGAATTTTTAATAATAGAGCCTTGCGTGTCCACATGTACATAAAAATAAAGACATCTTTCTTCCAACCTCAAGGTATAAATTCAATATAATCCATAGATTAGTCAAGAAATTTTGCCTATGTATTCCATGGAATAGTTTCCTACATTCATGCAAAAGTATCACATAGCTAAAAAATAATTTCAATAAAGATCTAATCATCATATTCATAGCTCGTAATTAATAAAACTTATTGATATCTAAAAATGGTTGAAAATGTATGAAAAATTTTGATTTTACACCCAACCATAGACTAGTTGTAGCCTATATTTCTCGAAGTAGTCATCCCTAAGCCAAATCCATGAACTAGGGGTTATATTTTAGGAAAAATTGACTATAAATCATGCTCACAAGTTTGGTTCCTTGCCAAAAAATCAAACTCCATCTTAAAACATATTTCATCCAAAAAAATACCAACCACCTCTTGCTATTTGAATACCTTTTATCATTTTTCTTGTCTGTTTATTCATGTTCCTCATGGAATATTCTTCAAGATATTTCTTGATAGATGCAAAGTTGATTAAGAAGTTGTGCCAACTAACACTACTCAAGTTCTTCTTCCTTCCCCCCCTTAAATCATGGATCTGTGGTCCCACTCTTTAGGCCATTCAAATAAATTTATAATAAATTATAATTAGAGTATAGTTATATCACAAAAATCAATGGGAGTATAATAGGGTTGTTAAAAACACCACCCCCTTAAGGTGAACACCATCCTCAGTGTTCTTAGTAGAAAAATACTAAAAAAAACCTGAGCTCCTAATTTGTGAATCTTTATCTTAGTGGCACTATACTTAAATGCATGTCCAATTGTGTTGATCACTATACTCAAGGATCCTTTAGGAAACAAGTTCAACTCATTTATTCTCGAGACACACCCAATGTATTATTAATCCCACTGAGTATGATCATGAAAATTTTGAAATCACTTTAATTTGGTTTTATCTTCCTTGCAGTCACACACCTTCCAATTTCATGCATCCCCTTCTCTACATTCGAGTCCCTCGAGTGGTCCATTCCTTGGCAAGGCTTACTGGCACAAGAGTAGTCTTTGTAGCCAAGACATATCTTAGTATTTCTTTAATAACATAATTATACTAGTCATGGCATCTCATTATTGAAATCAATGCATTTCATAGTTTCCAGCACCATTGTAATGGCTTAGTTCTTGAGGTTTTCAACTCTATTAAGTTGTTGCTACGCACTAAGATATTACTATGCTTATGTTGCTTACTTTGTTTTGTATTTAGCCTCGTATATTTATTTGGGGTAGTTCAATAATTCACTTATATCGAAAGGACATAAGTCATATGAGAATCATAAAGTTTTAAATCAATCTAAAACTTACTTTCATCAATAGATTTATCTATTAGGTTAACCTTAAAATTGCGGATCCATTCAAATCTCAACATAATCATATTAAAACATAAATAAAATCATTATAAACCATATATTTAAACCAAAATAAATCATAAAATTAATAGGAATTTCTAATAATTAATAATTATCTTTGTGGATTCCTCTTTTCTCCTGCATTGAGTGGTTTATCAGACAAAGGAAACACTCAATGATATATATGCTCCATTAAGTATTTTTTAGCTCTATATTCAATTCCCATCTCATTTAGTGATTCTTAGATGAAGCAAACATTTAGTGGCGGTTATATTGCTCCACACATTATTTTGTATAGGTCAGAATAATCCCCCCATTCTCACTCGCCTCTTAGCGAGTGTGGGCACTACCAATCTTGGTAGCCTTCTATTGACAAGAATACTATTTACGAGAAAAAATCTCACCACAACTTCATTATCATCACAAATCCCCCCTCATCACAAATCCCAGGCCTAGGTATCCCCCAATGTCGGGAAGTCTTCTTGTCCCAATATCATCACACATCCAACAATGTAGGTGTCCTTGTTCGGCAAGTATGTTAGTGGATAGCTAGCACTTTTGTGGTTGTAATATCCAAATTGTATGAATTGTGTGGTTTCCTAGCCTAAGGTAGCACCCAGTGGCATATGTGCCTCATGTCTTAACCGAGAAATTTAGTTAGTATTTATTATACGTGTTGATATAACCTTCAACATTTACTTTTCATAACATAATATAAACATGGGCTCATAAATTTCATAATCACATGATCATAATAGTAATTAACTACAATAATTCCCACTTTCTCAATGTATCCTTTAAATGATAGGAGATCTCCTTAGATAGACTCATTATGTTATCCCAAACATGTCATTCATATATTCATCATATTTTTATGAGAATTAACCAACTATCCTCCCACAAGAATGATTATTAATGATAAATTTTCAAATGAAATGGATTTAGATACATTCATTTCATTATTTACATGTTCATGAAACATTCACATGCCAAATAGTGTGAAGGTTACAAAATCTCTCAGTATCCATGCTAAGCATGCATTAATTTGAAAACAACAACTTCCAAAGAGAGCCAAATGAATTATCACCCAATTCCTTTCCTTTTAATTTTTACCTTGCTAAAATCATCGACATTGTGAGCTAAGATTTTTGCTATTGCAATATTCAACAATTTATTTAACTCAACATGTCCTCATCCATGTTATTCATAAGATATTATTTTTCAGCCTTTGTCCTTTTTCATTCATGCTCACCACAATTTTTATGAGCATAAATATAATATAAATTTTAACAATGGGCCATTATTTCCTACTTTCCAAATGGTGTTCCACACAACCTTGCTAAATTACCCAATCATGGAAAATAAAATCTCTGCTCCCATGCCATTCACAGAATGATCATATTTTTAGAGATTGATCATTTATTGTGCTACTATGATGATTTTCAACTAATGACATATCAAGCCACACAATGTCATTATGACTTACATATCTCAGCCACATTGTATTAAATTTTAGGAAAGCTTCCATTTTTGTGCCATTTCCATGGTTGTTACAGTGTTTCCCATTTTATTTCAAGTGGACTCATATGAGACCATATTAGTTTTTCTATCATCTTCTTCTACCCTCTAAACTCCATTTATCCTATGCACAGGGTTTAACCAAGATCTTGCACTTCTAGTTGGTTTCTACTTCAACTCTTCTCCAGAGCTCCTCTTCTTTCCTTTCCCAACACTCAACAGCCACCAAACGAAAACACAAAGACTTATTGTATAATCATATAACTTATTTACGAGACATGGTATATTTAATTAAGTAAATTGAAATAAAACATATTAATTTAACTGTATGCAAAACAATAATCATTTTGGAAGCAAAAAATAAGCAACAATGGAAGCCACACTAGAAGAAAAACAAGAAGAAAAAAGGGAAGAAAAACTAGAAGAAAAATGGAAAGAAAAATTGGAAGCAAAACTTGAAGCCAAATTAGAATCCAAACTGGAAGAAAATCCTGGCGTTATTCTTGATGCTTGGAAGAAAAAAAATAAGCAATAATGGAAGCCACACTAGAAGAAAAAATGGAAGCCAAACGAGAAACAAAACTGGAAGCCAAACCATAAGCCAAATTGGAAGAAAATACTAGCGCTAATTCTGGAGATAAACCGGTGCTATTACAGACTCTATTCCTGGAACTCTTTCTGGCGCTATGCCTGGAGATATTTCTAGAACAATTTCTAGCGAAATTTATGGTACAATTCTCAGCGTAATTTTTGGCACAATTCTCGATGAAATTCTTGGTATTATTTCTAGAGCTATTTATGGTGCTATTTTCCAGCGCTATTTCCGATGCAATTTTTGACGCAAAATCTAGCATTGTGATAAACATCATTGTGTGTGCCCCATTTTTCACCAGAAAATGTTCCCAATTCATGAACTGAAATACATTAAATTATGGCGCTATTTTAGGCTCTATTTTCCTTATTTGTTGTAGTGTTTACATGCCATTGTTGGGATGGGAGCTTGAAAATTTATTTTATAGGAACCTGCATTGTCATATTTCCTATAACATCCCCCACATCAATATCTAGCTCAACATCCTCGTTGTTGACTTTGGGCTTGGGTCTCCCCTTAGGAGGATCCCTTTTTATGGTATCTTTCTTCAAAGGATCTTTCTTCAGAGGTTCCTTAGGAGGAGGTTTCTTAGGAAGAGATTGCTTGGGAGGAGGGTTTTAGGAAGAGTTTTCTTGGGAGGAGGTTTTTTAGGAAGATATTTCTTGGGAGGAGGTTCCTTCTTTTTTAATTCCTTGGAGTTTGTGGGAGGGGTCTTATCATTCTTCCTTTAGTATTGGACCCCTTTGAATCTCTCACCATCGTCTCTATTGAGGATAGGCTCATCCTTTTTCATTTAGAGTCGCTTCACTAATTAGAGGATGAATGTATGTGTCACCTAACATGATCTTGAAGGCTTGGTTTTCAAATATATTCATTTTCTAACCACCCTCATCATCGTCACATTCTTCGTTATCACTTTTCTCGTCTTCAGAAGATGATTCTTCTTGTTCCAAGCATTATTTGGAGCTAAAGTGTTAGGAATTTATGGCGGACCTTGCTTTCCTACATCATTGTCTTTCTTGACAAAAGGCTTATTCTTAGGAATATAACTTGATTTTTGAGCCTTTTCAAGAGCGGTGAAATTTTTCATATCTAACCTATCCCTAGAGTTCATGTCCTCAGATAATTGGTCAAGTTTCTTAAGGGCCATGGCTACAACTTCCTCAACCCAATCCTTAGAATTTCTCTTTTTAATTTCTATACTATCCCTAGGATATTCAAACATCTCAATTTTAGAATAATTCAAGTTTTTGTCAACCTCTATGACAATTTCCTTGGCCTCAACAAGAGTTTTAGGATTTTTATCCTTTAGTTGATATGTTAGGTTCTCTCCAATAGCCTTAATGAATTTGTCAAGTATTAATGCATTGGGACGTCTAAGGTGATTAGGAATATCCCTAACAATCTTATTGAAGTTTTGGATAAACTCCCTAATATCTATATTTCCTTCCTTTTTTATTTGGTAAAACTTCTCAAAGTTAAAGGATCATTCGACATCATATGACCATCTCCTTTTAAAGGCATATGCAAACTTATCATAATCATCAATGCTATCAGAAGGGAGATTAAGATATTATTCCCTAACAGGGCCTTCAAAGGATAAAGTAAACAACATCAATATTACACCATCATTTACAATCCCTCTTAGGGATAGTTCCTAGAAGAAATCATCTATATGATAATTGGAATTTTGGTATGAAATTAATTTGAACTTTGGAAACCATTTGTGATATTTTTTAGGTGAGGAAACAAGGTTTTCATTCAACTTCAAAGATCCAAAAACACTTGAAAAGGTGCTTTTTTATTCTTGGGATCTTGGGTTGGTTTTTATTTTAGTTGGCATTGGTATTGGTAGCCATATCGGGATTTGAATTTCTAACCTTTTCAAACTCAGGGAGAAGGTTAGTTCTAACAGGTGATGGAGTTCTCTCCCCTCTTTTTGTAGAAACTCTAGTTATAGGAGGAATGTTTTCTATTTCAAGAAAACTATGGGATTTGACAATGAATGGATTTGTGAGAGGAAGATTTATAATGTTTTCAATAAATAAATTCCTCAATGATTCACAGTGAATGAAGACTCACTTCTTCCCTAGAAATGATGCCAAACATTTTACTACTCAATCTAGCATGGGTCCTAGGAGGGATACCTAAGGGACAACTAGTAGACAAAATGAAAAAAATGGGTCAAAGAACCATTGTCACCTCAGTCAATGTCCCCTACTCTTTATGCAATCTTACATATGGGAGTAATATCAGTATAAGGGAAACCACTAGGATAATAAGATCAATGGCTAGGTATGGTGCGATTTCCAAGGCCTAGTCAAAGGAGAGGCTCAAATAATGGCTCAATTTCTTCAAATGGAAGCTAATGGCTCTCCAAGAAAGTCTTATAAGAAGACACAGACCTAGGGGGAGGGTTATTAAATCACAAGGGATTCTCCTAGACTTGAGGCCTACTAAGGAGGAAATATCTTTTTAAGGTTGTGTAAGATAAAACCCATATAAAGTTTTGGGACTACAAGAAATACCTATGGAAGATCTAAGTGAGGCCTAGGGTTAGAGGGTGATCCTCAAGGAGATATCCAGTTCAATCAAGGATTATAAAGGTCAACGAATGATTAAATTCTCTTGAGTTTGAAATAGCATATGACCCTTTGAAATGCCACTAAGAAAAGAAGTTGGAAGGTAGAATCAGTTTTGGAGTTAGGGCTTGATATTTATCTCAAACCGCCATGAGAATTACTTCAAACTTTGAGGATATCTAAAGGAAATTACAATGCAATAGTGTACCAACTCACACCCCAAGAAGATCTCTCTAATTCAATTCACAACAGTCCCTAGTTGACCTTCTAGTATTAGGGTTGAAAAAATGAAAATAAAAAAAGAGTATGGTGGTTTAGGGTTGATTAACTAGGATTAGGTCCAATGAATAGTCAATTGGGAGGAATGGAGTCAAGACTTTATTAGATGATTAATTTTTCTCTATCAATGAGACCTATGCAGCTTTTGTAAACCCTAGGAGGCTACTACTCAACTACAAGAGGTATTTATACTTCTTTCGAAAAATAAATGATTGAGTTTCAAGGACTTAATATAAAACATACCTCTAGGAACATTTATTCACATTACTGAATGAGTAATGCATTCAATACTTCAATAATCCATTTCTTTTCATAAATATGCATTAAATTAGGGCACACAAAATATTATGACAAGTCATTCCATACATTAGACATGTAGCAACATAAATATAGAGCATCAAAAACAAACTTATGAGGAAATATGAGTATGTCCATCCATAAAAATGGAATTTAGAAGATCCAAGACAAGATATAAAAATCCAAAACATAAAATGCATCAATAACAACCAATTTCGTCCATTAATTGTATATGTAAATTCTTTTTCAAGAGAAAATCCCAATCAAATGATGATAAATTATTGAATGGATAAGCATGATTAACTGAGAGTTAATTACTCCCTACTCGAAGATACTAGCCTAAGCTATATTGGTGGTAAGAGCCCTAGAAATAAAAATATTACTAAATGAATTTTAATTAAGCGCTGTTTTTATGGGCTGTTCTTTAAGTCAATAGGTATGGAAATGAAACTTTGATGGTGTGAAGACTCGACTTCCAAAAACACTAAAAATGCACCTAAAAATGATAATCAATTCGTTTTTCTTTCAATGAAATTCTAGCTAAAGAAAGAGTTCGAGAATGCAATTCTTTTTAAGAGAAAATTCTTTCTTTGAACATAAAGAATAACTGAAAGAAAACATTTTTGTCTTTTCAACAAGAACGCAAAAAGATACAAATTATCAATGCTCACGCTAAAATCCTTTCACTTTCAAGACTTGAAACTACAAAAACAACTTTCCTTCAAAAGAGATCTATAAATTTTAAAAGCACTCAAAACTACAAAAACTAATACTGAGATCTACAAACTTTGAAAATCTAATTGAATAAAAGCTTTAATATTTTTTGAAGAATGTTTTACTTAGTTGTTCAGTAAACTAAGGATCTATTTTTCAAGAATAACAAACAAATAAAAAAACATCCAGATATGTTTCCTTTTATAAAAATGAAATTCAAAACCTATAACAAAGTTTTTTCGAAGATTTGCAAAGAAAAAACTAGATCTATTTCTCAATAAAGGATGGATTTCACAATCAGTTCAGACTCAGCAAGAAGGAAAAAAGACCAATGTAATCTGAGGTATTTCAAACTTCCAATGCTTTGAGTCATTACATAGACCAAACGAAAAGCAATCCAACTTGAAAAACTTCTAGAAAATCATCAAAAACATAAATACTGCTGGAATTCATTCACAAAAGGCTTTTGACAGAAATAACATCAATCTAGGCAGATAATAAAAACTCTAAATCAAATTAAAGACATACTGGAAAAATAAATTTGTAGTTTTTTCAAAATTTTAATAGGGTCTGCAGGCTCCCAGAAGTAACAGGTGCGGTCCCGCACTGGTTACTTAAGGAAAGTGCGAAACTGCCAGCACTGTGCAAAAGAACAAAGTGCAGTCCCCAGAAAAGTTCAAGAAAAACATAAAAGATTTCAAAATTTTCAAAAACAGAGAAAACCTAAGCTACCCAGGAAGATATCCATCAATCAAAAACCAGGAAATTTTTTTCCTCAAATCAAAATAAAGGAGAACCAAAAACAACAAGAATCTTCCCCAGCGGAGTCGCCAATTCGTTGGGCGGATTAATCAATCTTGTGGAAAATATTGATCTATGTAGTACCGAAAGGTAATCTAGCAAAAAACAGCAAAATAAACCTATCTTTCTCTAAACATGTGCGATTTAAAAAAGAATACTATAAAGGTGTTAAGGACTTACCGTAGATCCAATGCTTGTTCGAAGTTGTTGTCCCTCGTGCACTTGAAGGAGTTATCTTCATAAACCTGCAATCACAAACACGCAAAAATTAAATAGCACCTGTATAGTAAACAACATAAATCATGCTTATCATGGTGATCAAGGAATCCATGAAATAAACAGTTAATTAACAGCTTATTGAGAAAAATGAATTCATTTGTATTAACTTTGAAAGAAGGAAAACCTTACAACCTTAGCCTTGATGTTGAATAGGCCTTCCCAGGGTCTGAAGCAGGAATCTCCTCTACTCTGACAAGCCTTGCACTCTTCCAACCGAGACAGATAGAGGTATGTGATCTCTCCTCACAAAAATCTCAATTAAATGAGTCTGAATCCCAACAACACTTAACCTCAAATAATTCTAAAGCTTCAACTCCCCTTGAGGCTACCCAATGCCTCTTTTTATAGTGGAAAAGAGGAGGTTTCAGTTCCAACTATGAAGGGATAGAATCCTCCTTCAAAGGGATAAGCTCCTCACATCAAGGGTTTAGCTCCATAAGGTAAGGGATACATGAACCTCAAAAGAGCGGTTCTGCCACTGCAAGATTCTTTCTAGAGGCTTCTAGAATTTACTGAAAGTGAGATTTTTTGAGTTTACTTACGCCTTTTTAATATTTACAGGGGTCCGCACCGATAAAAACAGAGAAAGTGCATTCAGGTATGTAGGAGTCATGAACATTAGGTGCAGGACTGCAGAAAGATACAGAGAAAGTGCGATACCAGAGTTAAGGAGATTTTTAAGAAATTTTCTCTTATTTTCAAGGCTTGACATGAATAATTGATATGTTAGACTTGCAAAGGAGGAATTATGAGTGATAATGAGCTCATACACGTAGTAGAATGTCAGGATGACAATTTTCAGTGCAACAGATTGCCCCCTAAAGTGCAAAGTCTGGAATAGATGAAGCTGAATTCTGTCATATATGAAGAGTGCAATACTTTATCATTTCAAGGATCATCTTGTGGACAATCTAGTAGGAACCTGTAAAAACATTCAATGAAAAATATATATGTGTACATATCATCGCTAAGGTAGGCATTCCTATACTCAGATCAAAACTAACTAGAAATTGATTTAAATTGTTCTGATACAAGAATGATTTTGAATACATCACAATGTAGACATGTGTAGACACAGTATGGACGCAGCCATGTGTTTATGAATAGTCCACTGTATAAATGATAACAAAATTCCTCGTAGGATAGATGGTAGAAACTAGATCCAGGGTCTTGATTTCTGCTTCTCAAACTAGTACGATTCTATCCATGTGAATGAATGTGTCGTAGTCGAACATGGTAGAAACCACTTGATTACTAGTCAATGATGTAAACTGTTAACAAGTGTGAGAGTAACCACCAGTAATGTCAATGGCTCTCAAAGTACACAGTACAATCCATGAAATGTGAATGAATGAGCTGAAGTCGAACATGTCACGGAATCTTATTGAAGGTCATTGATGCAACCTATCGTTGAAGGTGAGAAACCTGTCATTGAGGCATGCAGATTTCAAGGTACTGACGATTTCTAGATCAACTTCCTAGATAATGAGTTGTCATCAATAGGAAGTGATCCGTCGTAGGGAACCCCACAACACAAAATCATAGATCAAGTTTTGAAGAAACATATTGGCAAGGACTAACTCAGGGTTGGTCAAAATGGATGATAGATATTTTGCAGATGAATGGTTTATTTGAACTGTCCTCTTGAACACATAACGACACTGTAGATGGCTTGGTGACAATTGACTCAAAGCTAATACCCAGAAACCGACTAAAGACTTTCAATATGGTTTTACTAACTGTTGGACAAAGGATTTCCCAACCCAGGTGAACAAAGTGTCGTGTTCAAGAGTGGTTGATGACTTTTCGAAAAATCAAAATACAACAAACAGGTTCATTTTTATCTCTTTTACCCCACCATTTCTGGCAAGTACCTCTTTATTTTTGACAAGCTTGAGGAGGATAACATTTGCTTGTTTATAAGCTCATCCTTCGGATGAGTCCAACTTAGTTTAAGATTCAAACCCTAAGAAGGAGTGGTTGTTTCCTGTTTAAAATTGAACAAGTCCTTTACTGTTAAATTTTAACGAGTCCAGTATAGGAGAAACTCGGTGTTTTTTCAATTTTAGGGAGTCAGAAGAAAAAACTTAAGAAAACTCCGTGGGTGTATTTTTTCGTAAATTTAGTCTCTCGGGCCCGAAAAGGATAAAATAATGCGGGAGAGAACTCTATTGATCATATTTAGTCAACGTATACCTTTTTCGTAAATAGTCCATTTCAGTTCGTAAAAGGCGTAAACTTATACTGAAGGGATGATCATTCATTTATTTTAACGAGTTCGAATAATCAAGTGCTCGGCAATCTTTTCAATTTTCAAGAGTCTGAAAAGAGCTTAAAAGAGGACTCCAAGTTTTTTCTTTTTCGTAAATTTTTGAAAGAGTTCGAAAAAGTGATAAAAGTATGCTCTTTGTTGAAAACGATCAATTTTCCTGAAAAATCCAATTTATGCACAAAAACTTGAAACATTACACATACCTGTTTAAGATAAATAAAAATGATTTCAAAAATAACCTTTTCAAAGTGAAAAATAAACAAATTAAAAATTCATTTATTCGAAAAAACTTATAAAAAGGACTTTTCTAACTTCATTTTTACCATTTGTGTTCAGAGTGAAAAGTAAAAGCTTTTGGGTAAAAAAGTTCCTGCAAAGATTCTGGAAAATCTGTCTGGAAAAATCGAGAACCGTCAGCTCCAGGTAATCCAAAAACTCCTTATCTTGCATTTCATTCGTTTATATATTTTTTTTTAGGCTTTAGATTTCATTTTTTAAGCAAAAATGTTGAAAAAATCACCCGTGGGGGTCCGCAGGTGCAGCACGCGGGCCCTGCAGACCCCAAATTTTTTCTACATGGGAAAAAGTCCTGGGTCTACACCTGTTCCACAGTGCCCCATGCATATCTACGCACTGTGTATGAACTTCAGGTGTGGACCCCGCGCAATGAAATTTAAAACTAAATTTTCTCAATTCCCGCCTAAAATTTTTCAAAAAAGCTTGTTCTAATATGTCTTTTTATGCGTTGTAGGACATACAAGATGCTTATTTGGAGAGAACGTGAGCATGAATACATAGATGATGCCGCAATTCATCATTTTCCTACAATGCAGGCATTAAGAGCATGCGGTTTGTATAAATTCTAGGCCATTCAGGGCATGAGGGAACAAGTAGACCTCCTAACGTGGCTGGTGAATAGATGGAATGTACAGGACCAGTGTTTCATTATTGGCGGCCACCGGCTCGAAATTGAATTGGAGGATATCTATTTTTTGACTGGTTTGTCCAAGAGGGGTGAACAAATTTCTCTGTTTGGGACTAGGCCAGGTGGCCAGTGTGTCGCTAGTCTTCGACTAGAGTTCTGTGATGATTAGGCAGACCCCCAGGACAAACGGATTGACATAAAAACTATCATCCATCCCGAGCTTAAATTTATTGCATTTACTGTCACCAGATTGTGTGGGAGCGCAACATTTGATGTGGCTACCAGTTCCCAGATGCGCATTGCTGTAGACTATTTTCGAGGCACCATTTTCAACTAGTGCGAAGCTATGTTGGCCAATGTAAAAGGAAAACTAACCAGAGCAAAGAATGGAAAGCTAAACAAATTTGGATATGGATCCATTGTAGTCACCTTTGCTCTAGAGAGGATCCCCATGTTAGCTCTGCGAAACATTCCTGTTGATGTTGGTCGACCTCGAGAACCTAGGATGGTTCGTTGGGTTGCTTTGATGGCCCGTCACGCTGCTGAGGGCGTCGAGATTTTTTGATTTCGTCCTTCATATTTTCGTTGGTTAGAACACCAAATTTTTTTTATAGAGGGCTTTCCATACTCCGGGATAGATTTCCGCGGTGACCGAGAGATGGCTCTCCCAGCAGGGGAACAGTGGGACGAATCAGGTAAAAATCATTTCCAACAATTTCTAAGTTCTATTTTTTTTTTTTTTGGTATTTTAATCATCTCAAAACTAATAATCAAAAGTTTTAAATGCATATGTGGGCCCACGGCGACTAGCCCATCTCCAGCCTTATGAGAGGAGGCATCCAACTACCTCAGCACCAGCCCCAGAGGGCCAATCAACAGATATTCTATCTGATTTAGAGCATCACCTAGAGCGCCCGACTCTAGACATTCCAGAGACTGACATAGATGATATCCCTCTCAGATTACAGAGATACGTGATTGGTGTCCCATGACCTTTTAGGAGGTTCCTATGTAGGGTGGCCCGGGCAGTGGTCTCCTATCGTGATCATCATCAGTGATAGGATGATCGTGTCGTAGACTCATATTTTTGATCTTTTGGATATCATTTTTGCCGATCATAAGGTGTTTCCAACCTATGATCGAAGACGATGTATATTTTTTTTTAAACACTTCTATACTATGATATATCACTATTATCGGCTATCTGTGTACATGTTATTGAATGTTGTTTAATTTACTGTTTTGATTATTGCAAATGCTGATTTATCATACTAGAAGCAACTGCATCTACTAATGTATTTAAATGTCTTGGAATATGCTGATATTCAATGTAATCAAATTCACGTTCCAAGAGACGAACTCTTAAAAATAACCGTAATAACACTGGATTTCTAATGGTATAAACCCTGTTAAGCTGTAATACAACAAGTTTAGAATCCAACCTTACAATCAAACTCCGAATTCCAAATGATATGGACTCAGATAATAACTCAATCACTGCACTATACTCGGCAATGTTATTTGTTGTTTGACCAAGGCTTACCCCATGCATGGATACTAACTCGTCAGAGGGTGAATAGATAACCCAAGATGCGGAAGAAATGTTCCGTGTACTACGACAAGCACCATCAGCAAAACCAATGTAGGTTTGAAGAGACGTCGACATCTGCAATATCAAGAGTAAAACTCAGATAAGCAGGAATAGTGATAAAACACACTCTAAACTAGGCACGCTTTTCTAATCTAAGACACACCAGTAGTAAAGAAATATAATCTAAAAAATCTACACACCAAATTTAAGCATAATATCTCTTCAGATAAAGCCCATTTCTGGGTTTATCTAAAGGGACACCATCAAAATCTATCAGCTCATAGGCACCTTTTGCCAGCTTCAGCTTAACAATGAAAGGACCATGCCACATGGGCACAAATTTTCCATCCCCTAGCTTATCGTTGGCTTGATCGTACACTAAGACTAGGTCTCCTTCTGAAAAATTATGAGGGGTAACACTTCTATCGTACTGAGCCTTTATTCGTTTGACATGAGCCTCATTTTCTATTGCAGTATTTCGTCGATTCTCATCTAGCTAAGCCAAGTACAAAAAACGTTTCTCCTTTTCAGACGTAGCTGGAAGTAATTCTATGGCTAATTTCAATGACGTAATTTCACATTCAATCAGCAACACAGCTTCCAAACTGTAAACCAGTTGAAAGGGAGTGAAACCAGTTGATGTTTTTACTGAGGTCCGATATGCCCAAAGTGCTGAAAATAACATGGAATGCCAATTCGACTTATGAATACCAATAATTCGTCTGATCATAGTGACTAAAACTTTATTCATAGCTTCAACCAAACCATTAGCCTACGGATAATATGGAGTGGAACTATCATGGTGTAGGCCAAGTTGATCTGTCAGTTCAGTCATCATGATATTTCAAAAATGACTTCCATGATCTGTAATAATGGCTTGAGGAACATCAAATAAAGCAATTATATGATTGAATACGAAAGTTGCAGCAGTCTTTCCGTCTACCGAAAATGTAGGCATCGCCTTGGCCCACTTAGTAAAATAATCTACCACTAAGATAATATATGCATGCCCCCCGGCCGAGTGAGGGTTACATGTAATAAATTCAATACGCCACTTTGTGAAAGGACTGACAGCAATTATAGGGTGAAGAGGAGTGGGTGGTGCATGCATTTTACGATCAAAGACTTCACAATTGTGGCATTTCCAGACTTCATAGATACAATATTTGAATAACGACGACCAGAAATAACTAGCACGCAATATCTTTTGGGCTGTGGCATACCCAGACATATGACCGCCACATGCTCCAGAATGGCAGTCACTTAAAACCTTTTTAGCTTCTTCATGAGTAAGACAACGTCAAAAAACAGAATCTGATCCACGATAATAGAGTGTATCACCAATAATATTGTATTGTTGGGATTGGAAACATATTTTCCGTCGCTGAGATCGTGAGATTTCAAGCCGAAAAGATTGGGTTTGGAGATAAACTATAATATCCCCATACCAAGGATCAAGAGTACTGATAAGAAACAAGGATTCATCCGCAATGGGCTGCTCTGCCACAGTTTCAGTATCAGTAGAAGGGAAATCACACATCAGTTCTGCAAAAACCAAAGATTTCTTTGCCTTGGATTTTTCAAATTCTAAGTCAAATTCCTGCAGGATAACTATCCATTTGGAATACTTTCCCCCTAGCAATTGTTTGGTTAAAATGTACATCATAGGGTTAGAGTCAGAAATTACTGTGGTTTTGCGTAATAAGATGTAGTGTCGAAATCGTTGGACAGCTTGAACAGCTGCCAAGGCCAATTTCTCCACATGTGTGTATTTGATCTCAGTCGGATGCAGATTTCGACTAAGATAGTAAATCACATGTTCAGTGTTGAATTCATCTTCCCGAACTAAAACCATCCCAATGGTGGAATGAGAAGCAGCAAGGTACAAAAAATAGTCCCGGTTGTAATTGGGAGGATGCAATAACAGTGCATGGGTCAACGCATGTTTGAGTGCATCAAAAGATCGATTAGCGATCTCATCCCAAAAGAATGGAACGTTCTGTTTTAACAACCTGGTAAAACCCTTTGTTAGCTCGGCATAGGTAGGAATGAACCGACGTAAAAAATTTTCTTTCCCCTGCAAAATTTGGAGTTGGCGCAAATTCGAAGGAGGAGGTAGATTGATAATAGCTTTGACCTTTGACGGATCAACGCGAATGCATGTTTTCAAAACAACAAATCCCAGTAAGCGACCCGATTCTACACAGAAAACACATTTGTGTGGATTCAGCGGAATTCGATAACGCCTACATCTCATAAAGATTTCTCATAAATGAGTGAGATGATCGGCCCTACGCGATGAATGAGCAGGTAAATCATCGAGATAAGGCCACACAATATGCTTAATGTCATGAAACACGTAAGACATAGCCCTTTGAAAATTTTCCCCAGCTTTCTTCAATCCAAAGGGTAGTTTGCAATAAGCAAATGTTCCCCATGAAAGTTGTTTTTGGCTGATCAACAGGGAGTATGTTTATTTGATTGTAACCAGAAAAAGCATCCATAAAGGAAAACATTTCACTGCCAGATCAATCATCAATAATTTGATCGATATAGGGTGTTGGATAATTGTCTTTTGGACAAGCTTGATTAATATCCCTATAATCGATACATACTATTATTTTTCCTTGTTTTTTGTTAACAGGAACAATATTCGATACCCAATCCGTTAAGGGAATTGGATAAATGAAACCTGCACGAAGTAATTTCTCAACTTCGGCTTTGATAGCAGCAGCTTTTCTCGGATGTATTTGACGTAAACGTTGACGAACAGGTTTGGCATCCAGGTAAGTCTTCATTTCATGTACGACAATTGACAGATCGATTCCTGGCATTTCTTCATATGACCAAGCAAACACGTCACGAAATTCTTGAAATAGGGCTTTATAAGTTTGAATTTCATCTTCTGTACAACAAGCACCTATATGAATGTTTTCAATTATTCCTGGCTTCACTAAAATGTCAATTGGAATCGTTCGAGAGATATTTTCCAAATTTAACTTAGAATTAGGATTTCACAATGGATTCTGCAGTTCTTTGACATATTCAGTAGTAAAAATAGAAGTGAAATCATCTTCAAAATGATCCAGCTCAGGTAAAAATGAAGATCGGTGATGTAGATCTTCCCATGGTAAATCATCAACAGACAAAAGTTCACGAATTTTCTCATCAGTATGAACAAGATCAAGAAATGTTGTTGTGGCTGAGCTAGATATAGAAAGTGATTCCTCATGGATCCCATTCATTGGATCAGTTTCGGTTGAAGAAGGGTCGGAAAGTGGCTGTACATCCTGATATGCAATTTAAAATGGACTCAAGGGCATCATGCCATCAAATGAATCTAACTCGAAGTCGGAAGGTACAATCCAAGGATCATCAAACATAATAGTATTTGATGAAATCATATGAATAGTTGCGATAAAAGGTGATACGTTAGGAGGAGGAAAGGAAAAAGTTCCTAGTAAACCAGAATCTTTAATCAAACCTACTCCAACATCCTTGTAAGGGATAGCCGCTTTACCAACGTGCTGGATTGTTTCTGTAGAGGCTGGATCGGAAGAAAAATAAGTTAATTGATCTATTGTAATGATCCTTCCTTGATGTGGAAATTTAATGAGTCGAAAGACCGAAGAAACAACAGCAGTCATAGCATAAGACCAACTACGACCCAGAAGAAGGTTGTAATCTAGAGGGGCATCAACCACTTCCACATCTAGATTTACGGTTTTACCTTTGACCCCTATGGGTAAATCCTGCAAAATACCAAAAGGGTGGAAACCTCGGCCATCAAAAGCCTTTAGAATTGTCGGAGACTGATTGAGTGTAGGAGAACCAAGCGATTTCCAACACTGGATCGACATAATACACGTTGAAGCTCCCTCATCAATCACAGTCCGAAAGATCGGTCTGATTTTGACTAACACTGGAATTTGGAAAGCCATTTGACAAGGTAGGCGAGGTGTACTATTTTCTAAATCGAAGATGATAAGGTTGGAATCCTGAATATCGACAGTTCCTATGGCAGACAAAAGCAATTTACGCTGTGCTGGGCATGATTGCAGCACTTCCAAAGCCGACATTGTTGAAGGGGAAATAGCTAAATCTTCAACAATGTTGTAATTCTGAGCAGCTCTTGCATGTGGATTGAACGCTGATTTACGAAGAACACCCTTAGCAGGCGGTTTGATTATTAAGTCTGGATTTGGTTTCTCGATCTGTAGCGGACCAGAAACAGGAGGAGGTGTAGTTGATGTGTTTGCATTAGAAGATTCTGCTTCTTTACCATCAACAGGATTCTTACTACCATAATCTTGCGATCGCTTCGCAATCCGTACATGAGACATCATTAGAATAGGCTCTTCTGAGGCATTCGAGGTAGAACCAACCATCTTACTATCTTGAGTTGGAAAAGGATCCTTCAAGACAGCAGGTTGTTGTGAACCTTTAACGAATTTTGCAACCTCTGCTCGATGTGGGCATTCCTTAGTAAAATGATCCTCGTCACAGATGTAACAAGGATAACGAGGTTTGCATTTTTTTTCATTGGATTTGTTTTTATCAGTTTTCTCTTTTGAATTCTTTTTGTTTTTATTCTTCCCTTTCTTTTTACCACCAGATTTAGATTTGACTTTCTACGAAATGAATGTCGGCAGAAATTTCGGGGGAAGATTCTCCTTTTGGGGAATCAGGTAAAATTATAATAGGAGAAGAATTCTTTGAAGATTTCTTCTTGCTTTTAGTATTTACTGTACCAATCATACCATTAGCGGCATGAGACCCTGAAGGAGCTGCAGCTATTTGACCTTGTTTTGGAAGATCGGGGATTTTTTCATGTAAAGCACCTGACTGGGTATAAACGAGGTCAAGGTACTGAGCTTGAGTAATTACTTGCTCCTCAGTAACAACTCCGGCCTTAGCTACATCTTCAATGATTTTGGGTAGCAATGATTTAACAGACCATTCATCCAAAATTTGATCTGGAATGTAAACTTTCACCAAATTCCTTCTACGTCACCATGCATGAATATGATCAGAAATATATGTGGACGTGGATTGCTTTAGTGAAGTTAATAGTTCCGTGCTATTGTCGTATCTGACAGACAACTGAAAATGAGTCAAGAAAGCAATTGCTAACTGACTGAAATTATTAAAAGAGCCTCGTGGTAACTCAATGTACCATTTGGTGACAAGACCAATTAGAGTTCTTTGGAAAAGACGTAAGCGAATTGAATCATCAATTATTGAATTAGACGCACACCAGAGGTGATAAGTCGTAACGTGATTTCATGGATCCTCTCCTAACTTACCTTCGAATTTTGGTATATCACTGGGAAACTTATGCGGCATTGGCAGCCAGTGTGGATAATAGAAAATTGGATCATTCGTAAGGTGTGTCAAATCAGGTAAATCCAAAGTTGCAATAAATGGTAACTGACGGTTAGTGTCGCGAAAACCTTGAGTAACCAAAGCAGTTCCGGGAGAAGGATACCCAGGATAACTGGGAATCAGATTTGCATTAGGAATGGTATAACCTCCCAGGTAACCAGGATTAACCGGACCAAACTGGGGTTGTTGAGGCTGTTGATAAGTATAGCTAGGGTACGGTTGATAATGATAAGCTAGGTTTTGTGAAACGGGACCAAATTGAGATTGTCCCTAGTACGGTTGATACGTGAATTGCGGTTGACTTGTGACAATCATACTTGTACCAGCTTGTCCCGTAGGTATCTAGACCGAAGTCTGAACTAAAGGTCCTAACTGGCATATAGAGACTTGAGGGAATTGCACGGATGCAGGGATAAAAGAACTCGGAGCTACAGATACTCCAGAAATAGGTGTTATAGGTTGAACATATTTCACAGCAGTTGCAGCAGTTTGAGGCGGAGTCTGAGGTGTACTAGGCCTAGACTGCTGAATAGAACCAGGTGGAGGGGTTTGAATCATAGGCTGGAAAGGTTGCTGGGTTGGACCAGAAACCAAAGGCTGTCCAGGTTGAGTAGACAACTGCACATTAGGTTGCATAGGCTGTTGAAATTGGGACGGATCCCACACCATGTTCATTACGGGGTATTGTCCCGTAGAAGTTTGAACGTAAGGACCATAGCCTGGTTGAACGTAGGGTTGATAAGTAAGTGGAAAATTTCCAGCTCCCTGTACAGATGATTAACCAGAAGGCGGGTGGAAACCTTGAATTGGGTATTGACCTTGAGGTTGATAACCCTGAGGCACGTACTGAAACTGGGGTTGATAAGGACCTTGAGGAACATATTGAGTTTTGGGTTGACCTTGGGGTATGTACTGTCCTGAAGGTTGATAACCTTGAGGTATGTACTGTCCTTGAGGTTGTTCTCCAAAATAATATTGTCCCGCTTGTCCCGAAAGCTACTCCTTGAGGTTTCTCTCGAAGCAAGAATCGATTTCCCCGAAATTTTCCTCCAAGCAAAGAACTCACTGCCTTGAGGTTGAGGATTCGAAATATTACCAGACATCATAAATATTTGCTCTGCGTTCGACGTTTCAGTTTTAATTCCATTAAGACCAGATGATAATACTTGTTCAATCGGTCAAGGATCTGCTCCAGAGAAAGTACCAGATAGATCCTGATGTCGTGAAGGAACAGAAGGACCACCGTGTAAAAATTCTTCCAGTGTCTTGGAAAACATAGATGACTCTCCTGCCATAATGGATGAAGGATAGTAACCTCTGGGCGTAGGATGAAATGGAATTCGAGGTGGAGAAAAAGCAAGACCCAGGTTTTCTAAATAGTTCCTCAAAGATAGATACCAAGCGTCACTCCGAATAGGGCTGTAGAAAATGGATTCACGCTCCCTAAGATTTAAAGACTGAGGGAATTCGGGAAGAGATATATCTTCGTCTGGACTAGCAAGTTCTTCAATAGCAATGAGGCTAGATGGAAGATCTTCAGTAACAATATTTCTTACACTAGGTGAACCAGGATCGCTAGAAGTTGTTGTAATAAATCCTGAGGATATTTCCAAAATAGAATGTTTAGTTTCAGGCTCAGAAATTTCAGGTTCATCAGCTAGTTCACTGGAAGGAGAAATACTACTAGTAACTTCGGAAACTGAAATCGGTTCTTGAATGTGTTCTATTGTGGGTATTTGATGATCAGGATGAAAAAATATAGATGAACTTCCAATTTCTGTTGATCTAATTCTACCGCTACTAGATGATACTAGAGCACGCAGCCCTTCAAGTTGACTTGGTGTATATTCAGGGGGCTTCCCCTGAAGTCTCCAGGATTTTCTCGGTAATTCTGCCAACCAATCACACGCAAACAAAGAAAATTTCAATAAAAACACCTAAAGTCTCTAAAGAAACAAACTGTTGAATCACACGCCTATAAATATAAGAGTTCAAACCACACACAAATAGTAACTTCCCGTACTAAAAACACTAGTTGGTGATGAAATCCAACTTAGTATAAATTTAATACAGAAAGGGCGATTGGAATAGTTACCTTGAAAACCTGCTTAATGAAATAGACTGGCACAAGTTTCTTCACAAAACCATCTCGTGTGAAGAGAACCCCCTAGAGAGTCCAAGTGAGTCTAGTCGATGTCTGCTCCAGGTACAGTGAGATCTTTCCTTCACCATCACCTTAGGCAATAATCTTAAGCTTATGGACACTAAGGTTACCAACAGTAACAAATACAACTGGGGGAACAGTCTACGATTCAATTCCACATGCAAGGGCAGAGTAACAAAGCTCAATCCGCTTGAAGGCTTCTCAACATGGTTAATCCGAGGTTTATCGACAAGCGACCCCAGGCTCCTTGACAATGGTTAATCCGAGGTTTACCATTTGTAATCTGCGTAGATCTTCTGTCTTTCCCAATGAAACATAATTGATTGTCTCAAAGGTTCAGATATGATCTCGTGATTAACTCCTTTAAGAGAAGCTTCCCAGATTGTACAAATTACAATTGGATTTATTTCCTACCACAAGATTTATCTACTTGTTTGTTTTTAGTATCTTTGAGAGTTAATTACTCCCTACTCCAAGATACTAGCCTAAACTATATTGGTGGTAAGATCCCTAGAAATAAAAAGATTACTAGATGAATTTTAATTAAGCATTTCTTTTATGAGTTGTTCTTTACGTCAATAGGTATGGAAATGAAACTTTGATGGTGTGAAGACTCGACTTCCAAAAACACTAAAAATTCACCTAAAAATGATAATCAATTCGTTTTCTTTCAATGAAATTCTAGCTAAAGAAAGAGTTCGAGAATGCAATTCTTTTTAAGAGACAATTCTTTCTTTGAACATAAAGAATAACTGAAAGAAAATATTTTTGTCTTTTCAACAAGAACGCAAAACGAGACAAATTATCAATGCTCACACTAAAATCCTTTCACTTTCAAGACTTGAAACTACAAAAACAACTTTCCTTCAAAAGAGATCTACAAATTTTAAAAGCACTCAAAACTACAAAAACTAATCTTGAGATCTACAAACTTTGAAAATCTAATTGAATAAAAGCTTTAATATTTTTTTGAAGAATGTTTTACTTTGTTGTTCAGTAAAATAAGGATCTATTTGTCCAGAATAAAAAACAAATCAAAAAACATCCAGATATGTTTCCTTTTATAAAAATGAAATTCAAAACCTATAACAAAGTTTTTTCGAAGATTTGCAAATAAACAACTAGATCTATTTCTCAATAAAGGATGGATTTCACAACCAGGTCAAACTCAGCAAGAAGGAAAAAATACCAATGTAATCTGAGGTATTTCAAACTTCCAATGCTTTGAGTCACTACATAGACCAAGTGAAAAGCAATCCAAAATGCAAAACTTCTAGAAAATCATCAAAAACATAAATACTGTTGGAACTCATTCACAAAAGGCTTTTGGCAGAAACAACGCCAATCTGGGCAGATACTAAAAACTCTAAATCAAATTAAAGATAAACTGAAAAAATAAATCTGGAGTTTTTCCAAAATTTCAACAGGGTCCGCAGGCTCCCAGAAGTAACAGGTGCGGTCCCGCACTGGTTACTTAAGGAAAGTGTGAAACTGCCCACACTGTGCAAAAGAACAAAGTGTGGTCCCTAAAAAAGTTCAAGAAAAACATAAAAGATTTCAAAATTTTCAAAAACAGAGAAAACCTAAGCTACCCAGGCAGATATCCATCAATCAAAAACCAGGAAAAACTTTTCCTCAAATCAAAATAAAAGAGAACCAAAAACAACAAGTTCTTTCCCCAGTGGAGTCGCCAATTTGTTGGGCGGATTAATCAATCTTGCGGACAAGATCGATCTCCCTAGTACCAAAAGGTAATCTAGCAACAAACAACCAAATAAACCTATCTTTCTCTAAACATATGCGATTTACAAAAGAATACTATAAAGGTGTAAAGAACTTACCGTAGATCCAATGCTTGTTTGAAGTTGTTGTCCCTCGTGCACTTGAAGGAGTTATCTTCGCAAACCTGCAGTCACAAACAAGAAAACATTAAATAGCACCTGTATAGTAAACATCATAAATCATGCTTATCATGGTGATCAAGGAATCCATGAAATAAACAGTTAACTAACAGCTTATTGAGAAAAATGAATTCATTTGTATTAACTTTGAAAGAAGGAAAACCTTACAACCTTAGCCTTGATGTTGAACAGGCCTTCCCGGGGTCCAAAGCAAGAATCTCCTCTACTCTGACAAGCCTTGCACTCTTCCAACCGAGATAGATAGAGGTATGTGATCTCTCCTCACAAAAATCTCAGTTAAATGAGTCTGAATCCCAACAGCACTTAACCTCAAATAATTCTAAAGCTTGAACTCCCATTGAGGCTACCCAATGCCTCTTTTTATAGTGCAAAAGAGGAGGTTTCAGTTCCAACTATGAAGGGATAGAATCCTCCTTCAAAGGGATAAGCTCCTCACATCAAGGGGTTAGCTCCATAAGGTAAGGGATACATGAACCTCAAAAGAGTGGTTCTGCCACCACAAGATTCTTTCTAGAGGCTTCTAGAATTTACTGAAAGTGAGATTTTTTGAGTTTACTTGCGCCTTTTTAATATTTACAGGGGTCCACACCCATAACACAGAGAAAGTGCGTTCAGGTACGCAGGAGTCATGAACATTAGGTGCAGGACCGCAGGCAAGATACAGAGAAAGTGCGATACCAGAGTTAAGGAGAATTTTAAGAACTTTTCTCTTATTTTCAAGGCTTGAAATGAAGAACTGATATTTTAGACTTGCAAAGGAGGAAGTATGAGTGATAATGAGCTCATACACATAGCAGAATGTCAGGATGACAATTTTCAGTGCAACACCTATGCAACTTTTGTAAACCCTAGGAGGCTACTAATCAAATACAAGAGGTATTTATACTTCTTTCGAAAAATAAATGATTGAGTTTCAAGGAATTAATATAAAACACACCTCTAGGAACATTTATTCACATTGCCGAATGAGTAATGCATGCAATACTTCAATAATCCATTGCTTTTCATAAATATGCATTAAATTAGGGCACACAAAATATTATGACAAGTCATTCCATACATTAGACATGTAGCAACATAAATATATAGCATCAAAAAAAAAATTATGAGGAAATGTGAGTATTTCCATCCATCAAAATGGAATTTAGAAGATCCAAGACAAGATATAAAAATCCAAAACATAAAATGCATCAATAACAACCAATTTCGTCCATTAATTGTATATATAAATTCTTTTTCAAGAGAAAATCCCAATCCAAATGATGATCAATTACAAATGAGGCTCTCCTTGTATTTATATGAGCATTTATGTGTTCGATATGGTCTAATTAGCCTAATTTAGTTCATAATAAAAAATTTAATGTGAAAATAATAACCCTATTGGTGACAAGCCCACAAAACAGCTCAAAAGTATAAAATAATCCTTCCTAATGAGGCTAAAGTGGTAAAATCATGGTGCGAAGGATCATTGGAAGGAAAATATAGGTCCTTCATGTGCCATGATGAAGAGGAGGGATTTCATAATCATGACGAAGGAGTAGCCCCTTGGTTTCCAAGAAAAACATATATGGTGCTCCCACGTGGCTGTGAGGCACAATCAAGGGTCTCATGGGTCTCCAACTGGATCAAACATGTCATCATTCCATCAATAAGGTATAGAATGATGACAATTTCCCTCCCATGTCTCTCTGGATGAGATAACACCCCATCTCGACCCTGGATTAGAAGCCAAGTGTCATGTGAAAATATGCGATAGACAAGGAAACATGGTCCAAGTGTGTCATCATCTCTATATAGTTGGTGTTATGCGTCGTTTTTTCACCATTAGGAAAATGAACTCCAATTTTGACCTCTCGCTATTTGATGAAGTGTTCCATGCATTCCCCTACAACGTTGGAAGAAAAAAAATCCCAAAGACAACAAGAATCATGGATTATATTGCTTAAAGACCTATTCTCAAGCACTTGCACAATTTTCCTAGTCATTTCATGCACAAGTGAAATTTTGACCATTGTGGCCTACGCAATCCTGCGCTTTGATCTCCACTAAAAAGTGTGCAAGTATTTTAATGAAGGTAAAAATAAAAATCAAGTTATAGAAGCTTTGTTGGGGGAATATTTCTCAACTAAAAGGCCTTGTACCCATACCTACTTGGGCATCATCCCTTTATTCATGGATCAAACTACCTCTCTTTGTGTAACCCTAATCCCTCTCTTTATGGATCTCATCCCTTGAGAAGAGGATCTCAAACCTCCTCCTCTTGGACTGTAAATTTAGCACAGACCAGAGGGTAAAGGGGATGTTTTGGAATGTACACTTATGCTGATGGATTAGGGCTGGAATCTTATCATTGAAGGAAGGATTGGAGACTATTGGGAGGAGGCTTGCATCATCAAGGATAAGGTTATATTGTTTGTTCTTATTCAAGATTAAAAAAAGTTATTTCTTTCCTTTTTTAACTGGTTACGATGCTCATTGCAAAGATCCTTAATATTTTGCATAGTTTATAATTGAGTATTGGATTAAAGTTATGATATATGATATGTTGCAATTTTTTTATGAAACCAGCTCCAAAAATAGAATAAAAGAGAGATCAACACCTTAGAAATAAGCCACTTTGAGGGGGAAACCTCCTTTACATTACATAAGTGAACAATTCTTGGATGATTCAAATGAAAAAACCTCCTTTCTATATATAGGAGTCCATGGGTCACAATAAAATCCTAGCCGACCTAACAATAATAATGTAAGGGCACAATAATAAAAATAGTGGGGTTTTATGAGGCACACTAATAATAACATGGGGACTATAAAAGCATAAAAATAATAATAAGGGGGCTACACTAACACAATAAGGGAGTATACTAGTAATATAGGGACCTAACATGCCCCTCTCCTTAAAACAAGTTTTGTCCTCAACGATTGATTATTTCTTGATGCTTTTGTATAAAATTATCATACTCCCATGTGGAATCTTGATGCCCGGGCTACCTCAACTGTACACTCTCAGTCCATATATAACTCCAATTTCCTTTCCATGCAAAATTGCATTCATTTTCAGCCAATAAACTTTTAAATCTGGGCAATCCCCAATGTTTTATTTTCCTTCACGGGAAAATTAACTAAATGCGGAGGCTTTATTTCTTTTCTTCAAGCTTATGGTTAACCCCATAGAAATAATCTCACAACACATGCAAAGCTCTTCCATGTGAAATCCAAGCAACCCTTACTATTTATTTTTCACAATTATATAGCCTTTACCTCGTTCATGGGCTTTTCCAATAACTATTCGATTTATTATAAGAGATCCCCACTCTTCATATGCATTGCCGATATGAAGATTTTCAAGCCTCATGCTCATACCTTATCATTTCCCTTTGTTCAAGGGTTCAACCCACTAACGTTACGCATCCCTATAGCATATAAAATTCCGATTTTCTTGAAAGCCATAGGCCCAATATATTATATATCACACCATGATATATATGTCAACACACATATATATTCCGATCACCTTTCACACGTTTACACTATGCCCGCATACCATTCATTATACAAGGTTCAGAGTTATAGATATTTCTCAACATATGTTATAACCCAATCCAATCTTTAATAATTCAACCCCCACAACATCAACGTAGGACTAACCTATGGGTCCCTGGCATTTAGAACTTAACCGTCCACCATTCATCCTTCATCAATATATGACTGGTGTTTAATCGCTTCCCTCTCAATGATCCGACGAATGGCAATGCATTTCTGATTTTTAAAGTCTCCGAGCGTTAACACTCCAGATTTACTCGATGAGAGTGGTTTCTGAATACCACTCTTGGATGCGTGTTCGCCAGCAACTGTAATCGCGTAAATTTCCCAAACACCATTTACCATTCATGAGGCAGCGCGATACTACTAGTATCGAGTTTGAACCCGACTTCACTGTTTGCTCGAGGTTCCACTCTATTCAGGGTTCCATTCCTTCTTAGCGTTCATCTCACGAATCGGTCCCACACTATGAATTCGCTAGCACAACCAGCTTTTCGAATCGAGCTTAACAAAGCTCTATTTCCCCTTTCATGACCCGTCTCTCCATCTAGAACGATCGACCTTGAATTTCAGCACAACGTTTAATCCAGGACTCCGCCTTGATGGTAGGATGGAAATCTGATCCCAATCCAATTCAATTCAGCAATAGAATTCGAATTCAGTTTTAAACAAAATCAATTGCAATCTTGAGCTCTGAATTATTGAATTCAGGTTCCATCAACCAAAGTTCCTATATGCATTCTATAAACAGAGATCTATACAGCCTACGTCATTCTTTAAAGGCTCAACCTCCTCGACTTTGTTGACCTTTCACAAATAATTTACCGCATGCAATTTATATACAAAGGGTGAGTTCAATGTATTCAACATAACACAGGTGTCTACAACACGTATCTGTTCTCTTGGTATCAAAGCCCTCAATTTAACCATTAATACAACCCTAACAAAGATTCACACTTGTTCCATTCATTATTCCTTAATGCAGGTTATGCCAATGACCCACGGATTTCAAAGAGATCAGAACCCTCTTCCGAAACGCATACATCCATCATTCACCCTCCATTCTAAATCGATACTGACTCTCTAATTAACATCAATTTCTCAATCGGAGCACCATATTCTATCCAAGCCTGTTTCAACACTTATATCTATTTTCAATTAAAACATAACATCGACTAGAGCTCTACCACAGAGCCTATTTACTCTGGTTCGGACACAATTTTTTTACTGAGACTAGAAGTCATTACACAGAATTTAATTTAACAATACTTATGCAAGTTGAACAGATTCTTTCAATAAAAAAATGAATCGCTTACAAAACCTTTCACTTGGCCTGATCATCATTTGTTGGCCCTTCTACAACCTACGCTATTCCTCAACAGAACTCTAGCTCTGAACATTTCGGAACTCTACTCTGCTTACATTTATACAAAAGGGTAACCTGAATCGATTCAGGTTCCCTGACAGCTCACTAGACTCTTAAAATTCCTAATTTTAGACTTAATCCCTAAATAACTGAACTGATCCTAGTCTCTTAACATTCCTAACTACTCATTTCTCTCATTTTCTCTACAGTTAGAGAACATTTACAATTATCACTTTTTATTCAAAAATACTAATATTTACATGAAAATTTAAGAACATGAGACCCCTTATGTCTACTGAGATACAAAGTATTTAATTGTGCCTAATGCCCCTGCATCAAATCTTCAATAGGTAAGATATTCCACTTTCTGAGATACTCTGAAATTGATCAATTCTGTAATTGTTGAGTTCTTGTTTCTGTGACTGCTTTATAACTTCTTTCGCTACGATGTTGATCTTCCTATTGTTTCATACAATTCTGCACCAAAGTTAGGTTATCCTTTGAGAGTTGGAGAACTTGTTGTTGATGCTTGATGTGATATTACACTACTTTATAATCCATATTAGCTTTCATTTGATCCTTCAAACCATCCAAATTAGCCTTCATTTTTTCTTTTAAACTATCTATGTCATCTTTGATTTCTCTTTGTAAGATCGAAATTTGTTGCACTTGGTACCGTAATTTTTATATATCATACTTCAATTATTCCTATTCATGTGTCGTAGTAGAGCTTTCTAAGGGCTTAATTGGTGTGGAATTATTTTTGGGAGGAATTATATAACTCAATAATGATATCTATGCTTCAGTATGCCCTTGGAATCACTTCAAACTGATTTTTCAAACAAATGTTATGCAAACTTGTTTAACAAATACACACATTTTTATTGCTTTTTATGAGGTCTATATTGAGCCTGATTTATCTATGTTATTTCGGATCTTCAAGGTCTAAATTTCTATCCTATATTAGCCCCTAGAGTCCTATTTCCAATGCCATGGGTCAGACTTGATTTAGATTCTTCAAGAAAAAGTTATGCCCAATCTCCCGCAATGACCTAATTATAGACTGGTTCAGTAGAGCGAACTTGGACGTCATGGCACGTGTCATTATTTCCTCCTTAGGATCTAAAATTCATACACATGAAACTACACTCCATTTAATTTCATCCACGTTTTACAGAATTCCAATCTAATTCTCAGAGAGAGAGTATGACTATTTTCCTAAAGTCGCCTCTTTGAGATGAAATTCAGGAGCTTGCAAAATCCCTAAATTCCACAGATCGTATCTTCGAAAATATTGCGAACCAAGATATAAATTTTTTACACGACTTTCATCAAGATTACTTTGCAATTTTTTTTTTAATCTTAGAAACCTTTGTAGAAACAAATTTATAGAGAAAATTCCACAATGACCTATTTGAAGCAATGAAACCCTAGAATCCAAAGCTTTGATGCCAAATGTTATGAAACCAGCTCCAAAAATAGAATAAAAGAGAGATAAACACTTGAGAAAGAAGCCACTTCGAGGGGGAAACCTAATTTACATTACATAAATGAACAATTCTTGTATGATTCAAATGAAAAAACCTCCTTTCTATATATAGGATTCCATAGGGTCACAATATAATCCTAGCCGACCTAGCAATAATAATGTAAGGGCACAACAATAGCAATAGTGGGGTTTTATGGGGCACAATAATAAAAATATGGGGACTACAAGGCTATAAAAATAACAATAAGGGGGCTACACTAACACAATAAGGGATTACACTAGTAATATAGGGACCTAACAGATTTCCAATCATTTTGTGCTTCAATCTTTATCTATGTTATGCTTTTATTCCTTGTTTAGTTTTTTTCATGCACATCTTCTCTTAAAGCAACAAGGAAAGGATTTTGAAAGCATCAAGGGACATCTATAAGCATTTTGTATAAATTTAAGATATTATTGAACATGTCATACATCATATTTCAATTATAGAATCAGGAAATCTTGCAGTTACTTGTTTGTTTATTTCTAGAATTATCTTGAAATCTACGGAGATCACTTTTATCCACAAGAGTGATTTTTCCGCCAGAAAAAATTGGTGACCATACTGGGGAACAATTTGTTCTTCATGATGACTTCCTGGGATCTTTGATCACTTTCTGTAGCCTTGATTAATTGTGTTCAGAACCTTAAAATTTTAAATTTTTGTCTTTGTGGCTTTGTTTTTTACCTTTTTTCTTAATTTTTTATTGACTTTCTCACTTTTCCTTTAGCAACAATGCCTAACTGGTTACTTGTGCAAGTCTCTGAAATTTTGAAAAAAATAGGGTTTTCACCTGCCAGCTCCCCAAAAAAATTGTTGTTGTATTTTCTTAGGTATGTTTACATTATGAAAAAATATATTTCAATTTGATTGGATGTTTTGGATTGTATTCTTGAAAAATTACTTATCTTTGCAAATTAGGGGTGAAGGTTTGATCTGGTGATTTTTTGATTTATCAAAGGAAGGATTGGAAATTATTGAGATAGTTTATGCCTGTCTTTATTCTCTCAATGAACCAGATGTTGAGCCCTAAAAATGTCTTTTATTTTCACCAAACTCCACTTCATTCCATTTATCCTTTATCATTTATAGGCATAAAATATCAATAAGAATGATTAAAATCACTTTAAGAATACATGCAATGACTGACTTATTATACTTTCGTGGTTTTGTTGTCTTAGTGATTTCTGAGCAGACTTGGCTATAGAATGCAGTCATTCTATAGCTAGTCGTATGTTCCGTAGCCATCTTAGTGTTTAAATAGGTTACAGGTGTCATCAGAGGGAAATATGTATATGGTTAGACTCCAAAAATCTCCTGCATCATTTCTTGTCATCCACGAGCACTGAGCAAAAATCTGGAAGTGGTTATGCACGTGGACAAAGCTAAAAACCAAGAAGCATACTTCCAAAAGGATAAGGACTCTTGATGTGTCCTCAGCAAAACATGAGTCCTCAATAGGAGTTTTAGTTTGATTTTGATTATAAACGACACCTATGCCTATTTCTACTCAATGTCAGTTATGTAGTTGCTTATAAAAACAACTCGGTGAACCGAGAAACAGTTAGTTGATGTTTTGTTTTTAGCTTTCAAATACCGTGACACTCTGTTTCTGAGCATTTTCTTCTAATGAAAGGAGTATAAATTTGATGCATGATCTGAAGAAACTTTAAGGAGTTAAGGATTCGTGTGCCAATCTGATGGTAGAGGGCCCCTACTATCTGAAAAGGCTTTTGCATATTTTCTAGATAAGTAACCTTTAACTCTGTTTCGTTCTTAACTTAGGCAGTTCTATGAGTTTATCCTCTTGCATCATGTTCTATGTCATTTACTTACATCGAATATTACAGTCAATCTTTTTCTCATAAGCTGTTCCAATATATCACTAATACGTGAATGAGATCTAACTGTAGTACTTTGAGTTAATTGCATTTCAGTCCTGTTAGTTAGATTTAGAAGATCCTCATTATTTTATAAGCTACTCTTTTTCTCAAACTCTCCTAACACATCACTATTATATGAACGAGAATTAGTTATATTATTTTGAGTTCTTGACTGTTCTGCAATTATGTAAGAGATTCTCATACCTATGTACGTATTTTGTTGGGAAAAATAATGAGAGGGGGGGGGTGAATCAGTATTTACTGCATATTCAAAACTTTTTACTTTTTCATTCCTTAAAAACCCATACGCTACTTTGCTGAAGCCAAGTAGCGTATACACACGGATATGCTTCATAAAACTCGCGTATACACAGAGATCTAATTATGCCATTATTTCTTCACTTATATGATTCCATCATTCATTCATTAGATGTTCTATAAACAGTAAACATGTGCAGTAAGAACAGAATAAACCATCACACAAAGCATCACACATGAACACCAGGATTTTTAGGTGGAAACCCAAGTCGGGAGAAAACCACCGCTGCAGTTGCTCAGCCTTCAATATTTTATTACAGAGAAAACATCTTACAACATATGTGCTGGTGCAGACTCTACCAGCACGCAGGCACCCACCTGCGCTCGTTTACCAGCCTCTCCTGGAAGGGAGCTCCAACCCCCTGACTCGTTTACCAGCCTCTCCTGGAAGGGAGCTACGACCCCCTGATCTCGTTTACCAGCCTCACCTGGAAGGGAGCTACGACCCCCTCACTGAAGGCTACAACCCTCAGCACCTCTATGGACCACGTTTCATCAATTTTCACACTGGATCCAAAGCTTCAATCGAACACCACTTGCAGGCCACATTTCATCATATTTTCAGACTGGACCCTCTCCATACATTTAAACACAGTCAAACATCAACAGCAGATAGCTAAAACACAGCAGATCAGATCAGATATTCCATACCCCATACTTCAGCAAACCCTAGTTTGCATACGCGCTTTTCTTTCACTGATGTCGCATATATACGCGCTTCCGTCCACATCAACTTGCGTATACATCTGCACATAAACTTCACTACGCATACGCGCTTTTCCTTCAGCGAAGCCACGTATATACGCGCTTCCTCTGCGGCGAACTAGCGTATGGATCTTCAACCATTACAGAGCTGCATACTTCTTCAGATCAGATATTTAGTTCAGAATCAACCCTTTACTTCAGACAGATGTTCGCCTCATCATAGATCTAATCACTCCATAAACAGATCTAGTAGATACAAATACATTTCAAATCTAGATATCCCGCTTCATCATTTCTTCATAGGTGCATCATAGATTCAGATCTATCATCAAACCTTTACCCTTTCCATACAGATATACTTCACAGAGAAGTATTCATTCAAGCTCAGACATCTTGCACCCACACTCATAATTTGCATAATGAATTTCATCTCTTTATATAGGTTTATCCTTTTTCAATACCATGAGCCCCTTTTTCAATACCATGAGCCAAAACAATACCATGAGCCCAAAACTACATTACTTCCGATGGTATTCCTGGACGGGGTCAATTAGACGAATCATTACCCAATACAATGGGTCAATACCATGGTGGTTACCCCTGGTTTTGCATTTTAAGAGCGCTTTTGCCCATACGCGACTTGGCACGTTGATTCCCGCGTGCATACGCGACTTCCCCTAGGAAAATCCGCGTATGCTTAGAGACATACTCTTTTTATCATAGATTTAGCACACTTCCTTTATCATACTTCCGATGGTATTCCTGGATGGGGTCAATTAGGCGGATCATTACCCAATACAATGGGTCAATACCATGGTGGTTACCCCTGGTTTTGCACTTTTTGAGTGCTTTTTGCCCATACGTGACTTGGCACGTTCTTTCCCGCGTGCATACGCGACTTCCCCTAGACATATCCGTGTATGCCTTGAGACATACTCTTTTTCATCGAGCAGAATTAACATACTCTTTTCATCATAGAATTAGCACATGCTAAATTCCTTTCTTCATTGTCTTCTGTACTTACTATAGATACATCATATTTCCTTCATCAAGAACAAATTCTATCAAGCACAACTTCACCAAGTAAGTTGTCATCATCTTCATCGAGAGGGTTGCCATTCAAGGACAACACTTATCATCACATCATTTCATATCATATTTACATCATTTGCTGAGTCCATCAAGTCACGAATAACTTCATCAGGTGGATTGCCATCAAGGACAACACATGTCAACAGTCGCATGTCTTCATCTTCATTCAGTGGGTTGCCATCAAGGACAACACTCTGCATCATATTGCCAACAATCTCCCCCTTTGGACTTGATGGCAACCATGATGGTGTTTGATCACCACAACAGATAGGTACATTAAAAATACAATGACACCATGTCACTTTCCCCATTTTTGACACCATTCTTTCTCTTCATTCAAACACCATGTCACTCTCCCCCTTTGACATCAAGGGCAAAGGGCAGATCAAAAACCAACATACTCTCCCCCTTTTCTCCTCATGTGGAAGAAGCGTTCTGCAGATCTGATATATACTGAAGTGACCAAGCTCCCCCTGAGTTCATGCTGAATCTTCAAACATAATTTCCAATGAATTACATGACTCTATGACTTTCCTATCACCAACGACTCATACTTACATCAAATATCCAATCAAGTGGATTTACATATTAGACTCAACTACCCAACCAAGTGGGTTTACAAATTTGACTCAGCTACCCAACTAAGTGGGTTTACAAAATTTGACAAGTCCTTACATGACTGAAAATTACAAATTTACATCATGGGTCTCAACATGACCTTTTCATCAAACTACAAAAATGACCATTTATGACCAACACCAGAAAGTCCTCAAGAAAGAGAACATATTTCAGAACCATCATAATGCCAACAATGCATTATACTCAGCAATGCTAATGCTCCCCCTGAATCTGTGCATCCAAGCAACCTTTCCATATGACTAAGGCTCCCCCTTAGTTTGTGCATCCTAAACACTTTTACCAACAAATCATCAAGGCATCTTTATCAAAACATTAGAAATAGAATTATGAGAACTGGAACACCACCAGAGATACCAAACAGTATCAGAGATACCAAACAGCACTGCAGCTGTGCTGAAGAGAGCTGACTCCAAACAAAATTTGTCAGCAATCAGACATACACGGTTTTCTGTGCATGAACTCGCGTATATACGCGACTGTGTTTCAGGAAACCCGCGTATCCAATTCCATCTTCTAAATTTTAACCAGATCTGATCCTCTGTGAGAAAAAGACAGTGTTCAGCTTCTTTTGAATGCTTCCCTGGACTACAGATAGATAGAACAGTGCAGTTGTGTCTTCAAGTGTCATCCAACGGTTGTAGCATAAGCACATTAGTAACCAAGCCTTCATATTCTTTGCAGCATCAATACAATCTTTCCAAGAGAGATTATCATACCAAAACAACATCTTCAAATATGTGTCAAGAAATCATCCATGTGGTCCAATATCATCAAGATCTTCAAGATTTAACATGAAGTAACATATGTAGGCAAAAGATCTCAACCATAGTAACAAAGCTCTGCATGATTTATTTCTGAATCAAATGACTTCCAACTCATCCATGTGTGAACACAAAAGATACTTTTCAGTAAACCGGGATCAAAATCTCATCATAATAAACCATGTACCAAGTCATCATTAAGCATGAGTATCACAATAACCAAGAATAAGCAATCATATTGCCAACAATGCAATCATTAGTATTCAACCTGCTGCTCCCCCTGAACCAGTGCTCCTTCTTAACTTGTGCAACCTAAATATGTTCATCAGCAAGTCATCAGCAACAATCTCTGCATGATCTATCCTTATCTTCGAATTATAAGACTTCCAATCTCATCATAAAAAAGTAAACAGGACTCATCCATAATCTTCAACACAAGGCATCAAGTATCATATCATCATTATTTAGAACTGAGGAATTAAGCTGATACAGAGTCAATAATACAGTTATTAACAGTCAGACTGATGCTCCCCCTGAACCTCTGCACCAGATCTTCAGCTATCATACCAATTCTCTTATCATAAATGCATACGCGACTGTGTCTGCTGAAACTCGCGTGTATACGCGAATTTTGTGAATATAACACGCGTATGGAAAGTGAAACATATAAATTTTTCACATTCCTTTATCTCCCCCTGAACTTGTCCTTCCTGTACCTGTCTTCTTCATATCAGATGTTCTGTTAGAAATACATATAACCAGAATAATCAAATCAACCATGAGAGACATCATACATTGCTCCCCTTGTGACGATACATTACTAAATCTCATAATGTATCCCACATCATTCCTGCAGTCAATAAGAAAAGTCAGCTTCAGAAGCGGATGACTGCAGTAGGGTCAGAATTCCCTACGTTTCTGATCGGTCCTCCTTCTTTTTCCAAATTTTCTTGAGCTTTCCAACCGTGTGCTGAAAATTGTCCACTTTCCCAGATCTGTTCATCCTGCATTCCTTTTCTACATGTCCATACTTGTTACAAGAATAACATCTCATGTGTCCAGAGAAATAAGCATAAGAATCATAATGAGTATTTCTAATCTTCCTCCTTTTACAATCAGCGGCTTTATGTCCATACTTGTTACATGAAAAACAATATCCCTTGAAGAAACCAGAGTACCTTTCTATGTAGGAACTGTTTGATTGAGGCTGAAATGATCTGCTCCTGCAATTTGCTGCAACATGCCCATAATTATGACATTTGAAACATTCAACATTATTGAATTATTTCCTTTGAGATTTCATCATTGTTGATTGACCTTTTGTTTCTTTCAACTCTTCAGGTTTTGTATTGACTTCCTTTGAATCTTTAGCACTTCCTTGTGAACTAGATTCTCCTTTAACAGTTTCATGAAAACCAAGACCAATTTTGATAGAAGGAGACCTTTGACTACTAAGAATATTATCCATAATCTTAGTACTATCTTGAAACCTCAAAAGTCTAACCTTTTCTTCTAATTTACCTTTGAGAATGTTTACCTCAACCTCCAGGGCTTGACATTGCTTTGTCATGCTTTCTTCTTGGCTTCTTCCATCTTCTACTTGATCCTTCAGATTTAGAATCTCTTCTTTCAACCAATTTTCGTTTACTTCACATGTTTGTTGCAGCTCTCCATTCTTCTTCTTCGATGCTTTGAGATCTTCTTTCAGAGATATGTTTTCTACTTCAAGTCCTGCATTCTTCTTATTTGATTTATCCAGGTCTTCTTTGAGGGAAATGATTTTTTCTTCAAGTCCTTCCTTTTCAAATGATTGTAGAGGTTCCTCACTCTTCTTACTTGATGCTTCAAGTTTTTCTTGTAGAGAGACGATTCCAGCTTCAAGACTTTCATTCTTCCTTTTTGATTTTTCCAGATCTATTTTTAGAGAAATGTTTTCTGCTTTAAGTCCTTCATTCTTCTTATTTGATTCTTCAAGATATGCTTGCAGAGAGATGATTCCAGCTTCATATCCTTTACTTCGACTGTATACATCATCGAACATCCTTTTCAGTCTAAATATCAAAGCTTTGTTAGCAGATTCCTTCTCATTAAATTTTCTTTGTTGATCTTTGATAACTTCTTCTAGATCCACAACTTTTCTCTCACTATCTTCATCATTGTTTGCACCAATAAGAAAATTAGGACCCCAATCACTATCAGATTCATTTTTGTCAAATTCAGCTATCTCCTTACTTTGAGTAGCCTTCTTCTTTTGTTTCTTTGCCATGAGCACTTGTAGAGCTTGGTAAGAATCTTCTTCATCTTCACTTTCACTATCATATCCTTTGCATATACAGTTAAGTAAAATACAAGAGCAACGATCAATACCTGTTTCATCTCCTTCAATTTCTGCTATACATGATTTCTGAGGCTTCTTCTTTCCTGGAGTAACCTTCTTCTTTTGCTTCTTTCCCATTGCAATGGATCTCCTTCAAGCGATCAAGCTTCTGCAGAAGGACCTGCTTTGATACCAATTGTTGGGAAAAATACTGAGAGGGGGGGGTGAATCAGTATTTAGGGAAAACTGAAACTTTTTACTTTTTCATGCTCTAAAACCCATACGCTACTTTGTTGAAGCCAACTAGCGTATACACGCGGATATCCTTCATAAAACTCACGTATACACAGAGATCTAATTATGCCATTAATTCTTCACTTATATCATTCCATCATTCATTCATTAGATGTTCAATAAACAGTAAACATGTGCAGTAAGAACAGAATAAACCATCACACATAAGCATCACACATGAACACCAGGATTTTAGGTGGAAACCCAAGTCGGGAGAAAACCACCGCCGCAGTTGCTCAGCCTTCAATATTTTATTATAGAGAAAACATCTTACAACATATGTGCTGGTGCAGACTCTACCAGCACGCAGGCACCCACCTGCGCTCGTTTACCAGCCTCTCCTGGAAGGGAGCTCCAACCCCCTGACTCGTTTACCAGCCTCTCCTGGAAGGGAGCTACGACCCCCCGATCTTGTTTACCAGCCTCTCCTGGAAGGGAGCTACGACCCCCCGATCTCGTTTACCAGCCTCACCTGGAAGGGAGCTACGACCCCCTGACTGAAGGCTACAACCCTCAGCACCACCTTGGACCACGTTTCATCAATTTTCACACTGGATCCAACAAATTCAATAGAACACAACTTGCAGGCCACGTTTCATCATATTTTCAGACTGGACCCTCTCCATACATTTAAGCACAGTCAAACATCAACAACAGATAGCTAAAACACAGCAGATCAGATCATACATTTCATACCCCATACTTCAGCAAACCCTAGTTTGCATACGCGCTTTTATTTCACTGATGTCGCGTATATACGCGCTTCCGTCCACATCAACCAGCGTATACATCTGTACATAAACTTCACTGCGCATACGCGCTTTTTCTTCAGAGAAGCCGCGTATATACGCGCTTCCTCTGCGGCTAACTAGCGTATGGATCTTCAACCATTACAGAGCTGCATACTTCTTCAGATCAGATATTCAGTTCAGATTCAACCCTTTACTTCAGACAGATGTTCGCCTCATCATAGATCTAATCACTCCATAAACAGATCTAGTAGATATAAATACATTTCAGATCTAGATCCTCCTTCTTCATCATTTTCTTCATTGTTGCATCATAGATTCAGATCTATCGTCAAGCCTTTACCCTTTCCATACAGATATACTTCACAGAGAAGTATTCATTCAAGCTCAGACATCTTGCACCCACACTCATGATTTGCACAATGAATTTCTTCTCCTTATATAGGTTTACCCTTTTTCAATACCATGAGCTCCTTTTTCAATACCATGAGCCAAAACAATACCATGAGCCCAAAACTACATTACTTCCGATGGTATTCCTGGACGGGGTCATTTAGACGAATCATTACCCAATACAATGGGTCAATACCATGGTGGTTACCCCTGGTTTTGCACTTTAAGAGCGCTTTTGCCCATACGCGACTTGGCACGTTCTTTTCCGCGTGCATACGCGACTTCTCCTAGACAGATCCGCGTATGACTTGAGACATACTCTTTTTACCATAGAATTGGCCACTTTTCATACTTCCGATGGTATCCCCGGACGGCCATTGTGATTAATCATTACCCAATACAATGGGTCAATACCATGGTGGTTATCCCCGGTTTTGCACTTTAAGAGCGCTGCCCATACGCGACTTGGCACTGTTTCTTTTCAGCATACGTGACTTCCCCTAGACAGATCCGCGTATGCCTTGAGACATACTCTTTTCATCATAGAATTAACATACTCTTTTCATCATAGAATTAGCACATGCTGAATTCCTTTCTTCATTGCCTTCTGTACTCACTGTAGATACATCAGATTTACTTCATCAAGGACATATTCTATCAAGCACAACTTCACCAAGTAAGTTGTCATCATCTTCATCAAGAGGGTTGCCATTCAAGGACAACACTTAGCATCACATCATTTCATATCAGATTTACATCATTTGCTAAGTCCATCAAGTCACGAATAACTTCATCAGGTGGTTTGCCATCAAGGACAACACATGTCAACAGTCGCATGTCTTCATCTTCATTCAGTGGGTTGCCATCAAGGACAACACTCTGCATCATATTTCCAACTATATTTTTTCCCCAAGTTGTTCCAAGAAATCTCTAATCCTGGAATGAGACTTAATAGTAACATTGTGAGTTGCAGAATGAGTTAATTCTAGTGTCATAAGTTATTTTAGCATAGGGTTCCTCACTATGTTACAGATGATATTTTTCTCAAAATGTTCCAACAAATTTCTAACAACAAATAAGATTTCTCTGTGATGTTTTAAGTTGTTGTTTACTAATAGAACCTCATTACATCAAAACTAATCCTTTTCTCAAATTTTTCCAATACACCTCTAATGAAATGAATTGGACTAAGTTTAATGTTATGAGTTACTTTTCTTAGCAGCTTTACAATATGTGGATTAGCATTCTCTGTTCTTGGTATCATTCATAGTTTAGAGTAGATTTTATTATGTTTTAGTGTGATCAGTAACTTCTCTTTGCTATTAATTTAGTTTTTCCCCTTAGCATAAAAACACAAAAACAAAAACACTAGAAAAACACTAAGCACAACGAAGTAGGAAGAAAATACCTAGGCACATATGGTGCACTTCACTTCAACAGTTTACTAGCCCTAGTTGACAATTTATGATATCAATTTAGGAACACTAAGTTGAGTAGACATTTTGGCACCGTTGCCGGGGAAGTGTAACTAGGTAGCCTTATTTCTTACCTCCCAAAAACAATGATATGCGTAGAGAAAGAGACTCAAGGTGTAGATTTATAAGAAGCAGAAGCTTGATTCCCAGAACACCACTCGTTCCACCAAGAACAAGAGGCAGCATACCTCCAACTCAAACCTACATTCCATACTATACTGATCATAGAATTACAGAAGACTTAAGATCAGATATTCCATCTGAGAGACCTTCCACTTCATCTACTGAACCTATCTTAGAAGAAGATCCAAGGACCCCTGCTGGAGACATAAAATTTTTCACTTCCACAAAAGAATCAACCATGGCAGAAGAAGGGGGAGGAGGAGTCTTTAATGGAGAACATACACTATTTGGAGGAGGTAGAGGTAGAGGAGAAGGAGGAAGAGGTGCAGAAGAAGAAGGACGTAGAGGTGAAGAAGGAGGTAGAGGAAGAGGTAGAAGGGAAATGGGAAGCTCTTTTGGGTTTCCTATAGTAGATGAAGAAACCAATGCAACTATGAAAAATATTTCACCCTCTGTCCTTCCAAACTTTTATGGACTCAAAAGTGAAGATCCTGAAACCTTCCTATTTGAATTTGAAGTCCTATGTAGAACCTATGATTACTTACAAGATGCCCAAAAAATTAAACTATTCCCTTCAACATTGAAAGGAGCAGCATTAAAATGGTTTATGAGTTTGATCAACAGTTCTATTAGGACATGGGAAGACATGAAACAAGCATTTCTAGAGAGGTATTTGGATTACTGTATGCCAATCAACCATAAGGAGGAAGTGTTTAAAATGGTACAAAAAGAGGATGAAAATCTGGAAGATTTGTTGGAAAGGTTTAACTATAACATCAAGAGAGAAAAAATGGAAAACTTAGACCAAGATACTTTGAAAGCTCTCTTGTTGAAGAAAATTAGGGATGAATGGCTAGATATCCTTAATATGATGGGAAAAGGGGATATATCTCAGCTCACATTACCTGAAATAGTTGAATTATGTATCAACCTTTCAAGAGGGAAATCTAAAACTTTAAAAGGACCAAGAGACCTTGCTCTTGCAAGGGCAAGTAAGTCTGCTTCTGGGACAGTAAGTAGGGAAGAAATAGGACATATGCTTGATGAATTCAAATCTGACATTTTAGGGAGTCTTAGTGAACAAATAGACACCCTTAAATTACAAAACAAGAAAAAAGCTGAATCTGATGCCTTAGCAATATTTTGTCCCAAATGTAGAAAGAAGCATGCCTTGAGAGAGTGCCCTTTGGATGCAAAAGTAGTAGAGACCTGTGTAATTTGTTCAGAAAAACATGAGACCAAGAGTTTTCCTTCACTTCCTGGTCTTAAAGCTGTCTTTCAAGAAGAAACCCCTACAAATTCCACAGAATCTCTCAATTTTGTCTTTAGGAGGCCTTGGCAAGGACCTCAAACACAAGGATTCAATGATCAGATGTATAATCAACCCCCACCAAATTGGAATTCTTGGCAGCAACCTTGGCCCCAATTCCAAAATCAATCTCAAACTTGGGCACAAGGAGCACAAAATCCCTATGGAAGATACTCTCAGTATTATCAATATCCACCATCTTGTCCACCATATCCAAATTTCCCTCCTCAAAAAAATCCTCAACAAAACCCTCAAAAAAATCCACAACATCAAAATCCACCACTTCCATTGCCATTTCCTTAGAAAGACAATTAGTTACATGCCCAACCTATACCAAACCCCAATAATAAAAATCCTCAGAACACATACATGATAGAAGGTCAACAGTTCCCAACCTATTTGATTACTCCTTTAGACCTTAATGATGTTCAACTTAGGTCTAGAAGAATACTTGAAAAGAAGAAACCTTCTGTAATCATACAAGAGCAAAACAACTATGAGGAAGATTCTCTACAGGTAAATAAAAGTCTTGAAGAGAGCACATCTTTTCAAGACCCAAATATTGAAAAATCAAAACAAAAAGAACCAATAATTTCAACTCCTATATTACAGTAGCCATCAACATTCACCTCTACACCTCCCTTTCCAGAAAGATTACAAATTGATAAGGGTGTAGAGAAACAAATTATGGTGCCCAATTATGATTTCCTAGATGAGCTAAGGAATGTTTGTATTAAGATCCCATTATTACAAGCTATCAAGGAAATTCCAATCTTAGTAAAGACAATAAAGGAGTTGAGCATGAAAAAAACAGGAAAAAGAATAAAAGAGACAAAGAAAATTCAACTGGCAGGAAAAATAGCAAACATCATGATGGGTAAGATTGATATTCCAAAGTATCTAGACCCAGGAAATTCAGTTGTTAAAATACACATCAATGAAACTGAGATCCAAAACACACTTATTGATTTAGGAGCAGCAATCAATATCATGAGTAGACAAATCATGGATAAACTAAAGCTTCCTAATCTTCTTTTTACACCCACATTATTACAATTAGCAGACAGATCTGTGATCAAACCTGATGGGGTAATAGAAGACATTCCAGTGTCCCTAGATTCTTGGGAGTATCTTGTGGATTTTATGATCCTAACTCCTAAGAATAATCTAGGAGGGCATCCTATTATATTAGGAAGACCTTGGTTAGCTACAGCTGATGCTTTCATTAGTTGTAGATCCGGTGATATGTACATCTATGATGGTAGTTCAACCAAGAAATTTACCTTGTATCCTCCAGCAAAAAAAATTACAGAATTAGATGATACTCAATGGATTGAGGATGAAGAAGACATACAACCTCTCTTCACAATTTCAGAAATTAGTGAAGACAGCCAGATTCTAAATACCTTAGAAAATTTTGAATCCTCTTCGGAATACAAACATGAACAATTTCAAGAAGAATCCAACATTGAGTTTTTATCATCAAGACATATGTCTCTTTACTCCATGGATAAATTTGGCAGCTCTACAATTGAGATATTTCTAGGTAAAACTTTAAACATAAACAAGAACCTAGAGAAATTTCAACAAGAAAAGCTAGTCAAAATATTACAGAGACATTCTTCTGCATATGCATGGGAGTACACTGATATGAAAGGGATAAGCCCTAAGACTTGCACTCATCACATCTACATAGAGGAAAATTGTAAACCAATCAGACAACCTCAGAGACGGATGAATCCAAATCTTAGGGATATTGTTAAAGAAGAATTGCAGAAATTGTTAAATGTCAACTTTATCTATCCCATTTCAAATATTCAGTGGGTTTCTCCTTTGGTAATTGTGCCAAAGAAAAATGGTAAATGGAGGGTATGTATTGACTACCGGGAATTAAACAAAGCTACTCTTAAAGATAATTTTCCCCTACCTTTCATAGATCAGGTGTTAGATACATTAGCTGGCAAAAAGTACTTCTCATTTTTAGATGGGTTTAGTGGTTATAACCAAATTCAAGTAGCACTTGAAGATCAAGATAAAACCACATTTACATGTCCTTGGGGTACCTATGCTTACCGAGTATTGCCATTTGGACTATGCAATGCACCTGCAACATTTCAAAGGGCAGTACTAGGAATATTTTTAGATCTAATACATGATTGTGTAGAGGTATATATGGATGATTTCACAGTCTATGGAAACACATTTGAAGAAGCCTTAGCAAACTTGGAAATTTTTTTAAAGAGATGTAAAGAAGAAAATCTTTCACTAAGTCATGAGAAGTGTTTTATGATGTTTACTGAAGGAATTGTTTTGGGGCATCACATTTCAGGAGATGGGATTAGAGTTGATGAGTCAAAAGTTGAAGTCATCTCTAACTTATCTGTTCCAAGTTGTCAAAAAGATGTTAGGAGTTTTCTAGGATTTACAGGGTATTACAGAAGATTTATAGAAAAGTTCACCAAGATAGCATCTCCACTTTTTAAACTACTTACCAAGGACTGTGAATTCAAGTGGAATCTTGATTGCGAGTTAGCCTTTGAGACCCTGAAAACAAAATTCTCTGAAGCACCTATTTTAAGGGGACCTAACTGGAAATTACCTTTTCATATCTCAACAGATGCCTCAGATATAGCTTTAGGAGCTGTATTGGGACAAAAAGAATTGATTCCTTATGCCATCTACTATACAAGTAAAAATTTGACCCCTTCGGAGTTAAATTATACTGTAACTGAAAAAGAGTTCTTAGCTGTTGTTCATGCTATAAATAAATTCAGACACTATATAACAGGCTATGAAGCTTTTGTTCACACAGATCACTCTGCAATTAAATATTTAATGAACAAATCAATTACTAATGGCAGAGTCATAAGCTGGTTATTACTGTTACAAGAATTTAACATCACCATTCTAGATAGGCCTGGAAAGCAAAATACAGTAGCTGATTTCCTATCTAGACTCCAAAACATCAAAGACAATACTCTAGTTGAAGATCAATTCCCTGATGAAAATCTTTTTTCAATTTATACTCAAACTCCTTGGTTTGCTGATATTGCCAATTATCTAGTTTCAGTGAAATTTCCTTCAATTATGAATGCAAGAGATAAAAGAAAGATCATTTATGACAGTGAAAAGTATTCATGGGTTGCTAATGAGTTATACAAAACAGGTCCAGACTTTATTATTAGGAGATGTGTTCGAGAAGATGAGATTCTTGAGATCCTCAAGGCATGTCATGATGAACCTTGTGGTGGACACTTTGCTGATAAAAGGACAACTTATAAGATCCTTCATTTAGGATACTATTGGCCATCCCTCTTTAAAGATGCTAAAGAGTATGTCAAAAGGTGTGACAACTGCCAAAGGGTATGGAAAACGTTTCCTTCAGGTGAGATGCCATTGCAGCCTCAGGTACATATTGAACCGTTTGAGAAATGGGCTTTAGATTTCATAGGACCTATTAGTCCTCCATCAAGACAAAATAAATATATATCAGTTTTCACTTATTATGTTACCAAATGGGTAGAGGCCAAGCGATTACTTTCTGCTATTGAAGCATCTGTAGTTAATTTTCTTTTTGAGGATATTTTTACTCGTTTTGGTGTCCCAAGAGAAATTGTTACAGATCAAGGAGCTCAATTCACATCAAAGTTGGTGGAACAAATGGTAGAGAAGTACAAAATTAGACATAGAAAATCTACTCCCTATCATTCACAAGAAAATGGCCAAGTGGAATCTACCAATAAGGTCATTGAAGGGATCCTAACAAAGACTGTTCATTTACATAGAAGAGATTGGGCAGACAGGCTTCCTGAAGCCTTGTGGGCCTATAGGACTACATGGAGAAGCACAACAGGTCATACCCCTTATGAACTTGTTTATGGAAAACAAGTCTTGTTTCCCATAGAGTTTCAGATTCAAACTTTTAAAATGGCAGTCCAGCTAGGACTTGATCTAACAGAGGCACAAAAGCACATATTGGAGCAGATTAATGAATTGGATGATATCAGACAGGATGCAGTCCAGAAAACAAGTATAGTCCAGCAACAAAGGACTAGATGGCATGATAAGTACATTAAGGAAAATAAATTTAAAGAAGGTGACTGGGCTCTCTTATTTGATTCAAAGTTTAAAGATTTGCAAGGTAAATTCCAAACTCATTGGCTTGGGCCATATGAAATTGTAAAAATCTTTGACAATGGAGCAATAAAAATCAGGACAATAGATGAAGATAAGGTGACTTTTCTTGTAAATGGTCATAGATTGAAACTGTATCATAAGCCACTTTCAAGAGAAGAATTTGTCAAGATATTCCAAGAGAACAGTGATGTGAAGTTAATGAAGAAGAATCCTTATTCTTCGTCAACTTAATTGTATTTTTTGTAATAAGATGCTATAAAAAAGAAAAAAAAGAAAAAAAAAAGGAGTATAAACATGAAAACTAATCATTGATTAGCATGTTTATACAGAAAAGATAAGGTGAAAATCAGAATTCTTCTGACACTTTAGCTTTTCAAAATTGTTCTTTTCCTGCAATCAAGTATTATAAAATCATAAGTTGCAGGCTCACTTTTCATATTTCATCCCACTCCACATTTATGATCCATTTCATTCCATCATATTTCACTTCATTCATACTTCATTCCACTATATTTCATGATCCATTTCATTTAATTTCATACTTCATTCCATCCATATTTCAATTCATTTCATTCCATGTCTCAAAGCTTTTTACAGGTACATTCTGCAGCCAGATATTCTGTAGCCATCTTTTCTACAACCAACTATTCTGCAGCCATATTTTCTATAGCCAACCATTCAACAGCCACTTGTTTAGCAGCCAATTGATCCTGCAGACCTACTTCAACAAGAAAAATCAAAAGGATTATGGAGTCTAAAAGATCAATAATTTTCAAAGGAAAAATAAAGCATATCAAAGCAGCAAAAATCAAAAGAAGGGCTAAGGTAAAATTGCGTGTGAAATGATTATGATAGCAAATTATGAAAGATATAGTATGGTTAAGTCATATTTATGTTTCATAAAGTTATTTTGATTATTTGAATTGATCAAGCCTATCATAAAATCCTTGAACAAATCCCTTCCATTCTGCTCCATATCAAATCATCACTAATTAGAAGTTAACGGTCAGTACTTGAAGTGACCTATTAGGTCACGTCATTAAACCAAAACATTCATTGATGATTTTGAAAATATTCATGATATTTCTTCACGGTCTTTCACTCCATGACAAACTCTTAAACTCAATCATTCTTATGATTCACTCATTCCATATCCACTCAATGTCATTATATTCCGTAGCCAATTCCTGTCTGCAGAAACATAGAAGTCATTTTTAGGGTGAGACAACCCTCTACAGCCATTTTTACCTCAAACAGGAGAGCAGTAACAGAGCAGTAAATTGAAGCTGAGGAAAAGAAGCAATGGGAATTATTGTAAGGTCAGAGCCAGTCAGAACTAAATATCTAGAAAGTTACCCTCAGATTAAAGAGATGTTACAACAGGTTGGATGGCTAAATTTTTTGGAGAAGTTCAATGGATTTCACAAGGAGGTCGCCAAGTCATTTGCTTGGTCATTCAACGGGTCAGAGGTCGAAATTGGTGATATCAAGTTCATCATCACGGAATCCTTCATAGCAGAAGCAACAGATTTGCCGAGGCAAGGTGAGCGTTGGTTTAAAAACAAATAATTTCACAATGAAGCTTGAAGACAGATGCTAAAAACACCAGGTATGGACATTTCAGTATTCAAGAAAGGCATTCCTAGTTCAGCCTTGAAAAATAAATGGCGAAATATGTTGCTAATTCTACAAAATTTTATAACCTGTGAGGGGATATTTGGCACTTTATATGTTTATCACATTATACTTATGATGAATTTCCTAGATGAAGAGATAAATCTACCCTTTTTCTTACTCAATAGTCTAAAAAGGATGGCTTCTAATGTCCAGAAAAGGATTCAATTCTTAGAAACCACCTTATATCATCATGGCTTAGTTAAAATTTTAATTGAGCATCATTTGAAGAAGGTAGGAGATAGTTGGGATGAATTTCTCTTGAGAAATCATTTTGAAGAACCTAAAGAAACTCTGTCTGAAGAAAAAACTGTAAGAAGAAGCAAGAGGGGAAAAGTTTCCAAATCTGTTGAAATTAAAACTGATATGTCAACACAAGAAGACAGTGAGGAAATTATCTCTGAAAAATTGGCCAAAATCAAGAAACAGCTCAAAAAGGAAAAGGTAACAAGAAAGGATACTAAAGAAAAAGGTGAGGGACCATCTAAATTGAGAAGAAGTCATAGGCTTAAAGGCATATTGAAGAAGACAGGAGTTAAGCAAACATGAATCATAGATATTGAAGATGAAGAGACACCAATTGATAGATCTCCTGAGTACCAGTATGAAGAAGATCCTGATAGAGGAACTCCGGATGTAGATCCAGCCCAACAACAGATCTATGATTATGTTGAATCATTAGAAAAAAGAGCCTCAGAAGAAAGAGAAATAACTCCTGGTCCACAAGAACCTTCAATTGAAATGCTGAAAAGGGACAAATATGAATTGGAGGTACTCAATAGGCATATAAAAAATGAAAATGAAATTTTAAGGGAACAAGTCAAACTGAAAAGTGACATGAACACAACTCTATCTCTGCAAATGGAAAAATTGTATAAGGCTAGTGAGAAGCTGAAGAAGAAAAACAAGAAATTGAAAAGGGCACTTATAAATCTAAGGTTCAAATTGTTCATAAGGAAGCCTAGGATGCCATTAAACACCAAGCAAAGCAGAAAAAGGAAGCTAGATGTCCTGGCTGAAGTTTCATAATACATGGATTGATTGCATGAGGACATGCAAAAGTTTTGCAGTGGGGGTATGTTGAGCCCGAAAAATGTATTTTCTTTTCACCAAAATCCACTTCATTCCATTTATCCTTTATCATTTATAGGCCTAAAAGATCAATAAGAATGATTAAAATCACTTTAAGAATACATGCAATGGCTAACTTATTATACTTTCGTGGTTTTGTTGTCTTAGTGATTTATGAGCAGACTTAGCTACAGAATGCAGTCATTCTGTAGCTAGTCATATGTTTCATAGCCATCTTAGTGTTTAAACAGGTTACAGGTGTCATCATAGGGAAATATTTATATGGTTAGACTCCAAAACTCTCCTGCATCATTTCTTGTCATCCACGAGGACTGAGCAAAAATCTCGAAGTGGTTATGCACGTGGACAAAGCTAAAAACCAAGAAGAATACTTCTAAAAGGATAAGGACTCTTGATGTGTCTTCAGCAAAAAACGAGTCCTCAACAAGAGTTTTAGTTTGATTTTGATTATAAAAGACACCTATCCCTATTTCTACTCAATGTCAGTTATGTAGTTGCTTATAAAAACAACTCGGTGAACCGAGAAACAGTTAGTTGATGTTTTGTTTTTAGCTTTCAAATACTATGACACTCTGTTTCTGATCATTTTCTTCTAATGAAAGGAGTATAACTTTGATGCATGATCTGAAGCAACTTTAAGGAGTTAAGGATTCGTGTGCCAATCTGATGGTAGAGGGCCCCTACTATCTGAAAAGGCATTTCCATATTTTATAGATAAGTAACCTTTAACTTTGTTTTGTTCTTAACTTACGCATTTCTCTGAGTTTATCCTCTTGCATCATGGTTTATGTCATTTACTTACATCGAATATTATAGTCAATCTTGTTCTCATAAGTTGTTCCAATATATCACTAATACGTGAATGAGATCTAGTTGTAGTTCTTTGAGTTAATTGCATTTCAGTTCTGTTAATTGCATTTCAGTCTTGTTAGTTAGATTTAGAAGATCTTCATTATTTTATAAGCTACTCTTGTTCTCAAACTCTCCTAACACATCACTATTATATGAATGAGAATTAGTTATATTATTTTGAGTTTTTCACTGTTCTGCAATTATGTAAGAGATTCTCATGATTTTACAAACAATCTTTTTCCCAAGTTGTTCCAAGAAATCTCTAATCCTGGAATGAGACTTAATAGTAACATTGTGAGTTGCAGAATGAGTTAATTCTAGTGTCATAAGTTATTTTAGCATAAGGTTCCTTACTATGTTACAGATGATCTTTTTCTCCAAATGTTCCAACAAATTTCTAACAACGAACAAGATTTCTCTGTGATGTTTTAAGTTGTTGTTTACTAAGAGAACCTCATTACATCAAAACTAATCCTTTTCTCAATTTGTTCCAATATACCTCTAATGAAACGAATTGGACTAAGTTTAATGTTATGAGTTACTTTTCTTAGCAGCTTTACAATCTGTGGATTAGCATTCTCTATTCTTGGTATCATTCATAGTTTAGAGTAGATTTTATTCTGTTTTAGTGTGATCAGTAACTTCTCTTTGCTATTAATTTAGTTTTTCCCCTTAGCATAAAAACACAAAACCAAAAACACTAGAAAAACACTAAGCACAACGAAGTAGGAAGAAGATACCTAGGCACATATGGTGCACTTCACTTCAACAGTTTACTAGCCCTGGTTGACAATTTATGATATCGATTTAGGAACACTAAGTTGTGTAGACACCAGATTCAAAATTATTTTTACCTATTTGTAAAGGATCATTCCATTGATGAAAGATACTTTTTTTCAATACTACATATTTATTTCTCATAGATTTCTTTTTTTTGGGTGAAATTGAAATGAATGGTTATTGTTCTTTTAGCAATGAAGCAAATCAAATTTATAATTTAGGTAATTTCATATTCATAGCATTCATTTCAAAGATTGATCTTAAAGATTTGTTGGTTTTCCTTCTTTCATTTTAGAAGTTTTGGGTGTTGTGTGTCAAAATATTCTTTTATGATTCTTTTTTTGGTGAGTAGAAATTTGAAAAGTAAATTTTTTACATTGGGTCAATTTGAAAGTGAAAATTTTGCATTGGGTAAATTTGAAAGTGAAAATTTTTCATATATTGTAAGAAACTATGGTGAAAATAGAAGTTTTTCATTCTTCTTGAATATCAAAAATAAATTCTTCTTACTATAGATATAACTCCATCGAAGTAAAAGATTAATTTTTTCATATTTATTGCATTAGGATTGGAATAAAAAATGATATCATCTACACCACATCTCTTAAATCGACTTTAATGAAAAGAGGAATTGTAAAATTAATCAAACATTAAATCAACCAAACATTAGTGGTTCTAGATTAGAATACTTATTCCGATGTCTATAAACATAGTAGTCATCGTTAATTTTTTGTGTTACATTTTGTAGGTATTCAGTATTACACGTACATATATATATTGGAATTTTTTCCATGTACCTTCGGTATATCGGATGGCGCTCCACGTATGAAAAGTATATCAAAATTATTTGTATCATACAGTATGCATTAGACAATGCTAACACAAAATAATCTTCTAGGTACCTCGAGTATATCAGAAGACCCTTTCTAGGTTGCATACCATCCATAAGTAATCGAGTCAGCCACTTTGTCATTTGTGATACACCGAACACAACAGTCGGGGAGATTACCTGCATGTACTGGAAATGGTATTCCATAGAGTAATCAGTTTCTACCTAGCTACCCTTTTATTTTTTATTTTAGTTATTTATTTTATTGATTAAAATTGGAATAAACCTTTAATAAAATTAATTATGTCTGAATTACTGAGACATCCATGTAGAATGCAGGATTTACCCCCTAAGTAGACACCTGTTCAATTGGAGAAATCAAAGATGAGAGATCAAAATCGACAGAATATGGAACTTCGTATCAACCTGAAACATTTGGAGTGGAAAAACTTGGAACAATAGAATCTAAATTAAATCAACTACACATAATTGGTCTGAAATGACTGTATTAGTTTTTATATGCTAAGTGTCTTTTTATTTATTAAACATGTGCATACTTGTCTCATTAGTTTGCTTAAGGATTCAGGATTTTAACCATGAATTGTAGATGATTTTAGGTGAATTAGAAGCATAAAACAAGCTTAAATAACACTTAACAACAATTCAAAACAGATAAATAAGTCACCACATATAATTTACACAACAAGCATGATGAAGAAGTTCACCCCTCCTGGGCTATATCTGCTGGTCTAGCTCCCAATGGCATGCCCATCTTTCATTATGCTAAAAAATTTGCAAATATATGTAGTTACGATGCTCTAATGGTTGTTTTATCTGCACCAATGGCTCCAAAATTCTCCAATTAGTCAAAAATGACTCTTCATTCACTTAGAATGGGTGAAAATTGAGTCTCCTACTCTTTTGCCTAGTTACACCTAGAAAAGATACACTAAAAGTGGAGAACTCCACTTAACTGGAGTTAAAATAGTGGATTTCTCCTTTTTGGGCATGTTAGCCAAACAACCCACCGTTTTAACTATTGCAATAAATGTCGATGGTTGGGGTGGCCACATGCCAACAAAAAACCCCGCGGCTAACACAACGGTTAGCGGAACCGTCGACGGAACCCAAGTGGAAGACTGCAGTTAAGGTTTTAAACTCCGGTTGAGGTTTGGGTTTGCGAAAACTGCGGAGTTAACATTAGCAACTAACATTTCCATATGAAAACATAACATAATTGTTTTGGAATCTGTGGAGGTTACACTTACTGCGGTGGTTATATTTTAGTGTTTGCATGTGATCATAACTCCGGGGACTGCTAGCGGGTTGGGACCGTCGGCTGTCCCCAACCTCCAAAATTGAAATCTATACAACATAAATATATACCATGTACTATAGTTGTTAAGATTCATCTTGTAGCTCAGGCGGTGGAGACCTGTGCGTGCCTACAAGAGGTCATGGGGTCGAGCCCTACAGACCTCACCCAAAATTTTATAATGCGGTTCAAGGGCCACGTGGCGGCCTCAGGGCTAGCCATGTGGCACCTCCTGATTGACCCAAAAACATGAACGTATAACTCATTCAACCAAAAAATAAGCGACACTTGTCAACCTGTAGTTAGTTTTGAGGAAGGAATATTCTTCAGAATATTAGATTTTGTTGACTATACCTCCACCTTTCTGACTGGGCAGTCCATTCAACCCTTGTCAATCTGTCGCATAAATTTACCTGTTGGGAAATTTGATCAAAATGCGATATATCCCTCATATGACATTGATTTTTCAAATAGTTGACAGCACCAGAATCAAGAAGATGAGATATACGCAACCATACTGGTTTCAACCCAATCCTATAACTTTGAATTTTGCAAAAAATTTATGAACTCCTGATCACTCTTCCCCATTGGGAAGCTTTTGGACCCCAAAAGACATGATTACATGTTTAGTATATGAGGGTACAACTCCCTCAGCTTTCCAACCTCCATCCATTTTTCCTTGCTTGGTTTAGTGCCTTTGAGCGCAACTCAAAGGTAGTCAACACTTCCCCTCTTGGATGCGCTTGTCCTCCTGTCAAGAATTGTATCTTATTTGAGTTCATCCAGAAATTTTGGCGAGAAATATTCAACAGAAGGTAGCTGAACATCAGTTCCTTGATCATTGATCAAAGGTGGCTCATATAAATGTAAGTTTTCAATAGTAACAACTGAATACATTTGCATATAAGAAGGCAAGTCAAGTTGAAATGCATTATTACCAACTTGCTTTATGATCTTGAATGGACCATAGTGAATGGGTTTGATATTTTTACCTTCCCCTTGCATCCTTTCTTTGATAATGTGCAACTATACCTCATCTCCCTCTTGAAACTTGTGATCAAATCGATGTTTTTCATGCCTCTATTTGTATTTTCTTTGACTTTTCTCAAGTTGTTCTTGAACTTGTTGATGTATAATCTGAATTTTCTCAATGAACTTTTGAGCCTTGTCAATATCACTATGGCCATCAATTGAAACATCCTTCCCAAAGATTAATTCTAATGGCGATTTTGGAAAATACCAAAAGCATACTTCAAAAGGTGATGTTTGTGTAGAAGAGTGTTTTTCCAGTTGTAAGCCTGTTGGATGTAATTCATTTTTTCATCCCACAACTTAGGATTTTTGTTGCAATATCCTCTTAATAGATGCACAACATTTCTATTCACCACCTCAGTTTTTCCATCTTTTTTTGGATGGAAAGTGGTACTCTTTTTCAACTTTGTGTCCATCATTCTCCATAGATTTGACCAAAAATTCCCAAGGAATCTGGGATCCCTGTCACTAATAATAGAAGTTGGAAATCCAAAATGAACCCAAACACGTTGTAAATAAATTTCAGCACTTTGTTCAGCTTTAATGGTTTTCTTACATGGCATAAGTATAAACATTTTATTGAATCTATCCAGAACTACATAAAGATAATCATGCTATTTTCTTGACATAGGTAGACCTCCAACAAAGTCCATGGAGACTCTCTCCCATGGCCTTGATGGTACCGGTAGTGGCGTGTACAACAAAATATTACTATTACTAGGCTTACTTGTTGCACACATATAACAACCTCTTATAAAACGCGGCACACTATCTATCATGTGAGGCCAATAGAAATACCTCTGTAGATGTGCCACTATTTTTCTTACCCCAAAGTGTCCAGCAATAAGAGATGAATGAGCTTCTCTCATGACACTTAGTCTCTCTCCTTGTGGTATACACAGCTTTCCCAAATGAAACAACAAATTTTTATGCATGTGATATCTTCTTCTTCAACTTGATTCCATTCAATCAAACTAGCATACAGATATTGAAAATCAATGTCATGTGCATATTATTCTATGTAACTCTCATGTACAATAGAATCATTTTTGAGTAAAGTAAAAGCACTAATAATTGGTCTTGAAAGCATATCAAAAAATTTATTGAAAATACCTTTATTGTACCTTATAACCAAGTGAAACTATTGAAGAAATCCCATCCACCTGAAATGTCTTGATTGCTGCAATTTTGTTTGCGATTGCAAGTATTGTAATGGTTGGTGATCGGTATGCACAATAGTCTCTCTACCCATCAAGTAGTGTTTCCACTTCTTGACACTTTGTACCAATGCATATATTTATTTTTCATATGTAGGATAATTTGTCACGACACCATTAAATGTTTCAAATGAAAAGTGATAGGATTACCATGCTGCAAAAGTACTGTGCCCATGGCATAATCACTAGCAATGGTTTGTATCTCGAATGGCTATCTCAAATTTGGTAATGCAAGGATTGGAGCTAAACTAATCTTGTATTTTAAAGCTTCTAAAGTTTGATTTTGTTTTCCTCCCCATTGGATGCCTTTCTTTCCACTTGTCACTGCATGCATAGGAGTTGCGATGGAAGAAAAGTTAGCAATAAAATTTCTCCAGTTTTGAGCTGCACCTAAGAAAATTCTTACCTCAGTTATTGTTTTGGGTGTGAGACAATTCATAATGGATTCCACTTTAGAAGGATCAATCTTAAATTCTCCTCCTCATACAATATGTCCCAAATAGACCAAATAAGTCTTTCGAAAATCACACTTTGACATCTTAAGAAACAATTTCTCTTTCTTCAAAATATCAAGCACTCTATTCACATGAAAGACATGTTATTCTATTGTTTTGCTGAAAATTAAAATTTCATCTAAGTAGAAAATCACAAGGTCATCAAGGAATGGATGCAAAACAATATCCATAACATGCATGAAAGTTGTCGGTGCATTACACAAACCAAATGGCATAACTAGGCACTCAAAGAGTCCTTGTTCGACTTTGAATGTAGTTTTCCATATATCACTTTCTGCAATTCTTACTTGATGATATCCACTTCGTAAATCTAACTTAATGAAAAACTTTGCTTCTTTTAGCTGTTCAAGCAAATCATCTATTTTTGGGAGTGGGTAACGATTTTTTATCATAATCTTGTTCAAAGCTCGGAAATCTACACACATGTGCGAAGTCCCATCTTTCTTTGGTATCAAGAATATGAATGAACCGCATGGAGAGGTGCTTGGCCTCATGATTCCTTTGTCCAAAATCTCTTTGATTTGCCTCTTTATTTCAACATTCTCCATTATCGACATGTAATACATATCGATGTTTGGAAGAGGAAAATCTTGCTGCAACTGAATCTCATGTTGAATCTCTCTTTTTGGAGGAAATCTTGTTGGCTCCTGAAACATCTCATGATGTGAATTAACTACATCATATAAATCTGATTTCAACTTAGGATCACATCCCTCAAATGATTCATGATTAACATTAGCTTTAGGCATAATTATAAGAAGAACAAAATTCTTACTTGAATTTACGAGCCTCTTTACCTGTCCAACATTTACCATAGCAATGTTTGTCTTCTTGCTATGTGCTCTAACAATGAACTCCTTTCCATCTTTGAATAAATGATATTTTTTCTCATGGCGATGGAATATCACTTTCCGGTCATACAAGTAAGGACTCCCCAACACAATATGATCCGGATTTATGTAGGAACGCAACAGAATAAACATATAAACATAAATACAGAGATGCAGCGGAAATAACACTTCATTTCATTAATATCAAAGAACTGAAATTTGCTTACAGACAGAATGGAAATAAAACTAGCTAGGGCGCTGGTAGCTATCTCTGAGAAGAGATGTGGCGGCTACAGGCCTCTGAACTGAGTTACAATGAGGCTCGAGGGCCTATTTATCATTTAGAAACAATGGGAAATCATAAACAGCCAAAACCATAACCCTAGGAGATGAAGCGCCAAAACTATGGGCCCCGTTTGGGTAAATTGGTGTTTCAACTTCCCAGGGGCGTAACTTTGGCATACGATCTCCGTTTGACGCGTACCATACCTCGTTAGAAAGACATCTCAAGAATACAAATTTGGAGCAGGCAACATGCGTCCATGGACCCATGTTGCCCTCCATTTTCCCAAAAAACATCGTTTAGGGCCTCAAAACGGCTCCGGAAGTTTAGGACCCGAAAAACTGCTAAAAATAGTAAACTGTGTCGAAACTGAAAAACTGAAATAGACAATGGTGGAGCCCCAAGTGGAATAGGCGGGTGAACACCAATATCCACCTGGATCACAATACCTGTTATGTCAAGAGGAACCACATCTAATTCAACTATGTCAACAAAATTTGTAGTGATTGCAAACCGCAATATGAATTTCTTTGAAACCTGTAAATTTGCATCCTTAAAGATACAACCTAATGGATGTGGTTTTGGATGTGTTATGGTATCAAGGTTAAGTTTCTTGACCAAGTCTTAAGATATTAAGTTTTCTTGTGACCCACTACCAAAAAATGTGTCAATCTTGGTATGCTTGGATATGACCCTCACATGAAACAATTCTATTCTTTCTTCTTCATTCAGAGTGTTTATGTGACAGTTTGATGTACTAGTACTGGGTTTAGTCTCAATTTATTTTCCCTTCATGTTCTTCAATCCCATGGTTGTAATCTTAGATTCATCACGTGAATCATCTCCTAAATCATGTTGAGTTGTAGCAACAGTTTTCTGTTTCCCTTTGTTATTGGGTTTCTTTGGCCTCATTTCAAGATGTAATTTCCAACAATGAGTTTCATCATGGCCTTCTTTTGAATAATGTTTACAAACAAATTTTTCTCCTTCTTTCTTAACAGATGCATTCTCTTTGATTTTACCTTTTGAGGTCTTCTCTTTGGCTTTACCCTTAAAAGGTTTCTTTCTACCCTCTTCAGAAATGTTCTTCCCTCTAGCTTCTAGATGTGTGGCCTGAACACATACTTCATCTAGACTGGTGGGGTTAAACATGAGAATATTATGTTCAATGTAGCTATGTAAGCCTCCTATGTACTTGAGAAAAGTATCTTGGCTTTGCAAATCTACCCCTAATAAAAGAGCTCTTCTTCTAAATTCTTGGGTGTATTCTTGCACATTTTGTCCCTTCCATTGCCTAAAATTTTTCCAGTTCATTATGGATTTCTCCATATGAGCTAATGGATAAAACTTGTTTTATAGTAGTCATGAAATCTGACCATGATAGAATAATCTTACCATGTTTCTTGATTTCCTCCTTTGTCTTGTCTTCCCACCAAACAAGTGCTACACCTTCCATTCTCAATGAAGCTAATTGGATTTTGGTATCATCATCTTGAAGGTTATGGATTCTATAATATACCTCCAATTGCCTAATCCAATTATCAAGATTTTCTGCATTGACTTCACCATTAAACATTGGCAATTAAAACTTAACATCAAGTTTTAAAAAAGTACTTTTACTAGTGTTCTTTGACTTATGTGGCTGATGTACTAAAGAAGAAGTAGAGGATGATGATGATGAGGGTGAGGATGATGGATCTCCATTGTCTCCATTTCCTCCATTACCTTTCTTAGACGTTTCTTCATCATTTTGATCTCCTGAAGATCCCTGTCCTTCATTGTGAATTTTGGATCCTTCTCCTTATAGTCTCTCATTCCTTTCTTGATAAAGGATTCTAACCATCTCAGTCATGTCAAGAAATTCTTTCTTGAACACTCTTTCTTCCTCTTTGGGATCAACTTATTCATGGATTTCTCCTTCCTCTTGAGGCATGCTTAATGTAGCTTCTAATTCCTTAGGAGGTGAAATAGGTGGTGGAGCTTGTGGCAATATTTCTCTCCTTTTCCTTGGCTCTTCTTGGGACCCTTTTATTTCCACCAATTTTCCTTCTCCTCTTTTGAGCTTGAGCCTTGTAAGCATCGAAAAATTTGCAAACAGTTAAACAATTCTTTGCACTAAAAAAAACTAGAGAATAAACTCTAGAGATGATACCAATCTTATCTGAAATTACTGTATTAGTTTTTTTTTGCTAAGTGTCTTTTCAGTTATAAAACATGTGCATACTTGTCTCATTAGTTCGCTTAAGGATTGAAGATTTTAACCATGAATTGTAGACGATTTTAGGTGAATTAGAAGCATAAAAAAAGCTTAAATAACACTGAAAAACAATGTAAAACAGAGAAATAAGTCACCACATATAATTTACATAGTAGTCATGATAAATAATTTCACCCCTCCTAGGCTACATTTGCTGGTCTAGCTCCCAATGACATGTCCATATTTCATTATGCTCAAAAATTTGCAAATAAATGTAGTTACAATGCTCTAATGATTTTTTTCTCTGCACCAATGGCTCTAGAATGATCCAATTAGAAAAAAATGACTCTTCATTCAATTAGAATGGGCAAAAATTGAGTCTCCTACTCTTTTGCCTAGTTACACCTAGAAAAGCTCCACTAAAAGTGGAGAACTCCACTTAACTGGAGTTAAAATAGTGGATTCCGCCTTTTTGGGTGCGCTGGCCAAAAAACCTGTTGTTTTAACTGTCACAATAAATTTAGGTGGTTGTGGTGGCCACATGCCAACCCCAAACCCCACGGCTAGCACAACGGTTAGCGGAACTATTGGCGAAAACTAGGTGGATGACTGCAATTAAGGTTTTAAACTCTAGGTGAGGTTGGGGTTTGCGAAAACCGTGAAGTTAACATTAAAAAATAAAGTTTCCATATCACAACATAACATAACTATTTCGGAGTCTGTGGAGGTTACACTTACTGTGGTGGTTACATTTTAATGTTTGCATGTGATCATAACTTCGGGGACCAATGGTCCCCAACCCAAAACTTGAAATCTATGCAACATAGATATATACCGCGTACTATAGTTGTTAAGATTCATCGTGTAGCTCGGGCAGTGTAGACCTGTGCATGCCCGTGGGAGGTCGTGGGGTCAAGCCCTATGGATGTCACCCAAAATTTTGTAATGTGGTTCAAGGGCCATGTGGCAGCGTCAGGGCTAACCACGTGGCACCTCCTGATTGGCCCAAAAGACATGAACGTACAACTCATTCAACCAATAAAGAAGTGGCACTTTTCAACCTGCAACTGGCTCTGAGGAGGGAATATTCTTCAGAATATTATTTTTTGTTGACTATACCTCTACCTTGCTGACTAGGCATCCCAGTCAACCTTGGTCAATCTATCGCAAAATTTACCTGTTTGGCAATTCGATCAGAATATGATACCTCCCTCATATGACATCGGTTTCTTAAACTATTCTCAGCACCGTAATTAGGAAGACGAGATCTATGCAACCATCCTGGTTTCAACCCAATCCTGTAATTTTGAATTTTGAGAAAAATTTATGAACTCCTGATGATTAATAGAATCATACATAGTTAAATCTGGACTTGAAGTTACTGATATTATTCAAGGTGAATCTGAGATCAGTGAAACTTTAGAGATATAATTTACTGAACCCAATGTTAAAGAACCCAAATATGACATTTCTGAACCTGAATCACCTTCAAATATTATAACCCATACTCCTTTATCGACTTCATCTCGAAGAAGAACTATAATTACAATTAATTTACCTCCTAGTCTTCTAAGCATTGATGATATTACTTAAGAAGAAGAGGAATAATCACCATACAATCCTCTTACTATTGGTGATCCATTCATTTTTCAAGGCTTCCTTTTGATATTTTTTCACCAGATCCTTGGTATTTTAGCTCATTGAACTATTTAGGTCAAGGTATTCCTCGTTTACACACTCCTTTTGATTTCACACTTAGGAAAATCTTGTTAGGAACAAATCCTACAAGCCACCCTGTTGTAACTTCTATGTTTACAGGATCTCTGGAGTAATTTCTATATGGTGGGCCTTTGGTTCTGGCTAGGTTTCAGTCACTTACTGGAACTTTTTTTGGAGCCCCTCCTTCTTCTCAAGTTTCTACTTGGATTTTTGGAATCTCATCTAGTTTATCTACTAATTTAGGAACTACTGCTCATAGGATGACTTCTATGCCTAAAATAACTTTGGCATCAAACCAATACACTAATATGATATTCGCCAATACAGGTACTCCTCAAAAAAATTCAAATAAAATTTACTATCCAGCTTGGGGGAAATCACCCTATATTTCGTCTGGAATAAAATTTCATAGTGAAATGTATCCTCCAATTATAAGACGACCTCTTACCGAAACTTATACAGACCTTGGTCAAATACCTCAGGTCGGTCCAATTCAACCTGTTATATCTCAACCCTTGATTGGTGCTCCTTTTCAAGGAATGGGGAGTACCATTTAGAACCATGTTTATGTTCAACAACGTGTTCAAGCTGCTCCACAAGTGCCTATTTATTAAGCTGCCCAAGTTGTTGGCCAACTTATACCTTAGACACATGTTCAAAAACCTGTCCCTGGTATCTCATAAGTATTTATCCGGCAACCTTTCCAAAATATTTCTCAAACAACATCTATGCAACAACCTGTCCAGATTTTTCCTTAAATTTCTATTCAAAAAATTGTCCAGAGCATTCATCAAACGTTTGTTCAACCAAATGTGCAAGTAAATCTTCAACAATCGGTTCCAAGAACACCTCAAACACCTGTCCAATCTATGCCACAAATGAATATACAAGGCACAACTTAGATATTACTTCAACAAACTACAAAGGCCATACCTCAATCATTTTCTTATCAAATTCTCTAGACTATGCCTCAATCTTTTACTGGTCCAACTTTCCAGTCTACAAAAAAGATACCTATTGGTCATCCTAGTGTAGGAGCGATTCAAACACCTTATCAAAGTCAACCCTATCAAGGGAAAACATTTCAAGGTCAACCTGTTGAAGGCCAACTTTACTTGGCTCAAATGGTACATGGTTAATCATATTAGAATCAACCTTTTCAAAGTCAACCATACCTTCATCATACTTTTCAAATTCCATTTCAACCGCAACCTAGTATAAATTATCTTGGTTACCATAAAAAACTCCCCATTATCTATGTAAAATAGGTTAGAAAGGATAATGGGGACCCTTTTAAAAATTTTAGGTTAATATTTGTTTTAGAAATAAAACTTAATGTTAAGTTTTACTATTAGATTAAGTTTTATAAAATAAATAAAACACCCAAAAAGAACACTCAAACCGAAAATGCACATAAGCAGGGGAAACATCAGCGAAATCGTGAAACAACGAATCTCCAAACTTGTGAAATTCCAAAATGAGAAATTGAGAAAAAGCACTTGCGAAATGCCGAAACTCAAAATAGCGAAGTCGTCATTTGAAAAACGCCAACGTCGCAAACCATCATCTGATAGACGCCAATATTGCATCCCATCTTAAACATCGCAATATCACACTTCACGTTTCAAATATTGCTCTAAGCGTCATAAGTCGCCAACGATCGAAATCGTTGACCAATAAACCCTGATATAATGACATCTGTCACTATCACATGAACCTATGCTTGTCAATTAAATGTTAATTCAGGTGTTTTATGATCTCGAGGTGTGTAATTGATTTGTAATTATTTCAAATATTGATATCATAGATCTCCCATATGCATGAGTTAAGTTGAAAAGACAGTTAATATCGTTTGCAGTGATTTTAGCTTATCCTCTCTGGTTTTTCTTTCAACAGGGTAAGTCCAAACACTCAGGCACAAAAGGATGTCAAGGCTGACTAAAGCGTGAAGGAAATCCACCACCCCATCACACCCAGTCATACAACAAGAGGAAAATGGTGAAATGACCCCCCTAATCTTGGATACTACGTGCAACCCATAAATTGGTTCTATGAGCTGGGAAGGGATATATCAGATGTTCAAGAATGAGAAGCTGAAAGTAATTCTCCACAATAAATATGTGGCCAACGATACTTTGTCCAATGATTCTGAATCATGGATAGACACAACCAATTCTTTTCTTCACAGAATTGCGGCTCATCCTAAAATGTTTTCATACACTGACTTAGTGAAATGGGTGTTGGAAAACAGGGATATCAGAGATATACAATTTTTTACCCGAAGCAGAACTGTCGTTGGTTCTCTCAGGCCGTTAGATATCAAGAAAATGTATAAACTACTAGAACCCCAAAAGAGATATGATGCACAATTCGTTCAAGAGTACATGCGTGAGAATGAACATCCTGCGACTACAATTAAATAATGGAGAAATGATCCTAAACGACATAAGAACAACGATAATGGTATGTCTTCAATCGTCTCTCTCAAAATCCCATTCTCTCAAATAGCTGCAATGATGTGTCATATCTTTGGATCTGTAAATACGACCAAATTTAAAGAAAATTGGACACCCTTGATAATAGCAGCCTCTGATGACTATATTCTAGATTGGGCTCCCATTTTTTTGATAATTTTATCAGATTTATTACAGCCTATAGATATAATATATATTCCCCACCCCATGTAGTCGTTTCTTTTTATATGAGCTCCTATATCTTAGATGCAGTCTATTTTTCCTTTGAATTTTCATCACTAGGATGGAAATGGACCAGAGAAGCCAAAACCCCTATTTTTGTACAGTTAGATTTCTTATGGGAGTCAAAATATCATTCTCATATGTTTAAAATATGCAATTATATAATTCTCCCAGTCTTCCAAGTCATTTTCGAAATAAATATGACTAGAGTCGCTCCCGAAGCCATAAGAGTCTCAAGTCTGTAGGTAGGTGGTTCGATGAAGAGAATTTTACATACATCCATATTTTTTGAAGTTATGTCAATCCTCATGTCCTACCCTTGTATATACCAGATAAATTTTTAGCCAAAGAAATCATTTATCAAATAGTTGATCATGGTTTAAAGAAAACCCTGAAAGATGCTAAGAAGCCTGTTTGGCCAACTTTTCCTTTTTCATGTGGTTCGTATCCCCTAGAAAATTTCAAGCATGTCTGTCTTGAAATTGATCGATTAAAACTTTTTAAATTTCCAATGTCTTCTAATAGAAATTATGATCCCTATGGTATTGTTAGAGACATAATGAATTCAGTCAAGCTGATAGCATTTTTAAGCGAGCCTGATAGATTTGATGATATGTTTGTATCAATTCATGAATTTTCAACAATTCAGCATAAAGCAGATGCAATTCTCAGTCCAGAAGATTCAGATAGATTCAAATTGTGTCGAGAAAAGAGAAATTATCATTTACCAGATTATTTGTTTCACAAACCAGAGCCGAAGGTAGAACATATTATAATTTCTGCAGCTACTCAAGTACCAGTACCAGTTCAAGTAGAAGAAATTGTTAATGTTCAACAGGATGACAGATTCGTCCAAAATTGGGAAGAATTTGAGAAACTACTGTTAGAAACTGATACCCCTGTCATTCAAAATTCCATTCAGTCAGAAACCATGCCTATGGTAGGTGCTTCAAGTTCCATGAATCATATAGGAGAATCAAGTATACAACATGTCGCTATTGATATAGATAAATCCCATAATCAAGAAGAAATTAGAGAAACCTCATCCGCTTCAGGGGTTTCCAAGGTTATTCTTGAACAAAGTCAGATTCAAGTTTGAAATGATACAAAGGAGACACCAGCCCAAGATATGGAAATCATTCCAGCATTTTCGACAATTGAAATAGTCTTGAAAGTTGAAAATATACCACCACTAGATGTGTTTTATAGCCCAAAGCACATAGTTTTTGTGACTAGGTCAAAGAAGAAACGAAAGATAGAAGAATATCCTTAACTGCCTATATATTCTAAGTTAATGCGAGTCCTTTGGAAAGGAACTCAATCATCTCCAGGAAAAGAGCTTAATATATTATCTCAATTTGTAGGTTCTTATGAAAATGCAACAATTGACAAGGTAGCCGAGGTTGAATAATTGATTTTAGAAAAGGACTAGAAAATTGCTCATTTGGAGCAAGTTTTCTCTGATGAAAAGAAAAGAATCGAGCAGGAGCTTCAGAAAAACATTAATGATCTGCAACAACAGTTTGAAGGTCTCAAACTCAAACTGGAAAATGAAATTAAGGAAAAATATCAAGTAATTCATCAAATGCAGTAGAAGATTGAAAAGCTCCAAGAGAAGCCCAAAATCAATGAAGTAAAGAAAGAAGCAACTGAGTTGGAAGCATTATTGGCAACTCAAAAAGCAACTTTATATCAGAAGTACATTCAGATTCAGGAGTAAGTCAAGACCAGTGACCAATTAGTTACTCAGATTTCTAATCTGAGAACTTATTATGAAGAGATTGATGAAAAAGTTCCAAAATACATTGATTGGAAAGATATTGCACACGGTAGAGTGCTCGATCATCCCTGTCTAGAAGAATAAATCAAAGATATAATATTTGGAGATTGGGATATTGAAATGAAGAGTGTTGGATTAGCTATTATCAAAGATAAGAATTTTTCCTCCAGCATATCCGAATATATAAAAGATTCTCTTCTACAAGCCAATTTGATTCATGAAGCATCAAAAGACACTTTGCCAAAAATCAGTTTCCTAAAACAATCCTGGAAAGAGACATCAAATAGAAAAGCTCTTGACATAGAAAATCTGACAAGATTAAACATGTAGATTTACTGGTACTTGTTGATAAAGCCTCATAACCAATTGATAATACTGAGGTGCCTCTCCGATACCTTAGGATTATTTATTTAAACTGACTCAGCGATCTTGAGTACTAGGAACATATGAAGAATGCATCAATTCACCTTGCTCTAAAATACGATCAAGCATGCGACTCAGGACATTAAATAATGAATCCAAGAAATAGTCATAGACTGTTATAAATTATGCATTTTATTTTCTTAGTTTATAGTTATATAGTTTAGAGTAATATTAGAAGACTTATTTTACAATTTTTCTATTTTTTTAATATTAAATAGTATATAAACCCCTTTCATGCATCTACAAAGGGGTCCATAATTTTGAGAATATTTCTTTTGGAACTCACACTATTGTTTAAACAGAAGTTATCTAATTGAAAATATTAACCTTTGAAGCTATCTTTTCAGATTTAAAGCTATAATACAGCAGGTACTATTGTATGAGTATTATTTGTTTTATGTTTTTGAGATTGTAGAAAACTTATTCTTTTTATTAGTTCATTCTAATAAAGCAATGAAGTGATATATGTTCTTATTAATATTGATATAATGTATTGAACGATATGTTGTTAGATGTGAGACTTAGAAATATTTTATCTGATTAATGTTTTTCATAAAATAAATCAATTAAATTGATTTAGTTTCTTAAATGAACTTATATTCATTAAGTATGCAATGATCTATATTATTTCATGTTTGTGAAGTCTTATGCCTTAATCATATATCAAAATCCAATCCCGGGAAATAGTTATATTAGTTTTAATTTATGTTATCATTAGAATAAATCACCCTGCTAGTGTTGATATAATTTCTCTTGTTATATAAGCTCTTTTTATATGGGAAAGTGGTTTCTTTATCCCTAGTCAGACCCACCATTTTCAATGGAAAATGAATTTCTTTAAGCTCCCAACCGAGTGGAATCCCTAACGTTGAGGAAGTCACTTTCCAACCTTCAACATTTTTGGCGTTAGAAGGAGGGCATCCGACTATGTATGGAATATAAAGCTGAATATCAATTGAAAATCCAACATAAGAGTTAATCTCCCTCCAAAGCTTCTACAACTTCTAGATCTCGTTCACTATCTCCAGGTCATAAGTCTAAAGTTGTAGAGCCATTTCTTACATCTCCTGAAACATTAATTCGTATACCTTCTTCAGATTATATTCCTGAGTCTCCCGAAGTTCAGTTTTTGATTGAAAGGTTAGAACAAATATCTATATCTACAGATAACACAACTAATCCAGAAATTTCTGAAGAAATTATTACATCCAAGTTTTGAGGTACTGGTGTGTTAACTTGATCACAAAGTGAAAAACTTGGGATAACTCCTTCCGAGTTTCCTATTTTATCTCATTGTAAGAAAGCTACCACATCAACATATCAATCAGGTATCAGTGAGATCACATCATCTTCATCTCCATTTACTCCCACCTTCTCCTCTAATCAACCCATTTCTTCTCAAACAATTAGTGTTGTTGTTAGTAGTACTAGTCCAATATTTAGTTCTTCACTGTCCACATACGCTTCTGGACCTACTATCCCATTCTGGACCTACTATCCCATATTTGAAATCAACAAGTCAAGCAATGACCAACCTACCATGGGTCAATTTGGGTGTTTTTCAAATGGTAAATTTATATCCTATCCCAGATCATCCAGAAAAATGGTTACCAAAGTATAATCCTGATGATGGTCTTCCTGCTGAAGAACATCTAAATAATTTTATGTTAGACATGAATCTTAATGGTGTTGAACATGAAGATGTTGTAGTTAGATTGTTTCCATATACTATCCAAGGATCTGCAGGATCCTGGTATTGTTCCCTCCCTTCAGGTTCTACAAGCAATTGGAATGATTTTCAAGAATTCTTTCTTTCTAAATTTGGTGATGATAGGACAATTGTGTCATTAATCAATGACCTTTCTAATTTAAAAGCTAATACAGGTGAAAATATCAAAGACTTCAACTCCAGATTTAAAAATTTATTAAAAAAAATCCTAGCTACCTCTAAACCTGGATTGGATGTACAAATAGAATGGTACATATCTTCTATGCCAAATAATATAGCAATTTTTGTAGATAGAGCTAATAAAGTCACTCATGTAGAAAACATGAAAGAAGCTTTGTTCGTTGAAAGAAGAATTGTTGCTTTAGAAAATAAAACTAAGCTTGAAGATAAAAGATCTAAAAAGATAACATTCAAAGATGAGTCAAAGAAGAAAACTCCTAAAGATCATTTTGATCTAGAGGGATTGAAAAAAGTTCTTAAAATGATTTCCAATGATATGGTTGAAATAATAAAGCAGGTTGTTGAGACCTCTACCAGAAAACCCTTTAGATCATTTAGAAAAAATCAATCTTCTGTTTCTCAACCTCCCAACGTTATTTCTAATGTTGAATATGATCAAGAAGAAGAATAATAAGAAAAAGTAGTTTCCGCTGATGAATCCCAAGATGAAGAAATTGTTGAATTACATGGATTATGGGATTTCAATTTACCTTCCTCCGATGAAGAGATAGAAGCCATGCCTATTATCACTAGAAGTAGGAATTATATAGAACCAACTCAGTCAACTCAAAAACAAAAAATCCCCACTTCTATTGCTAAGGATAAACCTATCAATGAGAAACCTCCAACAAAACTATCTCAACAGGTTACTACTGATTCCCAGCTAGTTAAATCTACACCCAATACTTAATATAAAACCTTGGTAGTATATGATACTATTGGGTATAATATGATCGAGGATATAAATAAGATTAAAGCCAATATTTCTCTTTATGAAGTTAGCAAATTAAAACAACAACATAAAATTTTAATGAAAGAGTTGAATGCAGTAATAACATCCCCTTTTCCTCCAACTTTTTTTGCTAAAGTTACTGATGGAATAGGGAAACCTCTGATTGATAATTCAAACAAGGTTAATGCTTCAAACTCTATTTTTATTGGTGATAGGTCTAATTCTCATACTCCTTTCCTTTTGACTTTCAAAATCTACAATAGAAATGTTCATAACTTTTTGATAGATTTAGGGGCTTCATCCAATGTAATGCCATATTCTATTTGTGAAAAAATAAATATCGCACCCCAGAAGCCATCATTTATTATAGTTCAATTGGATAGAACAAAATTTAAGGTATTAGGAGAGATCAAATCAGTAAGTATTATATTGTTATCGAATCCAAAAGTCGCTCAGATTTTTGATATATTGATTGCAGACATCCCTGAATTTTATGGTCTAGTTCTTAGCCGAGATTGGTCCAAAAAATTACATGGATATTTTACAACAGACTGGTCTCATATGTGGCTCCCATATAATGGAAATCCAAACCAAATGAGATTCGATCGCAAAAAACATATGAAGTACTCAATCACAGATCTTGAAGAATAAAATGAGCCCATAACATTTAACAATAACATTTTGGGCAATTATTTTGTAGATTCAATCTTAGGAAATTTCAATGCACAAAGTTCACCTTTTTTCAGTTAAATCTGTTAAATCACAAGTTGAAATTTTTTCTCATAATGATTCCATTATATGCTTCAATTTCAAAAAAGAAACTATAGTCCAATCTCCATTTTGGAAAATTTATTTTGATGGATCAAGATCCAATGATGGAGCAGGAGCGAGATATGTACTTATTAGTCCAAAAGGCGAGAAAACCATGCTAGCTTGTAGGCTAGAATTTGAATGCACTAACAATATTGTTGAATACGAGGAATTGGTTCTAGGTCTCCGAAAATCAATTAGTCTTGATATACATTATATTAAGGTGTTTGGAGATTCAGAGATTGTGGTAAGAAAAGTTCGAAATACCATTCACTGTCTCTCAATTCACTTAAAACATTACCAATCTTTGGTTCAAGACCTCACATCTCATTTTATTGCATTCAATATCTCTCCTATTCCTAGATTATAGAACGTGAGCGCCGAACTTTTGGCCAATGTTGCCTCCAATTTTATTCCACCTGAATATTTTAGCCCTAACAGATTCTCTATTGAATTAATTTTCCGACCATCTATACCAAATAATGTTACTAGTTAGCGGGTTTTTAATGATGATAGTGATATTTTAAGTTTTCTTAATTCTGAGAAAACATATGATGATCAAATTATGGATGACAGGACAATCAAATCAAGCAACAAACTGATAAAAATATTTTTCCAAAATCTCTAGTCAAGCTTGAAAAATTATATGATTTAAAAGATAGATTCAAGAAATTCAATAATTCTAAGCTACATAGTGTTACACAACATTTTGTCATTTCCCTACAATCCCCATCCCAGACATTGGAGGTTCATTTCTGTGACCAGAATAAAGTGTCATGCCTTGCAAAGACCATCATTGCATCCCTTTTCATGAGTACAACATTCCTTCTGTTGACAATTTCCTGAACAAACCATCAAAAACACATGTTTTTCCTTGGTGCTAGTAGACCATTATGCCCTCTCACCGATTGGGAAATTAACACTGGGCCCTGCCCCCATTGGCACTCTTTCCCAGTTATCTACCCGTGCCAACCTATTTATGGAATGTTTTTTAAAAATAGAGGCAAAATTTCCATCATAAAAAACTTCGTGGGCGACTCATCTGGAGTGGTTCGACTGAAGAACCACGACCTTCCTCCTTTGACCTCTTGTTTCCACCTTTTGGGGAAAATTCCCAAGGGATAAGGCATCCCTTCCACTATTGTAGGGATCCCAACCTCGTCTTATCCCTCTATAAATACAACCATATTCCATTGATGTACTAGCTAAACTGAACATATTGTAGCTGAAACGCTGAAGAGATTTATGTACATTTGATTAGAAAAGATAGAACGGAGGAGACCCTCATTGAGAGAGCTTAGACTTGTGTCTCCATCCCGTCCAAATTCCTTGATGATCCATCGAGACACGCTTAGACTGAACCTCGCTGAAGGATGTTGCGACGTCAACGCTCTGTTTGTAACTCTTTCTTCTATTAGTACATATACATGAATATTGTCTGGTTCCCATCTTTTGCTAATGTGTTTTATTTGATGCAATATGTTTAACCCTCCTTGAATGGTTAGTAATTATGAATGAGATCATTGTTTTGTATGTTTCTCTTGTTTGCTGATCTTTGTGCAGGTATCCAAGCATCGTTGTGGAAGTATCGTGACCCGCCGAGACAAGAATCAAGAGGCCACCACCATGACAGCCATGAAAACAATGTTGGACTCCAGGTAGGTTGATCTACCTCATCTTTTTTATTCATTATTTAGGAACCTTCACTCTAGCTTGTCCCTTTGTTACTAGACCCACTCTAGGGCTAGAGAAATCATCTTTTTCTGCAGAAAGGATTTTCCTACTTAAAAAATTGGCGACTCCGCTGGGGATCAGTGTGAGTTTGTCATTTCACACTTGTCAAGTCGACTTCGGTCATTTCCTTGCTTGTCTGTCTTTTCTAATTTCCTTCATTGTTTAGAAACCTCTTGTTCAGCTCCAGATCATCAATATTGAACTCTTCTCACTGGTTTTCCCATTCTCCCATATATATTCGGCTTGGTACGCTTTTTGTTTGAATAGTTGCACCAATTGGCGCTTGTTGTCTTTGTTGCAGTAGTGCCAACCACTATTTGGCGCGGATTACCGCCTTATAGTCATGCTGAACCCTTTAGGGTTTGGTCTGATCTCCCTGTAGAGTTTTTGGTCAGTTGTGCTTGATTCTGGTTTGTTTTTGTGTAAAGCCCTTAATTTTCAAAATTAACAATCACTCACAAAATTCACACTACACAATTCAGAGTGGGATTTTTGAAGCAGAATATATATCAATTGACTAATTAATACTTACTTGGAACTATGTTTGAATTTGTTCTTGATCTGCCATGGCTCCAGCTCCCATCACCAAACCTTCGTTTTCCTCCTAGCCTATCTGAGGTCAACCTCTCCGATCCCCAGATCTAGAAGACAAGTCTTCTAGCCCCCGTGCCCAAAACTCCATGACTCTGTTAGAACTCACTGCTCATGTATCACATAGTTAGAACTCCTCTAACAACATCCGGGTCAGTTTTCCCATTCACTACCCATGCCCATCAATTTTACCCCTCTTCTCATTTTATACACAAACTCCATTCCAGATACTCATTAAAATATCATCTTTTAATAAATATCTTGGATTTCTGAAATATCTTAGTTTTATTAAAATATTATTATTTGATAAATATCTTGGTTTTATTAATATATTATTGTTTGATAAATATCTTGGTTTTATAAAATATTATTATTTAATAAATATCTTAGATTTATTAAAATATTATTATTTAATAAATATCTTAGATTTATTAAAATATTATTATTTAATAAATATCTTGAATTTATTAAATATCTTGGATTTATTAAAATATCATCATTTATTTGCATAAGTCAATGCTTTTAATTTTATTTTAACAAATTAATAGTTTATATTATGATAATATTAGATATAACTAATACATTCATTATATTCTGGTGAGTTAGGTATTTCCTCAATACTTCAATAATTCACTCATTACTCTAAACTGAGATTTTTTTCATAATTGATTAGTGCATGTACTAATGCAGTACACATGACACATGCATATGTAGCTATCATATGCATGTCTTATACGCATGCTAATATTTCTATGTTCCATATAATTCGAGTTGGGTCGTTACATTTTGGTTTTCAATTGGTCGTTTTTGAGTTGTTTTGACTGTTTTAGGCTTGGTCTTCTCAACTGTTTTTCTATTTTCCTATCAGTGTAGTTCGTAGCCCTAGGTTTCTAGGTGTCTTTCGATCACTAAGCCTTTTGGTTGAAGGTCGAGTCTTTTGGTTTTTGTCAATTCAATTCCTTAATCAGTTGCCTAAGTATTCTTTGATCCTTTGAGTTTTGGTTTGTTGAAAGATTACTTTGTGTTTGTTCGACTCTCCATCTCTTCATTTGTGAGCATAGATTACATTTCTCATTTTGGGTCGCTTAGAAGGCTTTCGCTTTGCTTGAAAGAGTGCGTCATTAGTTTGGGTGCTTTTTGTGTTTGTATTACTTTGATTAAATCATTCAGTTAGCTCTCTACATTCGCAATACTCAGAACTAGTGTTTGCTTTGTTTTTTAATGTAATTAGTGCATTGTGTTCTTCATCTCATTGAAAAATAAAAAAAATTGCATCCTTTCATTTGCATCGGAAATGAAAAATTCTTTCGCATAACTAGCACTTACATCTAGGAAAGAGTTTTCATTTCTCTTTTGATTGTATTAGATGCATTAGGAGACTTCTTCGTATGTTTTATATGTTTGTTGATTTCTGAAAGATCTCTATCCTTTTTGTAGTTAGCATTCATCGAATGGAAATGGTGTTCTACTACATATAGCTTGCATTTAGGGTATTTGAGATCACAATTTGGTAGGGCTTTGAAACTGGAACATAATTCAAGATCAATTTTAAAATCAATTGAATTAACCTAAGGAAATGTGTTCCCGCATCTTTAAACCTAGTAGTTGTTGTTCTCCATTTGTTTGTATGGACTTGTGCTCCCTGTATCGTCATATATAAAGGGAGACCCGATTAGGTTCAAATCCTGTATCCATAAGAAGCCGAGTCTGCCGCCCTGTAACCGTGATACATCGAACACAACATTCAGGAAGACTACCTGCAAGTATGTTAAGTCCTTGGTCATTTCTCTTTCATTTGATCACCAAGGTGTATATAGTAGTTCATAGAAACTTGGTACACCCTCTTTCTTAGATTACCTGAGTAGTCATTTCAATCTTTTCGTGACTCCTTAAAAAGATAAGAGATCATCAAGCACTTGTCCTTTCATGCTTGTTTAAAATTAAAAGTGACTAGAGTCACCTTTTGTCTGTTTCTCGACTCTTAAAACATGAAACAACAAGGTCAGATTTCAATGTCATAAAATTAATTACCCACGATCACATGCCCGTTAAAAGTTTCTTACTTGGCTTGTTTTTGTTTTTCCTTATACTTTGATCTTGAAGTCCTCGATTGAATATCTCATTTTCTTTCCTGTGTTGAAATACTATCACAGTGGCGGAACCACTAGTTTCGTCGTCTTCTTCACTGCCGTTTAGTGGTAGTTCTGTTCTTGACATTTCTTTTGAAACCCCTCAATCCACTAGGTCTTCTGAGTTTTCACAGCCTATCCTCTCAACTGTATTGCCTCTTGCTACTCGATTTCCCCCTGAAGATTCAGTTGAGTTCAATTGGCCTCCTCTGGGTGCTTTGTCTGGTTTTGGGGACAACGGAGAATTCCCTCCTCTTACTTCGAGATCACCATTTTTAGCTGTTGCTTTACCTCCTAGCCCTCATAGTGTTTTCGAAGATCTTACAGCTTCGTCAGACATGGATTCTTCGAGTCCTGTCGGTAGTAGAGAAATGGTTGTGTCCACAAGAGAATACCAGCTTTTCCCTGAAGATCTCCCGTATGTCTCTGATCAAGATTCCCCTCCATCAGTGTCACTTCCACTCAGTTATCAGACTTTGAGTCAGATTATTTCTGGTGTTGCATCCATAACATTATCCAACACTTCAACTCCTCCAAGGAGTTTGGTCCTTCCTTCATTAGGACTGTCATCGTCGACACCTAGTTCGTCGGTCGTTGTTACATCTGTCCCAGTCCAACCTACCATTTGTGTGGCTTCGTATGCACCGGTTGTTACACATCAGTTGTCCAGGTATTCCACTGTTCGTAGGTCCATCTCCATTAATCCCACGTTCCCGGTTAGGCATGCCTCGAGTGGATCACAAAATCGCACAATGGAAACCCAGTCTGCTTCTATGCCCATGGTTTCCACTTATACTTTCGATGAACACATGTTGGATATTCACCGACAGTATGCTCCCTCTCCAGACGATCAACAATAGAACTCTCAAGTTTCTCAGTAGCCCCAAGCTCCTGTCAATCCTCCACATCGCTATGATGTCTACGACAACCCCGTTTATTTGCCTCCTATTGATCCAAATCAAGCTACTTATCTGCCTCCAGTTGATCCTTATCAGACCATCCCTCATCAAGGGCCGGTGATACAAGGACAACCCTCTGGTCTACAAGGACAACCCCCACTGGGACAACCTTTGATCCAGCAGGGACAACCTTATGGTCTGCAAGGCCAACCCTTACAGGGTCAATCTTCGGTCCAGCAACCCTATGGTCCTTCCGGTCAACCTCAGTATCAATATCGACCAAGAGTGTCTTACGTTCTTGGGGGGAAAATCTATCCACCACAGGGACAACCTCTTGCACAACAGAAATAGTCATACGTTTAGTATGGCCAAAACTTTGTACAACAAGGACAAACCTATGGTCCTGCTCCGAGTCAACCTGGTCATCAGGGACAACCTTGTCCATCGCAACCATCGGGCCAACCTCTTCCACAAGGGCAACCCAGTGGCCCTCAGTATTCAGGCCAACCTATTCTGTAGGGGAAGCCTGCCTAACCCCAGTAGCCGGTTCAACTTGCTCAACAACCAGGTCAATATGTTCAGAAGCTAGTTCAACCTACTCAACAACCAGTTCAACCTGTTTATCCTACTCAGCAAGGTCCTCCTGCTCAGCAGGGTCCGCCTACTCAGTAGGGTCTGCCTGCTCAGTAGGGTCTGCCTACATAGCAGGGTCTGCCTGCTCATTAAGGTCCACCTACTCAACAGGATCTGCTCGCTCAATGTCAAGGCACTTATTACCCTCCTCAAGGCCAATATCAACTAGTATATAGTGCACCCCAAGGTTTCACTTATTACCGTAAAAGTCAATCCCAGATGGTGTATAATAAACCTCAAGGAAATGCTTGTATTTCACAATAGAATCCATATGTTGCTTAGCAAGGACCTCAGTGGTATGCTCAAAATCAATATCTTGGTCCTCAACCCCAGTATGGGCCGAATTATCAGGCGTATAACCCCTATGGTCAGAATCCTCCGAGACAAAACATTTGGGGGTAGAATTTCTCTCAGACTGGGTGGAATGTTAACACAGGTCCTTATCAAAGGCCTTCGATGCCTTTTAATCCTCAATTACCATTTCTCGCTACATTGGAACTGCCAGATGTGTCAAAGCTTACGAATGATCTAATTATTCATAACCCATATTGTCCTCCAGTTCCAACTAAGATTCTTGGTGATTTTCCTAAGTTTGAGGGCAAGTCCGAAGAATACTGCCAAGCACATGTTATGACTTACCACTTGTGGTGTTCCTCTAACTCTTGGGTTGGTGATTCTATCCAACTCCATCTTTTCCAACAAACTCTTACTGGTGCCACTGCAAAGTGGTACATCGAATTATCTCGTGGTATTTTCCAAGATTTCAACTCTTTAGCCATGGCGTTTCTTACCCATTTTAAGTTACCAGTTCACTATGAGACGAGGACACACCTCCTCGCATCCTTGAAACAAGACCGAGCTACTCACATCTCGGATCATATTCATGAATGGAGGCGTCGTTGTCGCTTGATTAAGTTTGATATTCCTGATCAGCTTCTAACTGATTGGTTCACTATCTCCTTTGTCAATCAAATCACTAAAGACATAGCTATTGGGGCATGTGTACCCGAAGAACAGGCCATTGCTCGTGCCTAGTACCTTGATCTTGTGTACTCTCAGTCTGTCACGTTGTATGATATCTTGCCTTATGCCCCTCGACCTGGAACTTATAAAGCACCAGCGACCTCATCAGTTGATGGTATTATTGGTTCCGTGTGTCAGACTTCTCGGAAGTCTTCTCCTTCAAATCCTGGGAAGAAAAAGTATAATCCTACCAATGATGCTGCTTCTCAGCCTACCCCGAATTCTGGTAAACTGCAGAAGTCAATGCCGTTCAGGCTAATCCAACGGATAAAACTTCCAAGAGGAAAAATAAGGGTAAAGGTAAGGCCAAAACCAATACCCCAAAACCAGATTCGTAAAAATCTCATACTGATTATGGTTCACAGCGTAAGCCAAAGTACCCTTGTTTGATTTGTGACGAAGAGCACTACACCAAGGACTGTCCTCGACAGGCCGAAGTAAGTAGATTTCTCAAAGGTACCCAGGGAACTATGGCTGTTCTTAAAGGAGCCTTTTCATCTCAGTAGACCCAGACAGTAGAGCAACCTTAGTCCTCTGCCTCATTTGGCTCTCAGGTGTTGATGATGAACGGTTCTGCGTCCGTTTCTATTGATACTCGATCGAAATATTATAACGAATCACATCAGGTAGCAGGGAAAGAGATCGCTGATGGTCCTCCTCCTCCGCCTGCTTCTGGTCCTCTTCAGATTGAAAGGCCTAGTACTGAGCCTGTTGTATGACCACCTTCCAAAGGTGTACTCCGTAAGTCTTCTTACAATCCAAACGCACGTGCTGCTCAACATTACAATATTTTGAGGATTTGGCTTAGGCGCCATCTGCAATGTCTGGATTAGAAGTACTTCAAAGTTGTCCATCTCAACGGAAGGCCTTGCTATCTATGATTGGTAGGGTTGATCCTGCTAAGTGACTAGCCTTCTCGCTTTTGATTTATAGAATTTCGTTCCACGACTCCCACACCAAATTGTGCTCATCATATAAGTTGGTATTAATGGCCTCAATATCCATCGAACTGTTGTGGACGAAGGTGTGTCTACGTGCATCATGTCATCTTCTTGCTAGAAAGCCATTGGTTCTCTAGCCTTGAATTCATCACCAAATGCCCTTGAAGCATTTGATGGAAGGGAATCAAAACCTTTGCATTTGATGGAAGGGAATAAAAACCTTTGAGTGTTCTCGCTAGTTTACCGATTACCTTGAAAGGGAAGACAGTCAATGTCGAGGTAGAAGTAGTTAATGCCAAGATCAATTAAAATCTTCTCCTCGGTCATAGTTGGACTCATGCCATGATGTGAATTCCATTCCCTCTCTTTCATGTCCTAAAATTCTCGCACGAAGGAAAGATTGTTACTGTTGATCAATTTTATTTTTCACCTCTTCTTCGAAGAACAACATTCCATATGTGGATCAGATTCCTACTCCCTACGAGAGAGTTGGGATGGTTCTCTTCAAAGATCCTACCCTCATGGGTATTTTTCTCCTTCCTCCACCTAATACTGTTCAGATCAATATGATCTCTCGGTCTGGCGACCCGTGGATCATCCCTTTTCCTGAACAGATCGATTCTTTCAGATATTCGATGTTGTTGAGTCCGATCAAGATTGAATATTGTGAACTCATCGCGGCTTTGGAACCTCCGTATTTTGATCATGCTCCTTTGAGCATGTCTCTTAACACTCATTCTCAATCACCTTGGCTCGACGATTTAGATTTGCTCGATCCCTTCAAAGAGCTATTTCCCTTCAATGAAGCCATCGTGGAAACCATGTCTCTCGAGGATCTTCCGTGGGATGATAGTCATCAACGTTCCTCGTTTATGCTTGGCCTTGGGGCCATGTCTATGTGTCTTGAGAGGTTTGCATCTCACGTTCCTTATCCTTCGCTTCAAACGCCTATTCTTACACATGAAGTTTTTACGGAGGGAAAATTGAGTAAAATCACGCAAAATATGCCTATCGACATTTCTGTGAAACCAGGAATCACCTAGAACATCCATATGGGGGTCACCTTTTCTTCCGATGAGGTTCAGGTTTATACTAGCCTTTTCCACGAGTTCTGCAACATCTTTGCATGGTCCTATGAAGAAATTCCTGACATCGATCCCAATATAGTGGTGCATGAGATTCTTACCTACCCTGGTTTGAAGCCTATTTGTCAGCGCCTTCATCCTGTGCACCCTTGAAAAGCTACCGCCATTAAAAGTGAAGTTGAAAAACTTATCAACATTGGTTTCATCTACCCGATTCCCTTGACATAATGGGTCTCCAACATTTCCCCTGTAGATAAGAAACAGGGTACCATTCGGGTCTGTGTTGATTATCGTGACATCAGTTGGGCCTATCCTAAGGATAATTATCCTACTCCCTTTATCGATCAGATCATTGATGACTGCGCTAGGAGTGAGATATTTTCCCTCATGGACAAATTTTCTGGCTATAACCAGATTAACATTCTCCTGAATGATCAGCATAAGACTGCTTCATATTTCCTCGGGGTACTTTCACATATAAGAAACTCCCTTTCGACTTTAAGAATGTTGGGGCCATGTTTCAGCGAGTGATGTCATACGCTTTTCACGATATTAAGCACATCGTTCAGCCTTATCTGGATGACCTTCCAGCTCATTCAGCTAAGCGTAAGGACCATCCTGACCATCTTCGTCAGATATTTCTTCATTGTCGACGCTATAAAATCCAGTTGAATCCACACAAATGCGTCTTCTGTGTCGATTCCAGTAGACTCTTTGGGTTTATCGTGTCCAAAGACAAGATTCACCTTGATCTGCTCAAAGTCCAGGCTATCATTAATCTCCCCTCTCCATCTTCATTATAGCAGCTGCAGAGTCTAAAGTATTCACACGATTAATAAAGCAGGGTGTCCCTTTCCTTTGGGATGAGATCGCCCAGAAGTCTTTCGATGCTCTGAAGACATTTCTTGTCAATGCTCCTCTGTTGCATCCTTCGAACTACCATCATGATTTTTCCCTCTATTTAGTTGTTTCTTTTAGCACAATTTCCATGGTTCTGGTTCAAGACGATGATGACGGTGATGAGCATGTTATCTAATACCTCTCTTGTAACCTTCTCGACACTGAAACGCGCTATGCCCATGTCGAGAAGTTAGCGTTAGCTGCGGTTCAAGCAGTTCAATGTTTTCGTCATTATATTATGTTGCGTACTTTGACTGTGATTTTTGAATGCAACCCCATGACCTACATATTGTCTCGACGATTGCTGGGGGGGAAATAATCAAAGTAGATCGTTATCCTCCAAGATTTATATTTGGAATTTACTACTGCCAAGTCGAAGAAATCACTAGTCTTTGTCGATCTGATCTACTCCCTCCCCTTTGACTCCGCTCCGTCTGGTTCTGAATAATGCATTCCAGATGATATGCTTTTTTTGATTAGTACCCTTGATCCTTGGTACGATGATATCATCGTATATCTCCAGGCTTCTACTTTTAGATTTCATTTGACGAAGGATTCCCATTGATGCATTCGCCATCAATCGCAACCTTACGTATAGTCGGAGATAAACTCTATCGCATTGGAGTAGATTCCATTATCCGTCGATGTTTGACCCTCGAGGAGGCTAAGAAAGTTCTAAATGATTGTCACAGTGGCACCTGTGGTGTTCACATGTCTGGTTATGCCACTGCACAAAATATTCTTCGTGTTGGGTATTTCTAGCCCTCTATTTTCAAGGACTGCATTGTCGCTGTCCGTAAATGTCATGATTGCGAAATCTATCAGCACAAGATGCATGTGTCGCCTGCACATCTCCACCCTATCATTACTGTTGGTCCCTTTGCAAAGTGGGGCATTTATTTTACGACGTGTAACCCTCACTCGACCGGAGGGCATGGTTATATTATCGTATCCATTGACTACTTCACCAAATGGGCCACAACAATGCCTACATTTGCCGCCTACGGTAAGACAACAACTCATTTCATATTCAATCAAATCGTTTCTAGGTTGTGTCCCTCAAGCCATCGTTATCGATCATGGTTCCCATTTTTGGCATTATATGGTGGCAGAGTTGACTTCAAATTTGGGCTTGCGTCACGACAGCTCAACACCATACTATCCTCAGGCCAATGGCCAGGTTGAAGCTGTGAACAAAGTTCTTGTCACCTTGCTTCAATGTACAATTTGGATGCACAAATCCAACTGGAATCTCATGTTAGTTTCAGCTCTCTGGGCATACCGAACCTCATTCAAGGATGCGACAGGATTCAATCCATTCCAGCTTGTTTACAGTTTGGAAGCTACCCTTTTGATTGAGTGTGAAATACCTTTGCTCAAGTTTGTTGTTGAATTACTTCCCAATACTTCACCTAAAGAAGAGCGTCTTCTCTACTTAGAAAGGTTGGATGAAACTTGCTGCTTTGCTTCTTTGGTCATTGAGGCACAAAAGAAGCAGGTCAAAGCTCATTTTGACCAATCAGTTTCCCCTCGCTCCTTTGTAGAAGGAGACCTCGTCCTCTTGTACGACCAAGCTCATGATAATCTGGGGGCAGGTAAATTTCAACCCATGTGGCATGGGCCCTACATTGTTAAACATATTTTGAAGAATGGGGCCTATGAGCTCATTGATTATGAAGGTCATCCATTAGATCAACCCAGAAATGGGTTGTATCTCAAAAAATATTATGCATGAGTCTTTCGTGCATGTTTTGTGTACATAGGTGTTCTTTTCATTTTTGTACATTTTTTAGCTTGGTGTGTTTTGCGAGCGTCTTCCTGCTTATTGGGTCATTTCTTATTGTGAAGATGTCTATTACCCCTTATGTCGGTTTCACGGATGGTGCTTCCCGCAGTACCCAAAACTTGTCTTCAGCAGCCTGGGTGATTTATGATCCTGCTGGTGAGTTGATATATCTGCAAGGTATTTGTCTAGGACGAACTACAAAGAATTTCGCTGAGTATAGTGTTGTTATTGAACTGTTAACCGAGGAAATTACCCTCGACATTAGTGCATTGGTTGTAAATCTAGACTCATAGATTTTTTTTCTTCAACTTAACAGGCATTATTCAGTTAGAAACCCTCACATTTTAAGATTTTAAATTATGTGTTCGTTTGCTGGGAAGACATTTTGGTTATATCACATATAAACATATCCTAAACAAATGAATGCATTAACTGATACAGTGGCTAACATTGTATTAGATAGACATTTGTGTAATCTGTAAAATCATCATCACATGAAAGGCTCATATCAAATAGGAAGATAGATATATATATATATATATATATATATATATATATATATATATATATATAGATAGATAGATACCAGAAAGTTTGCATTAGTGTGCACCATAAGTTTCAAAAAATATGTGTCTTTTTGTTACATCTTGAGACATCATGTCTCTCAAACAATATGCAGAAGTAAATCCTAGGTGTATAATCGGCGTGATGATCATGATAGCATGTCACTGTTCGTACGAGCCGCAAGCGGTGAAATCGGTTTGACACCCCTATAGTATGTCTCTGGTACGCACGAGGAACATCATCGAATCGCGCATAGTCTAGAACTCCATGAGAGATCCCCTCCAGTTTGTGCACGATTTCCTCCTCCTTGCCTCCCTCACCATGAGGGGAAATATCAAAGTCGTGAGGGACTCGCCTTGCTATTGGAGACATGCCTATAGGTCTTTCTAGTCCAACATCTGCATAACACATGGATTTAATGTTAGAGCATACATTATAAAAAAATTCATAATACTCATAAAAATCATAAAAATGAGTCTTACCAAGTGCTTCATCCAAATCCTCTCCTTCCAGGACTGGGAGGTCCAGTTCACCAGTGAAATCTGTGCCAGAGTAGGGCCATTCCTCCACGAAAATTAGCTGTCGGTGGAGCCAATCAAAGAACTCTGGTCTCTAGGACATCTGTTGGCTGCCCCTTGACCTTGGCATCAATGCAGCCCAATGGGCCATCTGAGGCTCCTGTGCTGGTGGTGTTGGGACCATCACTTCCTATCACTGGAAAATTGGTAGTCGTTCCAGGAAGAACGATACTAGGATGGATCCATATCCAAACTACTTCAGTTTTCCCTTCTTCCATTTCATCAGTTGACGTTTCATATTGATCGTCACTGCCTATGCCCAGTTGTAGAGGGTTGGTGTTAGACAGTCTACTGCAAAAAGAAGCTGTGTTTTTGTCGCTTTGTGTGGTTCTTTCGATCCGCAACTCGCATGATGGTGTGTAGCACTACTTTTAGTGTCAAGTCCGGGATAGTTTGGATATCCACTTTCCCGCTTCCTGAACCTTTTTGTGCCCCTTGACATACCCTGTCAATCACCATGGTCATGTTTTCCATGGTGAGCTGGGTGCCAGTTAGGACTAGAATTTCCCCCTTCGTGACAGTCCTGTTATGAAGTAAACATCTGAGACATCAATCTCGAGTTCCTGATCCCGAAGAATGAATTTTTCTCCTCATCCTAGATACTGATCAAGTATTGCAGCAGCTTCGGTTGAGCTCTGAGGCATGGTGTCATAAATAAATTTTTCAGTCCATAGTCTCTGAGAGCTTCCATGCATCTCTCATTATCCATGGAAAGCTCGTCTTCTTCACTGTGTTCCCTTTCCTTCCACTCAATCACCGTTTTGTCACTTTACAACTGCAAACATATTCATACGGACATTATTAGCCAAATAAAAAGCTAAGATTTGAGGAATTTAGGCTTGATTACTTGCATCGTGAGTTTGAAAAGGTCTGCGCGGTTAGCACGACTATTTCAATGGGTGTGCCCCAGTTCAAAAAATTGGGTGATTGGCGCGAGTTTGTGCCTAAAACTTGCGCCAACCCCCGTGCCCTAGTTTTCAAAATTTCTCCCTCAAAAATCAAAATTGAAGGTTTCAGGTAATGAAAAAAGACTTAAAATGTGGGGAAGGATGTCGGCTCTTACCTGGAACTGACAGATTCGAGATTGGTCTGCTGGATTGCCCATTGTCATCACTGCAAAATCACAGTACAAAATGGGTAACTATTGCTCCACAAGAGGTAAAAGTGAAAAGTAATTGTTTTTTACCATTTTCGGTATTTTATAAGTTTCCAAAACCCCAATTAGGTTTTAAGACATTTTTTTCAATTATTACATTATGTTATTTTGAGAAATGGGTTTTACGTTTGTTTCGTGTGCAGCGACAGGTCTTTAATGAGATACCGATGAAGTAACGAGTTGTATTTTATACTTTTTCAGACTCAGTAAAACCACGAAAAATTCACTATTGGAGTCATATTTCAACTCTTTTCTGACTCTCTAAAACTAAAAATATTGCTGAGACTCTTGCCATTTTGAACTCGTTAAATGGTTGCGAAACAATATCTACCTAGTATACATTTATCCCTTTTTCTGGCTGGGATATATTATTTACGAAAAAGGAATACCTTAGCCTATTGCGACTAAGAGGTTCTTTCAGATATTGTTTTCTACCTTTTTGGATCTGAGAGAATATTTACGAAAAGGGACATGTTGGAGTTTTCTTTTCTGCTTCTTTTCAAACTCTCTAAACATGAAAAGATGTTAAGTTCTTCCTTTGTCAGACTCGTTAAACCATGATGACATCGGACATCATCACCATGATGTTCACCGATTTCCTCCTTCCTAGGGCTCGTAAAATGTACTAGGTTGGATTTATCCGAAGGACAAAATTATAGTACAAGCATATGCTATCCCCTCCAAGCTTGTTTTCAAAAATAATTGGGGTACTCACCAGAAATGGTGGGGGGAAATTGAACCAGTATTTAGTTGTGTTGGTAGTATGTCGCTCTTGAACATGACACTCATCTACATTCATGTCAGGTTGGGGACATCTCATTTCTTCATTTTTTCCTCTATGGGTTTGGGTAATCTGTTTTGACCTCTCATCTGCTCTTTTTCTCGTCATCATGACCTCAAATCCCTTTGATGTCAAATACTGCCAAATCCACAGTCGTGTCACTGATATGTTCAAGAGAAGTTCTCCTTGGTAGTTTTCAACCTTCCTCTGATCCTCTGTTAGTCTTGATTCATTTTCATTATGTTCCTCTGTCTCATGTCGATGATGTGGGAAACATTATGGCCCTCCTTCGACTAGGTCACTTCCTGTCGACTTCAGCTCATTTTCCAGGAAGCTGATCTAGAGACTCCCTACCAGTTCCTTGGACCCTGCATGCCTCAATGGTAGGTTCTTCGCATTCGAAAGGTCCACATCATTGGCCTTCGATCGAGTGATTCTGCGAGTGTTCGATGCCAGATAATTTTTCACATTCCATGGATTTTACCTATTGCACCTTGAGATCCATTTTCATTATTGGTGGTTTCTCTCGTTCCTATTAACAACTTTCATCATTGGCTAGTAATCAGGTGATTTTCTTGCATGTTCGACTTCAGCTCACATATTCGCATGCTTGAATTTGTACTTGTTCAGGTCGAGATGGAGTGCAAGACCCTGGGTTTTGTCTGATAAGATCCAAGCCGCAAGATATTATACTTTATCATGACTTATTGCATGACTCTTTTGATTGGATGGCTGCGACCATACCTGAGTCTATTTGTTGATACTTACTGATGGATGGCTGCGTCCATACCTTAGATCTCAGTTTCTATATATACTCTATTATGGATGGCTGTTCCCATGCCACATGTTCATGTATCAGATATATCAGTTTTATTTGTAACTGCAGGTCTTCCGACAGTGGTGTTTGGTTCGAACGTGTTCTCGTAAAGCATTTCACCCCTTCCTCTCTCTCGGACCTCATGCTTTAGGGGGCATTTGCTACATATCATTTTTTCACTGTCCTTGCAATCCCCATCCAAACACTGGAGCTCATTTCTGTGACCAGAATAAAGTGTCATGCTTTACAAAGACCATCATTGCATCCCTTTCCATGAGTACAACATTCCTTCTGTTGAAAATTTCCTGAACAAACCATCAGAAACACCTGTTTTTCCTTGGTGCTAGTAAACCGTTATGCCCTCACACCGATTGGAAAATTAGCACTGGGCCCCGTGCCCATTAGCACTCTGTCCCAGTTAGATACTCACGCCAACTTATTTATGGAATGTTTTTTAAAATTAGAGGTGAATTTTCCATCATAACAAACTTCGTGGGCGAGTCATCTGGAGTGGTTCGACTGAATAACCATGACCTTCCTCCTTTGGCCTCTTGTTTCCACCTTTTGGGGAAACCTCCCAAGGGATAACGCTCCCTTCCACTATTTTAGGGATCTGAACCTCCTCCTCTCCCTCTATAAATACAACCATCTTCCATTGATGTGCTAGCTGAACTGAACATATTTTAGCTGAAACGTTGAAGAGATTTTTGTACATTTGATTAGAAAAGATAGAACAGAAGAGACCCTCAATGAGAGAGCTTAGACTTGTGTCTCCATCCCGTCCGAATTCCCTGACGATCCATCGAGATGTGCTTCGACTGAACCCCACTGAAGGAGGTTGCGACGTCAAGGCTCCGTTTGTAACTCTTTCTTCTATTAGTACATATACATGACTATTTTCTGGTTCCCATCTTGCGTTAATGTGTTTTATTTTATGCAATATGCTTAACCCTCCTTGACTGGTTAGTAATTATGAATGAGATCATTGTTTCATATGCTGCTCTTGTTTGCTGATCTTTGCGCAGGTATCCAAGCATCGTTGCAGAAGGATTGTGACTCACCGAGACAGGAATCAAGAGGCCACCACCACGACAGTGATGACGACAACGTTGGACTCCAGATAGTTGATCTACCTTGTCTTTTTCATTCATTAGTTAGGAACCTTCACTCTAGCTTGTCCCTTTGTTACTAGACCCACTCTAGGACTAGAGGGATCGTCTTTGTCCGTAGAGAGGATTTACCTACTTAACATAGAGTTCCAATCTAAGGCATGAATTAGTTAACTTAGGATCTATTGAGTTACATCAAAATATAAATCTAGGGCTTAGCCTTTCATTGGAATAAATAAATGATTTCATTTCATTATTGAAAAGATACAAATATATTTTTGCATGGGATTACCAAGAGCTTAAAACATATGACCCTTTAATCATTCAACATACTATTCCTATGGTACCTGATGTTAAACCTATTCAGAAAAAGCTCAGGAAAATTCATCCAAACTTGGAAAACCAAATAAAAAATGAATTAAAAAAATTATTGAAAGTCAAGATCATTTTTTCTGTTATTCATTCAAAATGGGTTTTTAATTTAGTACATGTTAGGAAAAATAATGGAGATATTTGGATTTGTATTGATTTCAAGAATTTGAACAAAGCATGTCAAAAGGATAAACTTCCTTTGCCATCAATGGAACAAGTTTTACATTCAGTAGCAGGTTTCGAATTAATGTCCTTTTTAGATGAATTTTTAGGATACAACCAGATTTTGGTTCGCCCAAAAGATCATTTGAAAAAAAAAATTCGAACCAAATGGGTAACTTATGCATATCAGAAGATGCCCTTTTGACTAATGAATGTAGGAGCCACATTCCAGAGAGTCATGGTATTGCATTCAAAGTATTGATAAATAAAACAATGGTAGTATACCTTGATGATATAACGATATATTCAAAAGATAGAAACAATCACTTGCATGAATTAAAGAAGATATTTGCAAGATGAAGGAGATTTGGGATATCTCTTAATCCAAATAAGTCAAATTTTGCTTTAAACGAAGGTAAACTTATAGGTTTTATTGTCTCAAGGAATTGAATACGCATTGATCCAAACAGGATTAAAATTTTTTCAGAAATCCCACTACCACATAATAAGAAATCAATGGAATATTTTATAGGACAGATAAATTTTGTCAAAAGATTCAATCCATATTTTTCACAAGTAGTTCTTCCATTACAAAAAATGATCAGAAAGGATACATTGTTTAAATGGGGATAAGAAGAAAAGGAAACCTTTCAAATCATCAAACAAGCCATCATTGATGCTCCTTCTTTTTCAACTCCTATTTTTTCCAATGATTTAATTTTATATACCTTTGCCTCAAAACTATCATATGCAGCGGTCTTAACTCAACCAAATGATAAAAATTTTGAAACCCCAATTGCTTTTTTCAGCTCTAATTTTCAAGGAGATGAATTGAATTATTCAGGAGCCGAAAAACAAGCATTTTCAGTTTATAAAGGAGTCAAATATTTTAGACCATTTCTCTTAAAATCTCATGTCAAGGTTATTGTTCCTTTCTCATCAGTGAACAAAATATGAATACAGAAGGAACTAGGAGAAAAAGGGGCCAATTGGGTAACATCAATGCAATAATACGATTTATATATAGAAAGCCCACTCAAATTGTAATAGGTCAAGGATTTTTCAGATTGATTACAGGGATGAATGATACATCACTAGATGAGGTAACAACAAGCATTGAACATTTTACAGAGGTACCCAACGTTAACCCTCAATCTCAATATGTTGATTTAATTTGTTATTTAAAGAATGTTTATGCTCCAAAAAATTTGGGTTTTAAAAGAAAACGAGCATTAACATTGAAAGCTAATCAGTATCAAATGGTCAATGATGTGTTATTCAGAAAAAATTATGGCTTTGTTTTACTCAGATGCTTAGAGAAAATTGAAATACCTAATGTGCTTCAGGAACTTCATGACGGACCAACAGGTGGACACTTTGGTAGAGACACCACAACACACAAAATTTTACATGCTCGATATTATTGGACAAAATTATTCAAATATGCACATAGTTATGTCAGAAATTGTAAGATTTGTCAAACTGTAAGAGGAAGACAAAGAAAAGCTTCAATTCCACTTCAACCAGTCAATATGGAACAACCTTTCAAATAATGGGGACTTGATATAATAGGTGAGATTGCTCCTCATTCTTCTAAACATCACAAATACATATTGACTGCTACATATTATTTTACGAAGTGGGTAGAAGCAATACCTTTCAAGATAGCCAATTCAGAAAACGTTGCTAAGTTTATTGATAAATTCATCATTACAAGGTTTGGTGTTCCTAACGCTCTGGTATTTGACAAAGCTTCTTATTTTTAGGGTAATGCTATGACTAAATTTTCTTTGAAAATAGGTTTCAAATTGGAATATTTTGCAAATTATTGTCCTTAAGGAAATGGTCTAGCAGAATCGACAAACAAAAACCTCATAAGGATAATCAAGCAAACTGTTGATCAAAATCAGAAAAATTGGCATAAATACTTAACCTTTGCGTTATGGACATATAGGATAACTAGAAAAGCTTCAATATGAACTTCTCCTTTTCGATTGTTATATGGCAAGGAGGAGATTTTACCTTTGAATATAGCTATGCCATCAATATCCCTAGTTTAATTCATTAATGAACAGCCTTTCTCTTAATTATAATTAAGAATGTCTGAAAGGATTAAAATGGAAGAAGAAAGAGAGAAAGAAAAAATGGTACATAGACGTCATCAACAGTTGATCAAAACTTCGTTTGATTCAAATACAATCAAGACTAAACAATTTGATATTGGAGATTTGGTATTGAAATGGGATAAAGTGCATGAGGATAAAGGAAAACATACAAAATTGAAAAAAATTTGGCTTGGCCCTTTTCAAATAATTGAAAAAATAGATCCATCAACTTTTATGTTACAAGATTTACAAGGGAAGAAGGAAACTCTTCATGTTAATGGACTTGTCCTTAAAAAATATTTTTCGTAAAAGAAAAATTGTTCTTTTGTATTAATATGTAGATAGAATTGATTTAAAATAAACCAAGTTATTGCAATATTATGAAAAAGGTGAAACAGTTTGCTATTTTCTTGAACATGGAAATATTAATCCTTAGAGATATAAAATAAATGAAATAAAACATAAATAGAATTCTCTATTTATTTGGAAAAATTTGATTTAAATAAGCGATTAGAAAGAATAATACTTGTAACTGATGTGATTTGAAAAATTATTTTGACATGGATCATATTCGAAAAGTTACTTTCACAAAGTAGGAAATTTTATTGAAGTATTAGAATCTTTTACTCAAATGGTCATCCAAGAGCTCATAAAGAGAAAAATGATAACTTGCCCATTCATTTATATATTAGATTTATCTTTCAAAGGGTAATTCAAAAATATAAAAACTTTAAAGTTGAGAGATCTCATCACGAGTCAGCTTGTTCAAATTTATTATAACCAGTGAATGACATTATCACTTCTGGCCTCCAAACTAGGATAATGATTTTAAAGTGGCAGAAGAAAATATACAAAGAAAAAGAAAAATTATATTACCTTTGAAGATATCTATTATATTATGGATAGGATACTGGTTCATTTTTGGTTAAATAGTAACCTTGTTGAGGCTATAAACTCTTGCTAGCAGCAGTGGCTCTACTAGTGACTAATAAGTTTATCAAATAAGCTAATATTTGATGAAAGTCTTACTTATCTTTTCAACTTATTAAGATTTGATTTATTTAAAGAGAAATTTCATTCACAAAAGAAAGAGGAAAAACTTTCAATTAAAATCAGGCTATTTAGGTTTGAATTTACCTATATCAAATTCAGATTTCAGTTATTTATTTGAATTTCCTCCAATATTGTCTTTAAGTATTAAAATTTATCAGAGATTCTTGATTCATCCAATGTGTCACCAATTGTTGTAGTATTAAAACAACTCCCCATTATCTAAGTAAAATAGGTTAGAAAGGATAATGAAGAACCTTTAAAATTTTTTAGGTTAATATTTTTTTAGAAATAAAACTTAATGTTAAGTTTTACTATTAGATTAAGCTTTTTAAAATAAATAAAACACCTAAAAAGAACCATCAAACTGAAAAGGCACATAAGCGGCGGATAACATCAGCAAAATCGAGAAACATCGAATCTTCGAACTTGCGAAATGCCAAAATGCGAAATAGTGAAAAAGAACTTGCCAAATGAAAAAACACGAAATAGCGAAGTCGTCATTTGACATACGCTGATGTCGCAAACCTTCATCTGACATACGATGATATTGCACCCCATCTTGAACATTGCAATATCACACTTCGTGTTTCGGAGATTTCTTTAAGCATCATAAGTCGCCAAAAATCAAAATCGCCGATCAACAAACCCCAATATAATGACATCTGTCACTATCACATGAAACTATGCTTGTCAATTAAATTTTAATTCAGATGTTTTATGATCTCAAGGTGTGTAATTGATTTGTAATTATTTCAAATATTAATATCATAAATCTCCCATATGCATGAGTTAAGTTGACAAGACAGTTAATATTGTTCGAAGTGATTTTAGCTTATCCTCTCTGGTTTTTCTTTCAACAGGGTAAGTCCAAACACTCAAGCATGAAATGATGTCAAGGCTGATTAAAGCGTGAAGGAAATCTACCACCCCATCAATCCCAGTCATAAAAAAAGAGGAAAATGGAGAAATGGCTCCCCTAATCTCAGATACTACATGCAACCTAGAAATTGGTTTTATGAATTAGGAAGGGATCTATCAGTTTTTCGAGAATGAGAAGCCGCAAATAATTCTCGACAGAAAAGATGTGGCTGATGATACTTTTTCCAATGATTTTGAATCATGGACAGACACAACCAATTATTTTCTTCACAGAATTGCGGCTTGTCCTAAAATGTTGCAATACCCTGACTTAGTGTAATGGGTGTTGGAAGAGATAGAAAATTTGTTACTCGAAGCAAAACTGTCATTGGTTCACTCAGGCCGTCAGATCTCAAGAAAATGTACAAATTACCAGAAACCCAGAAGAGATACGAAACTCAATTCATTCAAGAGTTCATGCGCGAGAATGACCATATTGCGATTGTAATTAAAGAATGGAGAAATGATCCTAACCGGCATAAGCACAATGATAAGGGTATGTATTCAGTCGTCACTAAAAGGAAAAGACCCTATACCAGATGTTTTTGAGGAAGCCCTTATAAAAATACCCTAGAAATCCATTTCTAGCGGAGGTTACGAGAGGCGTTTGGAGGGCGAAGGGTTTTGCGGATGTTTTCCGCTCGCTGTGCTTATCATCCAAAACCGCATTGGTGCACTCAACAAGAGAAAGCACTGGTGCACAAAAAATATTGGCACACCGAACACTGTGCATTCCCTACACACCCGCCTGGTGCATTGTATTATTGTAGAGCACCGCTGATTTACAACTCTTCCGCATCAGTGCATCATAAAACACAACTCCAAAACCGAAATTGCTCGGTGCGGTATTAAGAAACCGCACCGGTCGGCCTATAAAACCTCATGCACCGGAATAGGGTTAAATAAAAAAAATTTATGGCCAAAAAACTACATTTTTCATTTTTCTCAATGCTCCAGAGCTCTCAAGCACTAGTGTAATTTATCCTTGTCTGAGCCACTTTGACATCAGTTCTCCCATTGCACCCATTGCACGTACTGCTACTGTGCATTTCCCACCAATCTACAGCTTGTATTTTTCAAAACGGTGGTCAAATTTTCTTTTACAAATTCTACAGCCAATATGCCTCCTGGACGACCAAATGTACAGGTATTTTTCTTTTTTTTTCATAATTAAGTTTTTTAGCGGATTAGAATTTCAAATAACCTTAAAATTAACCATTTAAAAGAAAAAAAAAATTGTCACGTAGTGCGCTCGAGCTGTTTGGCTCGCACCGGTAAGTGGTGCTGCCTGTAAAATTTATAGGTTGTGCTACAATCGGCTAATGGCATCTGCACCATTTCTGGGACGGTACCGAAAGGCACACCGCGTTATTTTAAAATTTAAAAAAAAGTGCGGTGCGTTCATTTAGCGAACCGCACCGTTGACCATGTGGAATAGCGGCAACACGGTGCGTTGACGGAAATATCTGCCTCGGTGTTTGTCAGTGCACCGCATTCGACATTCTGACAGGGTCATCGGTTCGTCTTGGTAAAAGACTGCACCATTAACTATGTAATTAGTCAGGAGGTCGGTGCACTGACACAACTATACGCGATGGGGCGTAGAGTTTAGTCAGTGCACCACACTCCTGACACCATACATAGTCAACAATGCTCTGAAAAGTTTCAAGTGCACCGCTTACGGTGCATTGAATGTCATCTGGGGAACTGCCCCTAATGCACAACAAACAAAAGATGCATGCATGACTTTTTTTTGTGGTGCACCGACTGTTTTTTTTTTCAAAGAATATTATATATGTATATTCCTAAATACATGTCTCATTTAATAAAAACTTTTATTTAATATGTCAATCATTTAGAGAGAAGAGGGGGAACAACAACAACAATAGGCAGAGCAATATGACATGGTTTGCTTATGGGAGGCACGAGAGAGGGAGAGAGATGCATACCCTTTCCCTATTACAACAGCTACCCAGGGGCTCTTAAGGCAGGTATGCCTCCTCAAGTTCTATGAGGAGGATACTTCCCTAAAGGGCTATGGTGTGTTTTTGAGACATCTTATTTGCATGTGGAATACCCACCAACAGGCTTTCTAGGTTGGTCTTAACCAGTGGTACATGCCCACTGAGAAGGATATATATTTCATTATAGGGCTATCGAGGAGAGGGGTGGATTTTCCCTTGTTCCCAAAGGTTCCAGCTGGTTGTGTAGCAGGGAGTTAGTTAGTGTACTCCCAAAGATACATTGGAGCAGATGTACTGTCTCCCTCATATTTTCAAGTCGCTGGAGGTCAGTTATGTATTGGTGCATTTGGAAGTGAGGAGGTGTAGTGCCTCTCACTTCTCATTTCGACCATTTCACACAATACCAGTGACATGCAACACATTAGTTGTTATCTTCTATATTATGTTGATTCTTTAGTATAGGACCCACGACTTGTCAAGTGGTCTGACATTTTTTTGCGGCAGTTTTGTAAAACCTTAGATAGATGTCGTGCTCATGCACAAGGGAGGGTAAACTTCCCTTTTGCTTTAGAGATTTTTTGTTTATTTTTTGAGAGGTTTCCAGAGACGAGGCCTACTTTTTTTCGGAAGCCTCGTAGGATGATGTTCGAGGCACAGATGCACATGTGGGGGAAAATTATGCCCAAGAGGGGCGAGACTATGTTTTCAGCAACGATATCACATGATGCACTGGAGTTTCTAGCTAGTGTTAACGAGTTGCATCCCTTCATTATGGTCCCCTATCCTTATGCTGGATTGGAATGGCGAGGGTGTCCCAACATCCTCTTCACAGCTGATGAGCTGCCGGATGATAGAGGTAATATTATTGTTTTATTTAAATTTATTCTAACATGTTCTTTAACTTGTTTTTATTAAATTGTGCAATGAAATTGTCTAATTATTGTTGTGTACTTGTATATATTTTGCAGACATTGGGTCTTTTGATGGCGAGGACATGCCGACACCACCACATGATCCAAGTGTGGATCCTGATGATGATCAATGCATGCCAAATGCCAAGGATCATCAAGAGGCCAGTGCAGAGATACTTGCTCCTGCTAGTGCATCGGTACCGCCTTTTGCTAGGTGCGGTCGACTTGATACTAGATACAGGATGGAGTTGGGCGACCAACTCACTGCATTGATTTTTGAGGCAGGCATCAGGCCCACTCATATGAGAGACATACAGGCCGATGGTAGGCTGTTACAGATGTGAAGAGGCATGCCGCGTAACATGTATAGGCTAATGCAGCATGTCGTAGGAGTGACGACCTTAGTTACACAACTGAGGAGGATCTTGCATGTTATAGGCGTGGCTGAGACACAACACATGATCGACAGTCAGTGAGCAACAACTCATCATCTCATGATAATTCACCTCGTGTTGCGCCAGATGGGCAACCTCCACTAGCATCTAGCAGTAGTCATCATGGAGATGAGGATGGACCATCGACCACGTCCAGTCAGTAGCCTGCAGCATCCAATAGTACTCATGATCATGAGTAGGCTGGACCATTGATTGTCAAGGCTGCACCATTGACTGAGCAGGCCTCGACTAGCACTGCTATTGATGTTGTACCACCAGCTGATCCATGAAATTCATATTACAGTTGTATATTTTTAACATTATTCAGTTATATATATATATATATATATATATATATATATATATATATATATATATATATATATATATATGGTCCATGTATTTTATGTTCATGTTGCATTTGTACTTAATTTACATGTTGGTGATCATCATGATGTGTATATTGCTAGGTCATGTTAGATATGTTCATTTAATGTGCAGCTTGCAGATAGATATGTATGTGATAGCATGAGTTATTTGACATGAGATGTACATTTGATCTTTGTGTTGTGATGATGTTATACAATGCTAATTACGTTTTGTTAGATGATCATTATCACGATCATGATAATGTTAGAAAATTTGAATGTGTTTTTTAGTTGAATATGATGTTCGTACGATGGTTATTATGATCGTGATGTTTATTAATTAATTTAATATTAAATTACCATGATATTTATTAAATATTATTTCGTGATTGTAATTGAAATTTAAATTTAAATTGCATGTAAAATTGTAAAATTGTATTTGTAATTGTAATTGTAATTTTAACTATAATTGTCTGTAAAATATTTAATGTAAAATTTTAATTGTAATTGTAATATTTAATTTATTGTGAAATGATTGTAATTGTAATTGTATATATGACAAATGTTAAAATTGTAATTGCAATTGTAATTGTATGTAAAATTCTAAAATTGTAATTGTATTTGTAATTGTAATTTTAATTGTAATTGTATGTAAAATATTTTTAAAATTGTAATTGTATTGTAGATGTAATTCTAATTCTAATTCTAATTGTATGTAAAATATTTGTAAAATTTTAATTGTATTACTGTGAAATGATTGTAATTGCATGTGAAATTGTAAAATTGTAATTGTAATTCTAATTCTAATTTTAGTTGTAATTGTATGTAAAATATTTGTAAAGTTTTAATTGTATTAATGTGAAAATTTTAATTGTATTAATGTGAAATTATTTTATTAAAATTTTTAAATTTGTAAATTTGAAAATTTGTAAAATAATAAATCTTGAATAATATGAATTTTTGTAACATAATAGAGTTTAGAAAATAATGCAAATAAACTCATGTACTTTAGAATTATCATTATTTTATTATGTTCTTACATACCAAACAAAAAGAACTTTATACAGTATGCCATTTCTAGCCGAGCTTCCTGGTTTTTCGTCCGATGTGCTTATAATCATAACCCGCACCGGTGCGTCTTAGTACTAAGATGCATCGGTGCTTCACAACTCTTCCACACTGGTGCATCATAAAACACCGCGCCAAAACATAAACCGCGATCTTACGAACCATAACGGTGCGCCTATAAAACCCCGTGCACCAGAGTAGCAGAGGGCTCGAATCACGGGCAAGAATATTTCTGAGGAGATAAGGGTTTGAAAATATGAGAGTTCGAATTTCGACTGAGAATTTTATAGCAGAGAAAATGAGTGATTCAAACAGAAATATGGACAAAGACGCTTACATGGATGCAAACGACTACAGAGCTCAACAAAGTACAAAAGGAGAAAAGGTTTATGAAAAATATGAGATGCACATGAGAGAGATCAATTGAGTCTCTTGAACGGGCTAAGAGATCACATGAAGGTAACGATTCTCATTCTTACAAGGATGGTAGGGAAATATTGGACAGTAGAGAAATATCAATCGAGGCAGTCGATAAAGCTAAGAGGCACCATGAAGGGAAGGATTCTCATTCCCTTAAGGATAGTAGAGAAAGATCAATTAACGTTGTTGATCGGGATGGTAGGTCCCATGAAGGGAAATATTATCTAAAATAGTTTAAAAGCAGCTAGGAGTATTTTTCGAGCTTCGGTTGGCTTAGATAAACTTTTACCGGCAAAGTTGACGTCGCATAAAATCACATCTTCGGCTTTCAATTAAACCTGAATGGCATCTCTAACTTGTCTGAGCTGTGGTCTTGTGGATAACAAGGAATATCACATGGAAGGTACCCAAAAATCCAAATTTTTTAAAGTATAGGTGAATTAGAACTTATTAAAGAAGGAAATTTCGAACAAAATGCGAACATGATACGCTTAAGGATTCACTAGTTCCATTTGTTATTGAAAATGATGCTCTTTCTAGATGAAACCAGTAAAAATTTTGCTTGTATTATAAATGGAAATCCAATGACCATTTTCGTGGGAAGAAAAGCATAGATACCTGCAGCTACCATATTTCCACCTGCAAAATCGGTTTCCCATTGGAAAAGCTAATGTAATAGCCCATTTTGCAATGTCTTTCCTCTGCTCAACCCTATACTCATTTTCTATGAGAAACCATTGCCTCCACATGTAATAACTACATCTTCTAGTCGAAAATCAGTCTTCTTCTGCTAAAAAAATGCAGAATGAAGGACTCATTGTCATTGCTCCCAGAACATTCAAGATCACTTTCTCGTAAAATAGAGATTGTATACATTTTTTTAAGATCAAGATATAAAGCACAAAGGAGAAAAGAGGAAATTAGATGCCAAGATGGAGGAGGAACTTACAAATGAGCAAGCAGATCATGGGTCAGCAAACAGATCATGAGGCACCTTTTCTTGTTGCAGATTATGGAAAGGTTCAAGTTTCTTTTTCTGAAAGAAGAAGAGGTGTAGTTTTGAAAATAAATGGCCCAAATATTTTCACAGCAAAATGTACACACGTAAAAGTAATTTTAGTGCCTCAACTGAAAATCGGTGCTAATGTACATATAACCGCACCAGTGCGTTCTAGTTACTATGCACCGATGCAGTGCTATTAAGTGACGGACTGGTGACGAATAAACACAAATAAAAAAAGCGCAACTCTATTTTCTTTAAGTGAAAAAAAAATAGCAAATTGAAAAATAGATGGGAAAATATTTTCGAAAATCCAATTTCATAAAACAATTCTTTAAATACTAAACACTTTTCATTATCTCACTATTTTTGCTAAGATTTTCAGCCAAAGATTTGTAGGAGACATACTTGGAGCAAGAGAGCATGAGAGCACTGTGGAGCAGCGAAATACGTTTGAACAGAAGTATTCAGATAATCAGAATCCAAATCTCTGGTGATTAAAACTCTGTAGCATAGAATTTCAAACGATCTCGTGATTAAATTTGATTATTTTTTATACTTTTTTTCTGCAGTTTTATCCATTTTTACCCTAAACCCTTCATTTTTTTTGTTTTTACCCTTTCCTCTCCCTGTTTCTTTGATTTCAGAATTAGGTCTTTTTATTTTATATTGACATCCAATGCACGGGACGACTTGCATAGTCGGATCCCAATCCATGTCGGCCCTTGCGTGAAATTTTGAAAAAAATGGATTTTTTTATTATTATTGGTGAGCCCTGCATAACCAAATGCACTGGTGCACTGTATTATACAATGCATCACGCAAGTACTTTGTAATAAAAAATTTAAAAACAATTTTTTTTTTTAAATTAGTGTGCCATATCTAAAATAGGGCATTGGTGCTCTATGTTACGAGGATAGCACCGTACGGTCTATTACACTGTTTTCACGGTGTGTTTATAATACCCCCATGCACTTTACGTCCTATTATATTGTTTGTGCGGTGCATTTATCCCCCACGCACCGACGTCGGTGCATACATGATGAAAGGCGCACTGGTTTCTTCAGATTTATTTTTTACCTAAAAAGTTGACAATTTATTTATAAATATATTAATGAATGATATGGTACAGGTTTCATATTGATAAAGAAATGACTGACAAGAGATCAAGTAACAAAAATACTAATAACACATCAAGAAAAGAAAAAAAGGCAAGTTCTTTGTAAATTCTTTACAAAAAATATTATTTTTGAACTATATGTAAGTTTAACTAATATGTATTGTTTACTGTGTATCATGCAGAGCCACAAAATGATGAAGCTCGATAAGATTATTTCTAATCTAGGACTAAAGAGCTTAAAATATTGATGGAAAAACTTCAAAAGAATGAATCAGGTGAATGAAAAAATACTATCGATCCAATATGAGTTTCTTTTTTTAATTTTCATTAATAATATACTTAAAATTCTTAGATAACATGTGTCAAATAGTCTATTAATTCACATCTGTTTAATGTTCTACATGGACCAAAAACTTAGAAAAGGAATGTTGTTCTAAGAAAAGAAAAAAAATAGAACATGCAAATGAAAATGAATTGCTCCTTAGCTCATTTGGAGTGGTGCTGGAGGTTAACGATAGGGGGAAAAACTTTTACAAAAGTTTGAGGGATCTAGTGGAACGAATGTATAGATGTTCTTTCCACTTAAAATGAAAAAACCAATCCAATGATTCCAAGAACCAAATTTTATCTAAACTACAGGAAGAGTTTCCAAAGAATTGGTCAATGAGACATGTCAGACTTTTAATAGCAAAAACGTACAACAACAAAAAAGAAGGAATGAAAAAGTAATATTCCTTTAAATGTTTGTTTGGAATTATTTATAAATATCACTTTTGTTATATTTACTTTTCATATATCAATATAAAAAGTAAATAGTTTATTGTCATGTTACATTTTCAAGAAGATTATGAAAATCTCAAAAGAAGAACGAGCTGATACCAAAAATATGCCAGTAGGAATGTCCAAAAAGGTGTACAAGCAGATGGTCAAAGAAATGGAGAAAATTGCATCGCGGGAGGAGCCATCTCAACAACAACGTGCTTCAAATGTAATATGTAATCATTGAAATTTTCGATCATTAGGTACAATAAATAAACAATTTAGCATTAAATATTAATTTTCTAGAATTTTCTTGCAGAAAAGAAAAGAAAATGGAACCCATTTAGCACATAAAATAGGATGACAAGGAAGAAAAGGGTTGATATCTAAGTTTGTGAGTAATTGTTACTTCCTTATAACAACTTAACTAAATTTCATTTTTGTATTTTTTAAGTTGTTTTACAAAAATCATCATTGAATGTCTTCAAACAGGTGTTAACATACAAAGAAGAACCATTAGACGAATTTATTGAAATTGGGTTAAATATGGGTTGTGAGTATATGTTGGCATATCAGAAATTAATTGTGGAATTTGTACGCATCTATCAATCTTGTTTTACTTAGCTCCATCTATAATTAATAGAACAAAAAAATCTTTTATATTAAATATATGATTTGTTATGGGGTATAAAACTTGCAGGAAACAAAGTATGGAACTGCGCCAACAGATGAAATTTTGAAAGATGGCATGGTACATGGTTTTGAAAGAATGTGTATAGTTTATGAGTCAATTTTTGCTATGGTACGCCATTTTTCTTTTCGATTTGCATTGATGTATATTATTTAATATTTCAATTTTCATTATTCTCACCAAATTATTCACACTCATTTCAGTTTATTTTTATGTTTGTAGATGGAAGGTGAAGAAGAATAAAACAATCAACACCGTGAAAAAAACATTCCTGAAAATAACCCAAGTCATGGAAGTAGCTCTAGCAATGACATCAATTCAAGTGAAGAATGATGATCACTATGTTTCGATATCAAAGAAAGGCGTTGTATTTTTTGAAATATTTGTCTGTGAAATCAGACATTTTGTTTAATGCAATGGACATAGTGTCCCAATTGAAAGAAAAAGGGATACCAATAATTGTCCTATTTTGTATGAAAAAGAATGTCTTATATATATATATATATATATATATATATATATATATATATATATATATATATATATATAAAATATGTTTTAATTTATTCTATTGCATTCTCCATTGTTGTTCTCAAATGCATTAATAAAAATTTAATTCATATGAATATTGTTAAAAGATATATATGTGTCGAATTTTGATGAGTAATTAATTTTAAAAAATCACAATAATTATGATATGATATAACAAATTAATCCAAACATCACATTCAAATGCATTATAAAATTTAATTAATATGAATATTGTTATAAGATGTGTCGACTTTTGATGAATAATGAATTTAGAAAAATCACAATAATTGCACTGTCACAAGTCGATAAAAAATGAACACCGGTGCATTTGTATGCTGCAGCACACCGGTGCATTTCTACGACCTATGGGCACCGCACAAATACCAAAACCAATTAAAAATCTCGGTGCGTTTGTGCGATGCTGCGCACCGATGCTTTTATGTGAGACTATGCACCGGTGCATTTGTACAACATATGGGCACCACAATTATACCAATACCAATTGTAAATATCAGTGTGCTTGTCTGATATGGCACATCGGTGTGTTTCTATAAGTCTACGTACCAGTGCGTTGAGACGACCTATGGGCACCGCACAAATCCCAAGACCAATTGGTACGGCCCTATGCGTTGTATCACCAACACTGCGCCCAATGTGGTTTTATACCTTGATAGCCCAGTGCAGGAATCTTCGACCGCCCCAAGGCCACCGTCAAGATGACACGCACTGGTGTGTTGAAACCTTAGTAGCGCATCGATGAAAAAAACATCCATAATAACCTTTGACCGCCTATTTTTTTCAGTTGTGTTGAATTTCAATTAAAAGCTCCGCCAAAACCTCCGTAACCATAAACAGATGTTGTATAATTTTTTTTTTTTAACAATTTTGGCCAATTCTATAACACTAAAAACCTCCTTTATAACCTCCGCTAGAGGGTTTTTTCCTTTTAGTGCATCTCTCTCAAAAGCCCATTCTCTCAAATAGCTGCAATGATGTGTCATCTCTTTGGATTTGTAAATACAATCAAATTTAAAGAAAATTGGACACCCTTGATAGAAGCAACCTCTAATGGCTATATTCTAGATTGGGCTACCATTATTTTTGATAATTTGATTAGATTTATTACAGCCTATAGAGAAAATAGAGATATCCCACCCCATGCAGTTGCTTCTTTTTATATGAGCTCCTATATCTTAGGCGTAGTGTGTTTTTCCTTCGAATTTTCATCAATAGGATGGAAATGGACCAAAGAAGATGAAACCCCTATTTTCGTATAGTTAGATTTCTTATAGGAGTCAAAATATCATTCTCACATGTTTAAAATATGCAATGATATAATTCTCCTGGTATTCCAAGTCATTTTCAAAATAAAAATTACTAGAGTCACTCTCGGAGCCAACAAGACTCTCAAGTTTGTAGGTAGGTGGTTCAGTGAAGATAATTTTACATACATCTGTATTTTTGGAATTTATGCCAATCCTCATGTCCTACCCTTGTATATACCAGATAAATTGTTGGTCGAAGAAATTTCTTATCAAACAGTTGGTCATGGTTTAACCAAAACCCTGAAAGATGCCAAGAAGACAGTTTGGCCAACTTTTCATTTTTCCCATGGTTTGTATTCCCTAGAAAATTTCAAGCATGCATGTCTTGAAATTGATTGATTAAAACCTTTTAAATTTCCAGTGTTTCCTAATAGAAATTATGATCCCTATGGCATTGCTAGAGAGATAATGAATTCAGTCAAGCTAAGAGAATTTTCAAGCAAGCTTGGCAGATTTGATGATATGTTTGAATCAATTCATGAATTTTCAACAGTTAAGTATAAAGCAGATGATATTCTCAGTCCAAAAGATTCAGAAAGTTTCAAAGTGTATCGAGAAAAGAGAAATTTTCATTTACCAGATTATTTGTTTCACAAACCAAAGCCTAAGGAAGAAAATATTATAATTGCTACAAATACTCAAGTACCAGTACCAGTTCAAGAAGAAGGAATTGTTAATGTTCAACATGATGATAGATTCATCCAAAATTGGGAAGAATTTGAGAAATAAATATCAGAAACTAATACCCATTCCATTCAAAATGTCATTCAGTCAAAAACCATGCCTATGGTAGGTGCTTCAAGTTACATGAATCATATAGGAGAATCAAGTATGCAACATGTCTCTACTGATATAGATAAATCCCAGAATCAAGAAGAAATTATAGAAACCTCATTCATTGCATAGGTTTCCAAGATTATTCTTGGACAGAGTCAGATTCAAGGAAGAAATGATACAAAGAAAAAACCATAGGAGACACTAGCCCAAGATATGTAAATCATTCCAGCATTTCCGACTACTGAAATAGTCTTGAAAATTGAAGAGATACCACCACTGGATGTGTTTTATAGCCCGAAGCACAAAGATGTCGTGACCAGGTCAAAGAATAAACAAAAGATAGAATAATCTCCTGAAATGCCTATAGATTCTACGTTAATACAAGTCCTTTGGAAAGGAACTCAATCATCTCCATAAAAAGAGATTAATAGATTATCTCAATTTGTAGGTGCTTATGAAAATGCAACAATTGACAAGGCAACCAAGGTTGAATAATTGATTTTATAAAAGGACCAGAAAATTTCTCATCTAGAGCAAGTTTTCTCTGATGAAAACCAAAGAATCGAGCAAGAGCTTTAGACAAAAATTAATGATATGCAACAACAGTTTGAAGGTCTCAAACTCAAACTGGAAAATGAAATTAAAGAAGAAGATCAAGTAATTCATCAAATGCAGTAGAAGATTGAAAATATCCAAGAAAAGCCCGAAATCAATAAAGTATAAGGAAGAAATTGAGTTGGAACCATTACTGGCAACTCAAAAAGCAGTTTTCTATCAAAAGTAAATTCAGATTCAGGAGCAAGTCATGACCAGTGATCAGGAGTTCATAATTTTTTCTCAAAATTTAAAGTGTTAAAAACTGTGTCGAACCTGAGCAATCGGGTAGATCTCGTCTTTTTTATTCTGACACCATGAACGGTTTGAAAAACCGATGTCGTATGAGGAAGATATCGCGTTCTGATCGATTTCCCAAACAACTAAATTTGCGACAATTTTGACTGGGATGCCCAGTCAGCATGCAGGTACATAGTCAACAAAAGAAGAATATTCCTAAGAATATTATGTTTTCTCAAAACAGTCAATGGATGCCAAGTGGCATGATTTGATTGGTTTGGTGTATTGTATGAGTTTGATTTTCGGGCCAATGAATGGGTGACAACTCCACGTGTCCCTTGTACAATTTAGTAAAATTTTATGAGGTTTGGGGGGTTCTACCCCACGACCTATGGCTTGTGCATGTAAGAACTCCACCAACTCCGTTGTGTGTTGCGACTTGACTACTATGGAACCTCGACATCATTTATGTTTTTAAAACTTTGCATATGGGGGGGGGACCGCCGACGGCCCTGTGGAAAGTGGTCACATGCTACAATATAAACCACGAAATTTTTTTTTACGTAGATAGTTAATTAATATCTCTATAAAGGTTAACACCCCACTCCTTGTCACATGAAATCCGCGTGGTTATAGTTATTTGTGCTGGTGGTTAGGGAACTCTGCCCTCAACCACAATTTGCGGTGTTAGTTTCGCTCCAAATTAAATGTGACCGCAGGGTTCGGGGGTTAGCATGTGGCCACCCCCCCTCCTAACCTTGGCATTAAATATTGTGGTTAGAGCTAGCAGATAGTTTAGCGCGCCCATCAAATTTCAGATTTTTGCTATTTTTTAACTGTAGTTAGGTGCAATTCTCCACATTTAGTGGAGGATTTCTAGGGGATATTGGGGAAAAGGCTAGGAGGGTCAATTTTCGACCAATTAGTGTGAAAAAAGAGTCTACAAAGACTAATTTTAGAAGTCTAGAGCCATTGGTGTAGAGAAAACATCCATTGGAGGTTTGTAAACACATGTATTTGCAAAATTTTGAGCATAACGAAAGATGGACATTCCATTGGGTGCTGGACCAGCAGATGTAGCCCAGGAGGGGTGAACTACTTCATCATGCCTATTGTGTAAATCTTGTGTGTGGTTTTATTTCTCTATTATACATTGTTATTCAGTGTTATTTAGAATTATTTTCATGCTTATAATTCACAAATTCATCTATGTTTCATGGTTAAAATCCTCAAACCTTGAGCAAACAAATGGAGACAAATATGTACATGTTTATTAACTAAAAAGACACTTATCATATAAAAAATAATACAGTCCTTTCGTATTAGGTTGGTATCAGAGCTAGAGTTTATTCTCTAGTGTTGTTTTGTGCAAATATTTGTTTAACTGTTTGCAAGTTTTCACATGCTTACTAGGCTCAAGCTAAAGAGAGGAGAAGGAAAATTTGTGGAAGCAAGAAGGTCTCAAAGTGAGCCACAACAAAGGAGGGAAATATTTCCACATTCTCCACCACCTAGTTCACCTCCTAAAGAAGTGTAATCACCATTAAGCATGCCTCCAGAGGAAGGAGAAATAAATGAAGAAGTGGATCCCAAAGAGGAAGAAAGAGTGTTCTAGAAATCATTCCTCAACATGACTGAGATGGTGAGAATCGTTTATCAAGAAAGGAATGAGAAACTAGAAGGAGAAGGATCCAAAATTCACGAGGAAGGATATGGATCATCAAGGGGTCACAATGATGAAGATAAGTCAAAGAAGGGAAATGGAGGAAATGGAGGCAGTGGAAAGTCACCATCCTCACCCTCATCATCGTCATCCTCTACTTCATTTTCATTACATCAGTATCACAAGTCAAAGAACACTGGTAAAAGTACTTTTCTAAAACGTGATGTTAAGTTTGAATTACCAATTTTTAATGGTGAATAAAATGCAGAAAATCTTGATAATTGGATTAGGAAATTGGAAGCCTATTTGAGAATCGAGAACCTTTATAATGATGATACCAAAATCCAATTAGCTTCATTGAGAATGGAAGGTGTAGCACTTGTTTGGTGGGAAGCCAAGACAAAGGAGGAGATCAAGAAGCATGGTAAGATTATTCTATCATGGACTATTTTCATTTCTACAATAAAATGATAGTTTTATGCATTAGCTCATATGCAGAAAGCCATAATGAAATAGAAAAACTTTAGACAATTGAAAGGATAGAATGCACAAGTTTACACTCAAGAATTTAGGAGAAGAGATCTCTTATTAGGGGTAGATTTGGAGAGCCAAGATACTTTTCTCAAGTACATAAGAGGCTTACATAGCTACCTAAGACATACTATCCTCTTGTTTAACCCTACAAGTCTAGATGAGGTATGTGTTCAAGCCACACATCTAAAAGCTCGAGGGAAAAACATTTCTGATGAGGGTAGAAACAAACCTTTTAAGGGGAAAAAAAAAGAGAATACCCCAAAAGGTAAAGGAAAAAAAAATGCATCTATTAAGAAAGAGGGAGAAAAAGTGGTTTGTAAACATTGTTCCAGAGAAGGCCATAATGAAAATTGACATTGGAAATTACATCCTAAAAAGAGACCCAAATATAACAATAACAAAGGGAAATAGAAAACTGCAGCTACAACTCAACATGATTTAGGAGAGGATTCAGGTGATGAATCTAAAATTACAGCCATGGGATTGAAGAACATGAAGGGTAAAGAAATTGAAACTAAACCCAGTACTAGTACATCAAACTGTCACATACAAGCTCCAAATGAAGAAGAGAGAATTGAACTGTTTCATGTGAGGGTCATATCCAAACATACCAATACTGACACATTGTTTGATAGTGGGTCACAAGAAAAAATAATCTCTGAAGAATTGGTCAAGAAAATTAATCTTGAGACCATTCCACATCCAAAACCATATCCACTTGGTTGGATTTGTAAGGATGCAAATTTAGAGGTTTCAAAGAAGTGTATATTGCGGTTTGCAATAACTGCACATTTTGTTGACATAGTTTAATTAGATGTGGTTCTGATTGACATTACAAGTATTGGGTTGGGAAGTCCTTACTTATATGGCAAGAAATCGATCTTCCATCACCATGAGAAAAAATACCATTTATTCAAAGATGGAAAGGAGTACATTGTTATAGCACATCGCAAAAAGACAAATATTCCTATGGTAAATGCTGAACATGTAAAGAGGTTGGTAAATTCAAATAAGAATTTTGTTCTTCTAATGATTAAGCCTAAAGCTGATTTTAATCATAAATAATTTGAGGATTTTGATCCTAAGTTGAAATCATATTTATATGATGTAGTTGATGCACATCATGTGATTTTTCAGGAGCCAATAGGATTGCCTCCAAAAATGGAGATTCAACATGAGATGTTTCAAGAGCCAACAGGATTGCATCCAAAAAGGAAGATTCAACATGAGATTTAGTTGCAACAAGATTGTTCTCTTCCAAACATCAGCATGTATCACATGTCGATAATGGAGAATGCTGAAATAAAGAGGCAAATCAAGGACATTTTGGACAAAGGACATAAGGCCAAGTACTTCGCCATTCGGTTCACCCATATTCTTGATTCCAAAGAAAGATGGGACGTGGCGCATGTGTGTAGACTTTAGAGATTTGAACAAGATAATGGTAAAGAATCAATACCCATTGCCAAGGATAGATGATTTTCTTGATCGGTTGAAAGAAGAATTTTTTTTCACTAAGTTACATTTACGAAGTGGATATCATCAAGTAAGAATTGCAGAAAGTGATATATGGAAGACTGCATTCAAAACCAAACAATGATTCTTTGAGTGGTTGGTTATGCCATTTGGTTTGTGTAATGCACCGACAAATTTCATGTGTGTTATGGATAATGTTTTGTGTCCATTTCTTGATGACTTTGTGATTGTGTATTTCGATGATATACTGATTTTTAGCAAAAAAAGAGAAGAACATGTCTTGCATGTGAATATGATGCTTGATGTTTTGAAGAAAGAGAAATTATTTCTTAAGATGTCAAAGTGTGAGTTTGGAAAGAATTATTTGGTTTATTTGGGACACATTGTAGGAGGAGGCAAGTTTAGAATTGATCCTTCTAAAGTGGAAGCCATTGTGAATTGGCCCACTCCTAAAATAGTAACCGAGGTAAGAAGTTTCTTAGGTGCATCTCAGTATTAGAGAAAGTTTATTGCTAACTTTTCCACCATAGAAACTCCTAAGCATGCAGTAACAAGTGTGAAGAAAGGCTTCCAATGGGGAGGAAAACAACAACAAGCTTTCGAAGCTTTAAAGACAAGATCAGTTCAGCTTCAATCCTTACATTACTGAATTTGACACAGCCATTCGAGATACAAACTGATGCTAGTGATTATGCCATGGGCGCAGTTATTTTTTAGCATGGAAAGCCTATCGCTTTTCATTCTGAAACATTAATTGGTATTGTAACTAATTATCCTACATATGAAAAAGAGTTGTATGCATTGGTACAAAGCGTCAAGAAGTGGAACCACTACTTGATGGGTAAAGAGACGATTATACATACCGATCACCAACCATTACAGTACTTGCAGTCACAAACAAAATTGCAGCAATCACGACATTTCAGGTGGATGGGTTTCGTTCAATAGTTTCACTTGGTTATAAGGTACAAGAAAGGTATTTTCAATAAATTTGTCGATATGCTTTCACGACCTATTATAAGTTCTTCTTATTTACTCAAAAATGATTCTATTCATACATGAGAGTTACATAGAACAATATACACATGATGTTGATTTTCAAGATGTGTATGCTAGTTTGAGTGAAGCGAATAAAGTTGAGGAAAATGATTATCACATGCATAAAAATTTGTTGTTTCATTTGGGCAAGTTGTGTATCCTATTATCAGTCCAATAATTCCTAGGGTTGTTATGATTTTTTGTTTAAAGAAATATTAGAGGTAACCACAAACCTACTTTTAAGCTTAGGATCTAGCCTTCCTAAGGCTCAGAGAGGGCTCTATCTTTATGATTTAACTTTGTTTTTTTTAGTTGATTTTAGGCTATTTATGTGAGATTGATTGGTTTTGATTTTGGTTTAGTTTGGTGGTGGAATCACTAATTCAGATGGATAGATGCAGGTCTGTTTTCCATTGGGCTATGGAGTCAATGTATCAAGCAACATATTAGAATCAAGTTCTAAAGGAAGTGTTCACAGGGAAAGGTAGCTGAGTAAATTCAGATCTTTAGCCTGGATGATGAAATGGTTTCAATCAGGATGAGAGAGCAACTAAGGATTCTCAAATCCGAATAATGAGGGAAATGACAAAGATAAATCTAAACTAGGGAGAAATGAAGAATTCCCTAATCTAGATATCAGTAGAAAACATCAAAATATATAGAAGTTCAGAACAAAGTGCACTTAAACAATTTCTGCAATAATATCTAGATTTAGAAAAACATGAAAGTATGTGAAAAACTTCATAAAATAACAATAGAAAAAATAGAGAGTACTTCACTGAAGTGACTCAACACATGAATCCCGTAATATAATGAGTTATTGCTCAATACGGTCTGTTGACTTGAAATGGTACAGTGAACCCTTAGGTTTCAGATTAATGCAACTATAGAAATGTTTAGCAATCCACAATCCACACATCAATACTTCGAATTGTGATGTATTTATACAAAAAACTAATACAAAAATATCATAAACTCACTTAGGAATTATTCAAGGAAAAATAAATATCTTCATGCAAGAAGATAGAGACAGCTATCTAACTAAATCACATTGTCCCTCTTTTATTTGGATTTGTTGTTGTTTGTTGATATTTTTCCTTCTTTCTCTCTAACTGTTGCTCAACGTTGGCTGTCTCTTTTTCTGTTTGAGTGTATTTCACACTGTCATTATCTTTAAACTCTAATTTTTACTGACACTCTTTAACTCTTCTTTCACTTTAAACTCTTCCTTTTAACTATGTGAATTATCTTTATCTGCATGCTCTGTTACTATTTTACCTCTCACTGTTTTGTTTTAACCTTGATTTCTTTTAACTATGTTCTTCATTTTAAAATGCTTGATCTATATTCACTTTGACTGCTCTGTTTTACCCTTTTACTTTCAAAGTAAATCACATAGCTTTTCCCAAGCTTCTGCATCTGGTAACTTGATTTTTATCATTCTTTTGAATATCTCATCAGCTTCTGTGTACTTTGAAAAAGTAGGCTTGTTAATGAATAGATGTTTTACCTCATGCTGGAGGTAAAAACGATTTTCAAAAGTCTGATAAAGCACTTTTCCTATAGAGATTCCTTTTGAGGAAGGTATATTAGACTTTTCCTTTGCCACTTATCTGATTTTGTTATCATAATCTTCATGTTTCATTAATCTGTCATTGATAACCAATGGATTTGGTAGGCCTTTCTGCCTCAAAATATCAAAATTCAGCATGAATCTATTTATGGAAAGCTCCATGTTCTGACATTTGTCTTCCAGCTGTACCATCAAGTTCCTTCTAGAAATCACTTTTCTTACCTCAAGAATTTTTTATGTCCTATCATCTATGCCAATTTCTTCCAATTCCTGCTTATTCTTGGAATTAAGAAACTTAATGATTTCAGTGGCCTCTTCAAGCTTCTTACGAAGTTATTCCTTGATTTTCTGAATGGCTTCACTTTCTTCTTTGATTAGATCCTTCTACTCATAAATAACTTGAATGGATGGCCAAATATCATTGGCAGAGTCAATGATATTGGCCCACAACTGCTATTTTTCTTGTGAAAGTGGTTTTGTCAGTGTCAATTCCTTTTCTAACCTCTGGACTTTCTCATTCAATCTGTTTGTCTTATGTACTTCATTCTTGTGCATGATTTGTACTATTTTCTTCTCATCCTCTATAATTTTTAACTATTCTTTAAGTCTATTTATTTCATTAATCTGGATGAACATATCCTGCATTGCTTTAACTAGTTTTCCTACTTCATCACTAGGCTGTGCTACTGCTATAGATGACTCTATAGCTGATGTAGTTGTTGATGAAATGGGAAGTATTGTAGCTACTGGAACTGATGGGGCCAATGCATTTGCTAAATTAGAAGGAAATTTTGTAGTGACAGTAGGAATAACAGTGACATGGATTGCTTCCATGCTAGCCTTTTTCTCCTACACTAAATTATCCATCTCATTTTCCATTTCTTTCAATTGGGTATTTAACTGAAGAAAGAGATTCATCATCTCATATTTTTGGCTTTCATCCTATAATACTTCTTTGGCCTGTGGAAGTTCAGTAGGGGGAAATTTGAGTTGTTTCTTCAATGTCTGCATTATTTTTCTTTATGAGTTCTTCTACAACTTTAATGTTCTTAGGATCATATCCCACTTCTATGACCAATTCTTCTAGGGATTTGATTTTGTTATCCTTGGCTTGTGAGGAAGATTTTTCTAACTTTAGCTGACCTCTAATGTTTTCTATAGTATTTTTTAGCTTTTGTGCACTCATGGATTTATTTTTCATAGTATAATACAACATTTCACCAGCTTTCTTATGAAATTCTATTTGGTCTATAGGATGAAGATCTTTAGCTTGAACTTCATATGATGTCTTATTACAATCTACTGATGACATAGGATGCTTCACTGTGGGATTCAAGAAAGTCATCTGCATATTCCTAGTCTTGTAATCAAATGCAAAAAGAAACCTACTTTGGTCACTAAGTGTCTGCTTCAAGTAAAAGGCTGGTGAGTTTCCTCTGAAACTGTTGGATGTGCATTTTCTTTTACCACTATATCTATATATATGATCTCAATAGTTTCAACTTGTTCATTTATAGGATTTAATTTGGGCTTCTTCCTATACATAAGTTTGAATTTTGTTTCAGTGGTTGTCTGAGCTGAGTATGATCCTTCTTCTCTAACTCTTTTGGAGTTTCTATCCCATGGGGATGGAGTTTACAAGATGGAACTAGTATCACCTTGCTTCTCTGCCTCTTTCAAATTATTCTCCAACCATTCAGACTGATTGGAGTATTTCTCAATGTCTCGCTTGGATTCATGTACATAAGGATTTAATTTAAATTTGATTCTTAACTTGCTTATAACTCCTAAAGGATCATAATACCATCTGAAACTTTCACTGAACCTGAATTCCTGAAGATACTTTTCTGCCTGTGGACCAACAGTCCTGTTATTACAAATGAAGGGACCAATTTGGTTTTTGATTTTGAATTGTGTTTTCTTCTTGGCTTATAGAAGGTTAACTTCATCATAGTTAAGAATCTGCCTGATATACTCAAGTGCAAATAACCTCATTGGGATGTATTTTGGAAGTTTATATGGGGTTAGCTGACAACCATAAAATCTAATCTCTATGTGGTTTTGATAAAGGTACCAATCTCATGTCCTACTGTTCTGATAATTGCGAGGCCTTTTTTATATCATCACTGACTCTTGGTTGAATGTTGTTGTTTAGTATGTTGAAAATTGGATAAATGAATGAGTCAATGAAGTCTTTTTATGCGAACTCTGTTGAATATTTCCTTGATTAATGAAGTCAAAAATATTACTGACTAAGGATTACTTTCAACATCTAGTTTTTAAAGGTTGATTGCAAATCTTTCAGATTGGAAGAAAACATGTGGAATAGATGAATACTTGAAGACATATTCTTCAGGTAATTTGACCAACTGTTCATGGATTGTATCAGAGAGGTACTGGGAAAAATTGAATATAGAAGAAGGAGGCTGACTAAGGGAGAAAATAGATAGAAAACCTAGGACTGAAGCATCAACATGCTCATCAGTAAAATAATGCAAAATACATGACATCATGGTGATAATATGCCTGGTTCTTTCAGAAAATATAGTTGCTGGATAAGGAGGATTAGACTTAGGAGTTTCTACTGATGAGGGAATGAATGTCTGGAATATCTGGAACCTCTTGGGTAAGTCCAGCTTTAAATACAATTCAGTGAGGATCTCAATGGACAGTGGGGTTTCATCAGGCCTAGGTTGAATTTTCAACATTTGGTGTATGGATTGAACTGTGATGGTGAATAAAATCGCTTTACCAGGGGTTACAAGGGCTCTTTGGTCAGGTAAATAACAACTTTGGAAAAGTCTAATAACCTCTGGACACTGGAAGGTCTGTGGGACAATATACTTGGGAAAATTAGACTCCCAAAGGTAAACATCATCAGCTTGGTCAATTGACTTATCATGGCTCCAACTGTGGAGCTCAAGGAGGTTGAATTCAGTGACAGGGTCACTAATTTTAAGGTCTCTTTCTGCAAGGGGAGTATGTTCCACATCAACAACTGGAGGTTGTAGGAGATTGACTATTAAAATACCTTGTGAAGCCATTATTTGTTTATTTTCATCAATTTATTTACTCTTCTGTGATCAAGAAATAAAATTTGTACCTCTAGAATACTTGTGAATAGATGAATTGGGAATGAAGAAAGGGTTTGGAGGAAATAATAACTTTTTTGTGTTCTGCAAAGTTCCTAACTGGTTCAATTAATTAACACGTTACTTTCTTTTCTTAGGAATAGGCCTTTGCACTAAGGAATACCGGGAATGGGTAATTTTTCTTGCAGAGGAGGTTCTGGATGCAACGAAGGCTTTCCGAGGCTTCAATGGTCTTTATACTACTTTAAACAGGTTCTGCACCGGCTGTCGCAGCAAAGAGTCTTGACTTCTAGTGTAAATTTGTCTTAAAAAAACGTCGGCAATGATTTTTTTGCTTTGGCATAGGTCTATAATGCTCTCTTTGTGTAAAATATAATAGAAATGGTGAAAAAGGCTTGAAAAGGGCATTATTATTCTTTTATCCAACATTTATTAAACTTTAATGTGTGGGGTAAAGTTCAAATGGGAGCGGTGGTATTCATAATGGGCGGAAAACAACCAAGTGTTTTTCGCATTGCAAAAAGCTGGTAGGCAGTATTCGTTGGAGGGATGCGAAGGAATCAAAGGATGCCATGTAAAATGGAGTGGGGATTAGAAAACAACTTATTTCGCAAGCTTTAGGTGGTACTAAAGTTTGGGTGATCGGGGATGCGATAAAGGATATTGGTCATCGTATTTGATCAATCGTGATCTGACAACTGGGCGAATAGGAGGAATACATCGAGGATCTGATAGGCGAGACACAGGGATAAGTTTATGCGATGGGTTTTATGTATTATAGAAAAGGTTAATAATATACAATTGGTTGGGTTTAAACTATAATGAAAGGGTTTATATGAAGCGGGGTTATAGTAAGTGGGCCCAAAAATATGTATACGCGGATTGATATAATACATATGCATTGGCTTTAACATATGTGGGATTAGGACTTTATAATAGGGAGTTAATTATATGGGGTTTACACATATATACGAGAGTTAATATAATAATGTGGGGTGATAAGTAAAGTTGGGTTAAACTATTAGCGGTAATTAATAAATAATGGTTAACAAAGTATGGGAATGGGTTTAACCATATATATTAAACTGGGTGAAGTGAAATATGATGCGGGAGTTTGAATATGTGCGGGAATGTAAAATAAACTAAGTTTTAATGTAAAAATTTATATTATGAAGGATTTGTTATAGTGGGGCCCGATATATCAATTTAACCATTTAGACTTAGGATGAGGGGGTTTTTGGGGTATTTGAATGAAAATGGAAATTAATAAAGGGATTTTAATTTTCTAAAGGTAAATATGATTTTTAACTAAGGAAAAGGGGTTTTTGTAAGGAAAAGTGAGTGAAGTAATGGGAAAGGGTTAAAATGAAGGGGAAGGGGTATTTTTACAAGGGAAATGAGTTTATAAGGAAGTTAGTAATGTGAAATGATGATTTTCTGCTTGCCATGCCTTATGAAAATTGCTTCTACCTACCCATCATTTACCATAACATTTTTTCTTCATTTATATGGGTGCATTTGAGCTTGCAAACCCTTTAATTTTTCTTTGATAAGAAAACTATCTAATTCTAACCTTATGACTTCCAATGGCTCAGATTAAACTGTTGAGCCCATTATTATTCACTACCTCACTACTGATCTGCCAAGATTAAATTGTTGGGCTAGATATTTATTCTCTATCTATCAACATGCAATTTAAAGCATGAATAATCAAGATTAAGCTATTTGACTATCATGGATTGTGGCATTTTTGACAAGCTGCACACAATCTTATTTTGAAAAGTAAAGTAAAAAGTAGTGGCATTTGAATTTTCATCAATTTCATGATCTATTTTATCTCTTTTTTGGTGGGGTTCATATTCTATTTTCTTTTTTGATATTTTTTCTTTTATTCCTTTGATTTTATTTTAGGACTTTTACCCGCTTTACATTTTTTAACATGGGAAACTATTTGCAGAAAGAAAAGTATGTAAAATATTACAAGACTAATCATAGTCAATTCAAAATTATGAATCCTATTATTATAAAACCCTAACAGTGGCTCCACATGGGGATGGCATTTCCTGGTGAAATGTAAAGAACTTTAAGATCAGTAGCCTTTGAAATTTGACTATGCTTGCCTTGAACTATTTTCTGAGCTCTGCTTTATTCATACTTATGATATTTTGTCTTTCAAAGCTTAGGTCCTTCTCTTCAGGCTTCAACTTTGTAATAAAAACATCCAATCCAATCTAAAATTTTCAATGTTATGTAAAATGAGCAAAGTAAACAAAGTGAACTAATGGTTAGTCTGGAGAAAAGTAATGCTTCAACATTCTACCATTGATAGGTACTCCTGGCAGATCTGATCCATCTATTTCCTTAAAAAAAGAATGCATTGTTACCTCTGTAACCATAAAGATATAGGGACCTTTCCATAGGAAATCAAATTTACCATGTTTGCCTTTTTCTTCTCTTCTAGAATCCCATTTATGCACTTTATCACCTATGTAAAAATAATCTTCCTTTATTTTCTTATCAAATATCTTCAAGATTTTATCTTGGATAACTTATGATTTGGCATAAACTTCTTCCTTGGTTTTCTGTAAATGTATAGTTTGATTTATCCTTCTCCAGATATCATTTGGTTCTACCTGCAGTTATTGGATCATCTTCATCACTGAAACTCCTAAAGAGGATGTAAAAACAACATCCATCCCATATACTAGCTGATAAGGAGATGTACCAATGGAATTATTTGTATTTAATCTATCTGCCCATAAGGCATTGACCAACTTCTTGTTCCAGGTCTTTTTTTTTTCTTCTAAAAATTTATTAATGATATTTACCAGGCTTTTGTTTGAGGATTCTACAAGTCCATTACCTTGAGGGTAATAGTCAGTGGAATGGCCAAGGTTGATGTGATATTTGTTACAGAAGTCAATCATATTTTTAGATGTGAAGGCAACTGCATTATCAGTAATGAGCTTTTGGGGACATCCAAATCTGGAAAGGATATTGTTTTCAAGGAATGAAATGATGACAGAATCAGTGGCTTGTCTAGAAGGAATTGCTTCTATCCACTTGGTGAAATAATTAGTGGCTATTAAAGTCCATTTATGCTGGGCTGAGGAGGGTGGGTGAATTTCACCAATGAAGTCTAGACCCCATTGTTGAAATGGAATTTCTGTGGTTTGAGGGGTAAAGGTAATAATTTTTTCTTCCCTTCAAATATCTGGCATTTGTGAAAGGAGGTCACATATTTTCTAACATCTACAAAAAGAGTGGGCCAGTAAAAACCTGCCCTCGAGATTTTATCAGCAGTGGATTTCCAATAAAGGTGTCCTCCACAGTCACCTGCATGAAAATTTTGCATAATTTTATCAAATTCATCTTTTAGTAAAAAAATTAAAAGAATTTTGATGCAGGTGCATGAGGCTCGAGGAAAAAAGGACTTCAATTTTATTCCAAAAGGAAAAAAAATTTTACAAGAAAAGGAGTGGGTTCCTTTAGCTGGCAATTTACTGTTTCGGTAGATAGGATTTGAACTATTCCTTAGGGATTTGAACTGATTTGTAATTAGTTTCATGTATTTATTTTTAGTTGAGAATTTTAGGGAGAATATCGTGTAATAGGATTTTATCCAAAGTTGGATAGATCCAATTCTTTGAATCGAATCGAAATGATATTATGAACAGTATATGTATATGTAAGTTTAGAATGTATTGACAGAGAGGAGGATTTGATGGAAATAGGAATCAAATAGAATAAAATTTCATTTCCTTTGTAGCTTTGTAATTGTGTGCGTAATTGCCAAATCCTTGAGGTTTTACTTTCATTCAAAATACTTTTGAATTGTTTAATTTCAGATCGAGTTTGTTTAATTGATTTTGTGCATATGCCTTCATTTAATTGTTGTGTTCACTGTGAAACAAAAATGGTTGCTTGTATTTTTAAACCAATTTTTATCGTTTCCTTTTCAAAATATTGAGGAATACCTCACAAATAGTGTCAAGCCTAGCGGAGTTGAAGAAAAAGGAGCATTGTAAGGTGTAAGAAATCAAACAAAATCACAACCATCAGATTTGAAATCCCACTGAAATCACATTTTAAGTTGTGCAGAGATGAAGGTGAGTTTTGGATGCGATGTTTTATAAATTCGGTTTAAATATTTAAGTTGATTGTCCAACAGTCATTTAAATATGGCGGTCCTTGCATCTAGCTTAGAGATTCGACGATAATCACACCAAAAGACGCATGTGGTTTAATATGGAAAGTGGATGCGATAATTTTATAGGATGGGTGTTAATAAGTGTTTAAATTCATCACTAAATGAAAATCAAAAGGAAATCACGATTATTGTTGAAGTGAGAAGATTCTTCCATTTCTAAATGGGTTTTAGTGTTCTTGTAAGTTGGGTTAAAAATATAAAGAGGAGAAAACTATATGAATGACCGAAAAAGGTAAGGGATTGGGTCCAATAGGTTTAAATCCTGATTTACAAGAAATAGTTTCGAAATTTGAAAGCTTATCATTAACACCTGCATCCAGCCTACCATTAGTGGTATCAGAGCCACATTTAGACACTGAGAAAAATATCAAAGATCAGGAAAAGAAATCCAAGATGGCTTACAGAGTTGGAAGAGGAGGTGGTGCTGGTCGAAGAAGAGGAATACCAGTTGCAAATGCTGAAGTGATGGAGGTTATGCAACAGATGAAAGCTAGATTAGAAGCAATGGAAATGGGAAATCAAAGAGATGCAAATGCTGGAGATGTCAGTGAGCCTGAAGTTGAATCTGCAGAAGAGGGAGAACCTACAGAAGTTACTCCTAAAATGATATTTTTTAAATCAGTGTTGGGATCCACATATAAACCCAGACTTGAAGTTTCAGTTTTTACAGGAGGCTTAAGCCCAAAAGAGTTGATATATTGGGTTAATGACATGGATAAGTTCTTTGATTATGAAGAAATGGAAGAAGGAAAAAGAGTGAAATTTGTTGTCACAAAATTGAAGGGACATGCAGCACTTTAGTGGGATGGAGTGTAGGCAGAAAGAAGGAGACTTGGTAAGCAGCCAATAAAGAATTGGAACAAGATGGTAGCAAAGTTGAGAGATAAGTTTTTGCCAAGTGATTATCAACTTCATTATTTAGACAAATGTAGAATCTTAGACAGAGGTCAATGACAGTCAAACAATATACATAATAATTTTACAAAGTGAGCATAAGAGCAGGACAAATTCAAGATACAACAGAGAATATTGCAAGATATATAAATGGTCTCAAAATGGAGATACAAGATGAGATAAGTCTGTTGTCTCCTAAAACAGTGGAAGAGGCTTATCAAATGACCTTGAAGGTTGAAGAAAAACTCATAAGGAAGAAATATACCAGAAGTAGAGGTAATTTCCGAGGAAAAGGAAGCCAAGGTGGTAGAGGAAGATCTACAACACCTAGAGAAGGAGCTAGCAGCAGCTCAAGTCAGCATACAACCATAGAAGGTGATGCAAGTGGAAAAAGGGGTTTTTCTAGAGGAATAAGAGGCATAGGCAGAGGAAGAGAAATCAAATGTTATAGATGTAATAATCTTGGACATAGAGCTTATGAATGTCCAGAGAATGTGGGGAAAAATCAGAGAAAGGTAATTGTTGCTTAGAATTAAGAAGAAGAAACAAAAGTACTAAAAGCAGAAAAAGTGCCAAAAGCAGAAAATATACCAGAGAAAGGAGAATCTTTGGTAGTTAAAAAAGTTTTGTTAAAACCAACAAAGGAAGTTGTTGAATTAGCACAGAGGAAAAATTTGTTTAGAAGTGTGTGAAAAGTTCAAGGAAAATGTTGTCAAATGGTAATTGATAGTGGCAACACTGATAATTTGGTCTCTACAGAAGTGGTGGAGAAATTGAAATTGAAGATAGAAACATCCAACACCCTACAAGGTGTCATGGCTTCAGAAAGGACATCATCTGTTAGTGAATGAAAAGTGTGAAGTGGAATTCCAGTTGGGCAGCTACAAAGACAAAATTATGTGTGATGTAATGCTTATGGACATATGTCACATATTGCTGGGTAGACCTTGGCAGTATGACAGAGGAGCTATGCATGATGGGAAAAATAAGATACATTATTGCATCAATCATACATTATTTCCTATAGAAGAAGAAGATACATTAAGAAGATCTGATCTGAAAGCTCTATTACTAAGTGGAAAAGAATATCTGCAGCAAATTGAATATGATGAGGTAAACTTTGCATTAATTTGCAAACCCAAGGTAGTAATTACTTCCACTAAATTTTCTGATTTACCAATTTAAATTCAAGAGATTCTGGAAAATTACTGTGATATCATTATAGATGATTTTCTGGATGAATTACCACCTATTAGAAAGATTAGCCATCATATAGATTTGGTTCCAGGAGAAAATTTTCCAAATAAAGCATCATACAGGATGAATCCTACAGAAAATGAAGAAATTAGGAAGCAGGTATAGGAACTGTTAGATAAATAAATGATCAGAGAAAGTTTGAGTCCTTGTGCAGTGCCAACAATGTTGAGTCCAAAAAAAATGGAGGCTGGAGAATGTGCACTGACTCAAGAGAAATCAACAAAATAAAAATCGGGTATAGATTTCCTTTACCCAGAATTGAATATTTGATGGATTGTTTAAGTGAGGCAAGATATTTACAAAACTGGATTTAAAGAGTGGAAATCATCAAATTAGGATAAGGCAAGGAGATGAATGGAAGATAGCTTTTAAAACAAATGAAGGATTGTATGAATGGATGGTAATGCCGTTTGGATTATCAAATGATCCTAGTAAATTTATGAGGCTTATGAATGAAGTACTGGAGGAATTTATTGGTAAATTTGTAATAGTATATCTGGATGATATATTAATTTACAACAAATCTAAAGAAGAACACATGAGACATCTGAATTATGTCTTAAGAAATTTGCATCAGGAAAACTTGCTAGTAAATTTAAAAAAATGTTCATTCATGAAAGAAGAGTTGATATATTTAGGCTTTGTTGTTTCTGCTGATGGATTCAAAATGGATCCATAGAAGATAAAGGCAATCATAGAATGGCCTTCACCTAAGCGTGTTTTTGAGGTAAGAAGCTTCCATGGTCTTGCTAGTTTTTATAGAAAATTCATAAGGAATTTTAGTACGATCAATGATCCTATTATTGAAACCATAAAGAAGGACAAACAACCATTTAGATGGACTGATGAAGTAGAGAAAAATTTCTAGTTGTTGAAACAAAAGATAATAGAAAAACCCATCTTATTTTTGCTCGATTTTAACAAACCTTTTCAAGTGAAATGTGATGCAAATGGGGAAGCTATTGGAGCTGTGTTAAGTCAAGAAGAGAGACATGTAGCTTATTTTAGTGAAAAACTGAATGACACAAGAAGGAAATATTCTTCTTATGACAAGGAATTTTATGCAGTTGTGCAGTCATTAAAGAAGTGGAGACATTACTTGATGTCTAAAGAGTTTGTGCTTTATTCAAACAATCATGCATTGCAGTACATTATGCAGTAGCCAAAACTAAATCAAAAACATGCAAAATGGATAGAGTATCTTCAAAGTTTCAATTTTGTATTGAAACATATAATTGGCCAAGCAAACAAAGTAGCAGATGCCTTAAGTAGAAAAAACATTTTAGTTCAAGAAAGTCAAATTCAAGTCTTGGGTTTTGATTTTCTTAAAGAATTGTATAAAACATATTTGGATTTTAAAGAGCCATTTGAAGCATGCAGTAATCCTATTTTGTTGGATAGAAGTAAGTGGCTGTATTTTTTTCTTGCAAGAAGGGTTTTTATTTAAAAGAAATCAATTGTGCATACTAAATTGTTCTATGAGAGAAAATTTAATTAAGGAGAAACATAGTGGTGGACTTGGTGGACAATTTCGTGCAGGCAAGACTTATGAACAATTCATTCATTTTTATTTTTGGCCAAATATGAGGTCTAAAGTGGAGAATTATGTGTGAAATTGTAAAGTTTGTTAGTATGCAAAAGGATGGAGTCAAAACATAGGTTTGTATGTTCCATTACCTATTCCAGATAGACCTTGGGATATAGTAAGTATGGATTTTGTTTTGGGTTTACCTAAAACACAGAGAGGGAATGATGCAATTTATGTTGTAATTGAAAGATTTTCTAAAATGGCACATTTTATTCCATGTTATAAAACCAGTGATGCTACTCATGTTGCTATTTTGTTTTTTAAAGAGATTGTAAGGTTGCATGGGTTACCTAAAGGAATTGTATCTGATAGGGACACCAGATTTGTTGGTCATTTTTGGAGGACATTGTGGAAAAAACTTGGTACTAAACTAAGTTTTAGCTCAACTTATCACCCTCAGACTGATGGATAGACTGAGGTGGTGAACAAAAGCTTGGGTAATATTTTAAGAATTCTTGCAGGTGAACATCCAAAACAGTGGGATCAGATTTTGGCACATGCTGAATATGCTTATAAAGACTCTCCTAATAGGAGTACAGGGCAGATTCCATTCGATATATTTTATGGAATGCACCCAAGAGGAATGTATGAACTAAGAAATTTGGGAAAAGAAAAGATGAGAAGTGCTAAAGGATAAGATTTTGCTTCAGAAATTCAAGCAATACATGACCAGGTAAAGTATTAGTTACAGGACAGCAACATCAAATACAAAATCAGAGAAGATTTGAAGAAGAGGGAAGTTAATTTTGAGGTTGGATATTTGGTTCTAGCACACCCGAGGAAAGAAAGATTTCCAAAAAGGGCATATAATAAGTTGAAATTTAAGAAAATTGGGCCATGCAAAGTATTGAGAAAATTTTCTGCAAATACATATGAAATTGAATTACATCCTGACATTAAAATATCTCCAATTTTCAATGTTACTGATTTGTACAGGTATGAAGACAGAGACACAGAGGATACAGCTGAAAGCAAAGAAGAGATTAATTGGTTGAAACAGTTACCCACAACTAAAACATTTTAGCCAGAGAATATTTTAGACAAAATATTGTCTAAAAATATAAGAGGACGAGAGTATTTTGAGTATTTGGTCAAATGGAAAGACCAACCAATTGCAGAGGCTACTTGGATGACAAATACCGTGCTACAGAAGTTGGGCAGTTCTGTAGAGGAGTTCATGGACAGGAGCCAATGAATTTTTTTTTTCTCAAGAGTCTGATGTAGGAGCATGAGGCTTGAGGAAAAAAGGACTTCAATTTTATTCCAAAAAGACAAAAAAAGTTTACAAGAAAAGGAGTGGGTTCCTTTAGCTGGAAATTTACTGTTTCAGTAGATAGGATTTGAAATATTCCTTAGGGATTTGAACTAATTTGTAATTAGTTTGATGTATTTATTTTTAGTTGAGAATTTTAGGGAGAATATTGCGTAATAGGATTTTATCCAAAGTTGGACAGATTTGATTCTTTGAATCGGATCGAAATGATATTATGAACAGTATATGTATATGTAAGTTTAGAATGTATTGACAGAGAGGAGGATTTGATGGAAATAAGAATCAAATAGAATAAAATTTCATTTCCTTTGTAGCTCTGTAATTGTGTGTGTAATTTCCAAATCCTTGAGGTTTTACTTTCATTTGAAATACTTCTGAATTGTTTAATTTCAGATCGAGTTTGTTTAATTGATTCTGTGCGTATGTCTTCATTTAATTTCTATGTTCACTGTGAAATAGAAATGATTGCTTGTATTGTTAAACCAATTTTTATTAGTTCCTTTTCGAAATATTGAGGAATACCTCACCAATAGTGTCAAGCCTTGGGGAGTTGAAGAAAAAAGAATGTTGTAAGTTGTAAGAAATCAAACGAAATCACAACCATCCGATTTGAATTCCGACGAAAATCACATTTTAAGTTGTGCAGAGATTAAGGTGAGTTTTGGATGTGATGTTTTATAAATTCAGTTTAAATATTTAAGTTGACTGTCTAGCAGTCATTTAAATTTCACGGTCCTCACATCTAGCTTAGAGATCCGACGATAATCGCGCCAAAAGATGCATTTGGATTAATATGGAAAGTGGATGTGATAATTTTATAGGATGGGTGTTAATAAGTGTTGAAATCCGTCACTAAATGAAAATCAAAAGGAATCATGATTATTGTTTAAGTGAGAAGATTCTGCCATTTCTGAATGGGTTTTAGTGTTCTTGTAAGTTGGGTTAAAAATATAAAAAGGAGAAAACTATATGAATGAACGAAAAAGGTAAGGGATTGGGCCCAATAGGTTTAAATCCTGATTTACAAGAAATAGTTTCGAAATTTGAAAGCTTATCTTTAACACCTACATCCATCCTACCAAATGCCATCGTGATATTTCCAAAAAAAAGCATTGTCTATGATACAAAATTTCATTGCTTTTAACTTTAAGAATCTACTTTTAGTCCTAGAAAAACCAGGAGGAGCTTGTAAGTTCAGTAAAACAAATATGATATCTGCATACCAAGGTGAATCTAAGAAAGGTTCACTGATCTGTGGAGTTGCCATCTCTTCCTGATCATCTAATTGAGCAATAAAATTTATATCTAAGGCCTTATAGTTAGATTCAGCCATGAGTTTGGCTAGACCTTGGCCTTTAATAAGTTTATTAGGCTTTATTTCTATGTCATATTCCAAAATAGTGGCAATCCATTTACCTCTTTTACCATCGGGCCCATTCCAAGTCAGAATGTCCTTTACCACTAAATCTGGGACATATGCAATGATATGCGAGTAAAAAATGTACACTCTGAAATATTTAATAGCCTTTACTAAAGCCAGTGCTTGTTTTTCCATTATGTTGTATTTTAATGTGGCACATTTTAATGATTTTCTGAAGAATGCAATGGGATTTTCATAACCTTGATCATTCATTTACAACAAGACTGCTGCAATAGTATGTTCTGAAGCAAAGGAAAAAATAATAAAATCTTTTTTGAAATCAGGACTTATTAGGACTGGTGTTTTTGTAAGGGCTTTTTTGATTGATTCAAATGATTGTTTGGCCTCTATTGTCCATTTAATGATGAATCTTTCTTTAACATGTTATTCAATTCTCTAATTAACTCTGCTAAATTTGAAATGAATCTCCTGAGAAAATAATTTTACCTATGAATGCTTGTAATTCCTTGATATTTCTAGGATGACTTATGTTCAAAATTGCCTCTATTTTAGCTGGGTCTATTCTAATTCCCTCTTTTGAGATTATGTGTCCTAAAATTTTACCTTCTTCAAGTCCAAAGGGTGTCTTTTTGGGATTCAAAGAAATACCAAATTTTCTGCATTGAGTGAACACTTGTCTTAAATGATCTAGATGCTCATTATCTGTTTTTGAAAAGATTGTTATATCATCTAGATATATGACAATAAAATCATGAATTTTTTTGGAAAAAAATATGTCCATATCTCTCTGTAATGTAGCTCATGCATTCATAAATCCAAAAGGCATTTTCACATACATGATAGTACCGCAAGGAGTGGTAAATGCTGTCTTTGGTTGGTCTTCTGGTTGAACTAAGATTTGATTATATCCAGAGAATCCATCAAGAAATGAAATCTTGGATGATCCTACCACCCTCTCTAAAATATGGTCCGTTTTGGGAACATGATAATTATCTTTGAGTGACACTTTGTTTAAGTTTCGGAAATCAACACAAAGTTTGATTTCCCCTATTTTATTCCTAGTGGGAACTATGTTTGAGACCTAATCATAATATCTGATTGGTGCAATGATCTGTGCTTCATACATCCTTTTTACTTATTTTTCTATCAAAGGCATAAGAACTGGATTTATTCTCCTAATATTTTGTTTAACTTGTTTCTGATCTTCTTTAATGGGTATTTTATGTTGAATGATATTGGTGTCATAATAATTAAGGTCTTCATAACTCCAGGCAAATACATCTTGAAATTCTTTAAACAGAGCTATATATTTCATCTTTTCTTCTGAAGGTAGTGCTTTGGATAATTTGATGATCTTAGGCTTTTGTTCTGTTCCTATGTTACACTCTTCTATGTTTGATCTTAATGGTTCCATTTTCAATTTTCTTGCTACATCATTTGAATCAAAAAGATATTCTAATGGGGCTAATCCCTTAGGTGAAAAAATATTTTTGAGGTTTAAAATCTCAGAATCATCATTTGCTATTTCTTCTATTTTCACAGCTTCTAATTTATCTATTTCTACTCTAGTGAATTTAGTTGGTTCAGTTAAATCTAAATTATTTACATCTATTGCACTATATGTAGTGTCATCAATTGTACAATCAGTATCTATGTTAAAGTTTTGGAATTCTCCCTCAGCGTTCATAAAATTATAGATTTGAGCATCTTGTGAAAAAATCTGCCAATATTTTTATCTAGAATAATAGGCCTGTGTCTTACCTTTGCTGTTTATTTGTGATTTGGCTGAAAAGGCAATCTGCAAGTGCTAGAAAAAGTAGCCAAACTGTGTGCCTGCATATTTTGTTTCCTAGGAATAACAGAAAAGTCATATTCAAGCATATCTTTCATGAGATCTAGAACATTTTCTCTGTATTGGCTTAGTCTAACATTGTTCACAATATATTCTCCTTAGATATTTTTTATATTTTTTGTAGTCCTAAGATTAAAGCTTCATAATCAGCCATGTTGTTTGTACATTTAAAGTTTAATCTAAAGGCACAACCCTCTGAATGATTGTTTTCCATGTTATAGATCCAACATCTTGCTCCTGCTCCTAATTTATTGACAGAACCTTCAAAATCTAAATGCCACATTGATTCATGAAACATATTGTCACTGTCAACTTCTTTATGTTTCTATTTTAATTCTGTGTTTTTATCTGTGCCAGTGTCTGAATTACACAAAATGAAATAATCCTTATTAGAGTGTAAAAAATAAATAGGATAGTTTTGTATTACTGATCATGTACTTCATTAAGGTTTCTCTGTAAAGATTTTTGGGTTGACCAAATACTAAAATTGTGGCATAAGACATGTCTAGTTGTAGAGATCCTTGCAATTTTTCTCCCCATGAGCGAGAGAATAGCATTCCATACTTTGGAGGGATATCAGCAACTACAATATCCATGACAATACTCTTGGCTGGGTATTGGACTAAAGTAACACACAAATCTCTTATCAAGCCAAGGCATTTGACTTTACTCGAATCAAAAGAGAAAATATCTTTATATGGTCTATGATGTCAAGATTTAAGGTTTCCATGATAGCTTTTGGAATTAAATTGTGGGATGCTCCATAATCTAGCATAGCATTGTGTAAAATATTATCATGAATAGTCAAGCTAATGTAGAAAGGAGGAACACCACCTTCTTGAATTTTACCATTGACATCAGGACCAAATATTAATTCTGGTTGATCAACATTCAAATTGACAGAATCTTCTCCTTCATTTATGTTCAATGTTTCAGTGATTTGATATTTGTATAAATCCCGTTTTACCAACTCTATTAAAGGAATTGGTCTCTTCAGTTTCGATATTTCAGTTTGGATATTGAATGGTACTTGTATTTTTCATAACTGAATGATTTATTCTTTACTAACTACAGTTTGAGTGTTTTTCTCTTGTTTATCTACAGTTGGTTTTTTAGTTTGTGTTTCCACAGATTTTCTATTTTCAGTGTTCTTATCTGGGATAGTTCGAGTAGTAGTGGTATTTTTGGCAGATTTTGAAGCTTCAACAGTTGTTTTAGCAGCATCTTTTGTTTTAGCAGAAGTTGTTATTTTAGAAGCAGTATATTTTTGAGGATTAGATGATGTTTTAACAACAGTATTTGTAATATCTACAATTTTAGGACTGGGTGCAATTTTTGGACTAGAAATTTTCTGATTAGTACTGAATTTTTCTGATTTTCTCTAGGGAGAATTTGCAGTACTTTGGTTATAGGAGCTTCTACTGTTTTCTTAGTCTGAGTTAGGGCAGTTTTCTTAGTAGGAGCTTCTACATTTTTCTTACTCCTAAGGTTATATTGCTTGTGAAATTCATTTATTGCAGTATCATAATCTTATTTATAATCAAATTATTCCTCATATTCTAACTGTAACTGTTGTAGCATGAATAATTCCTGTTCTTATTGAGTAAGAAAAATAGTATTATCATCATTTATTCACATTAATTTAATCTGGATATCTTCATATTCTTCATTTTGGTGAGAAATTTCAGCATAGTTCTCTTGGAAAGGTGGTCTTATTTGTTGATCAGGTGCTGATTCTCTAGATTTACCAGTTTTGGGATTCTTTCTAAAGTTTGGATTTCTTATTTGAGGACCTTGTTGTTGATTATCCCACTATGGTTTTCTTTCCATAATTTCTAACCTATCCATAATTCTTTCCATGGTTTTTGCTAAACTATCTATTTTACTATCTAATGTGGATGATTCCTCTTTTATGGTAACCCTTCGTTCATTTCTCATTCTGGCTCTTTTGGCTAACAAGTTTGCTTCTACACTAACTGCATTGCTTTTCATTTGGTCTAATGTTTCTAGATTTCTTTCCCTCAATTGGTATGAAATATCAGTGTCAAAACCATCATAAATTTTATTAAAGCTAGATCTGGTGGGGGTTTAATGTTTGCTAGAACAACATTATAGATGTTGTTGAATCGAGTACAATAGTCTTGAACTGATTCATTAGGAGCTCTTTTAATGTTTTCATATTCAGATAAAATTTGTAAAGTATTATTCTTTTTCTCCCATCTATTTATAAATACTCTATGAAAATATTCTAAATCAGGAATATGATTGGCAGGTAAATCTTTAAACCACTTTTTTACATCTCCAGCTAAAGTTTGGGCAAACAGTCTCATCTGAACATCAGCTTCATCTATTTCATCCAATTCAAAATAATCAGTCATTTTGTTAACATGTAGTTGTGCAGTGTATTGGCCAGTACCATCAAATTGAAATATTTTTCTTTGATAATCTTGGGGCATGGCATGTAATTGAGCTGGTAGGATCAGAGGTGCAAATCTGGCTGTAATGACTAATATTCTAGCTTGGTTAGGAGGTAAATTTGTGGTGCTTGGTGATGAGGCTGAAGTACTTGAAAATGTGCTTGGGATGCTAGATGATGTACTTGGAAATGATGTTGAAGTACTTGAAAATGTAGCAGCAGTGCCAGAAGGTGAACTTTAAGTGTTTGGAGTTGGAAATAAAGCTCTAGGTTGAAGAGGAAGCTTAGGGATGAATGATTCGGTAGAATGAAGTGTAGTGGAAATAGTATATGAGGTGGTACTAAATAAGGATGAATTTACAGACATTGAATGAATGGTATAAGGCTTAGGGGTATAAGCAGATAAAGCAGTTAATTCAAAAGAATGTTGGAAAAAGACTTCATCAATATCCTTAATCAAAGTTGCATTCAAAGCCTCAAGTTTATCAAAAGGTTCTAGAGCTTTTTTATCTGAATCAACTAAAACAAATGAAATGAAATTAAGATCTATTACACTATCATATATTGAACTTTCATATTTAGTTCTAAACAAATATTTTTCAAAAGATAAATCAAATTCTATATCTTGTAAACTTGATAATATTTTAGGGAGTGAAGTGACTTTGATTAATTGACTTGTACTTTCTAAACTTTCTATTTTTTTCTTTTTTCTTAAAATTATATCCAGGTAATCTATAATTACAACAGGTTATGGATCAAGATAAGCCCTTGTGTAGTATAATCTTCTGGAAGCCAGAATTTTCATTTTCAATAAAAAAATGTTTTAACTAACAACCCTAAAACAACCTTAAGGTGAAAATATGATAAAAAGATTTTGCTTTAAGGTTTATTTTAAACTGAGGATTGATTTCCCCAGTATGGTCGCTAGAATGTTATCACTCCAATAATTCCTAGGGTTGTTAATGTTTTTTGTTTAAATAAATATTAGAGGTAACCAAAAACCTACTTTTAAGCTTAGGGTCTAGCCTTCCTAATGCTCAAAGAGGGATCTCTCTTTATGATTTAACTTTGTTGTTTTTAGTTGATTTTAGGTTAGTTATGTGAGATTGATTGGTTTTGATTTTGGTTTGGTTTGGTGGTGGAATCACTAATTCAGATGGATAGATGTAGGTCTGTTTTCCATTGGGCTATGGAGTCAATGTATCAAGAAAAAGATCAGAATCAAGTTCTAAAGCAAGTGTTCACAGGGCAAGGTAGCTGAGTAAATTCAGATCTTTAGGCTGGATGATGAAATGGTTTCAATCAAGATGAGAGAGCAACTAAGGATTCTCAGATCCGGATAATGAGGGAAATGACAGAGATCAATCGAAACTGGAGAGAAATTAATAATTCCCTAATCTATATATCAGTAGAAAAAATAAAAATATATAACAGTTAAAAACAGAGTGAACTTAAACAATTTCTGCAATAATATTCCTGTTATAATATTTAGATTTAGAAAAACATGCAAGTGTGTGAAAAACTTCAGAAAATAACAATAGAACAAATAGAGAGTACTTCACTGAAGTGGCTCAACATATGAATCCTGTAATATGATTCTTTATTTCTCAATCCAGTCTTCTAACTTGAAATGGTATAATGAACCCTCACGTTTCAGATCAATGCAACTATAGAAATGTTTAGCAATCCACAATCCACACCTCAATACTTCGAACTGTTCAAGGAAAAATATCATAAACTCACTTAGGAATTATTCAAGGAAAAATAAATATCTTCATGCAAGAAGATAGAGACAACTATCTAACTAATGCAAGTTTTCCCTCTTTTATTTGGATTTGATGTTATTTGTTGATATTTTTGTTGCTTTCTCTTTGGCTATTGCTCAATGCTAGTTGTCTCTTTTTCTGTTTGAGTGTCTTTCACGTTGTCATTATATTTAAACTCTTCTTTTCACTGATACTCTTTAACTCTTCTTTCACTTTAAAATATGTCTTTTAACTATGTGAATTATCTTTATCTGCATGCTCTGTTACTGTTTTACCTTTCACTATTATGTTTTAACCTTGACTACTTTTAACTGTGCTCTTCATTTTAAACTATTTGCTCTATCTTCACTTTGACTGCTCTGTTTCACCCTTTTACTTTCAAATTAAATCACATATATTTTCCCAAGCTTGTGCATCTGGTAACTTTATTTTTATCACTCTTCTAAATATCTCATCAGCTTCTGTGTACTTTGCAAAAGTAGGCTTGTTAATGAATAGATGTTTTACCTCATGCTGGAGGTAAAAAAGGTTTTCAAAATTCTGATAAAGCACTTTTCCTATAGGAATTCCTTTTGAGGAAGGAATGTTAGACTTTTCCTTTGCCACTTCTCTAATTTTCTTATCATAATCTTCATGTTTCATCAACCTGTCATTCATAACCAATGGATTTGGTAGGCATTTCTACCTCAAAATATCAAACTTCACCATGAATATGGTTATGGCAAGCTCCATGTTCTAACATTTGTCTTCCAGTTGTACCATCAAGTTCCTTTTAGAAATCACCTTTCTTACCTCAAGAATTTTTTATGTCCTATTAGTTATTCCAATTTCTTCCAATTCTGGCTTATTCTTGGAATTAAGAAACTTAATGATTTCATTGGCCTCTTCTAGCTTCTTACCAAGTTCTTCCTTGATTTTTTGAATGGCTTCACTTGCTTCTTTGATTAGATCCTTCTTCTCATAAATAAATTTAATAGATGGCCAAATATCATTGACAGAGTCAATGATATTGGCCCACAACTATTGTTTTTCTTTTGAAAGTGGTTCTGTCAGTTTCAATTCCTTTTCTAGCCTCTATACTTTCTCATTCAATCTATTTGTCTTTTGTACTTCATTATCGTGCATGATTTTTACTAGTTTATTCTCATCCTCTATAATTTTTAACTGTTCTTTAAGTCTATTTATTTCATTAGTCTGGATGGACATATCTTGCATTTCTTTAACTAGTTTACCTGCTTCATCACTAAGCTGTGTTGCTATTGTAGATGAATCTGTAGCTGATGTAGTTGTTGATGAAATGGGAAGTGCTTTAGCTACTAGAACTGATGGGGCCAATGCCTCTGATAAAGTAGAAGGAACTACTGTAGTGACTGTAGGAATAGCAGTGACATGGATTGCTTCCATGCTGGCCTTTTTCTCATGCACTAACTTATCCATCTCATTTTCCATTTCTTTCAATTGGGTAGTTAACTGAAGAATGAGGTTCATCATCTCAACTTTTTGTCTTTCATCTTGTAATACTTCTTTGGCCTGTGGATGTTCAGTAGGAGGCAATTTGAGCTGTTTATTTAATGCAACAATGTCTGCATTCTTTTTCTTTATGAGTTCTTCTGCAACTTTAATGTTCTTGGGATCATATCCCACTTCTATGACCAATTCTTCTAGGGATTTGATTATGTTATCCTTGGCTTGTGAGGAAGCCTTTTATAACTTTATCTAACCTCTGATTTTTTTTAGAATATTTTACAGCTTTTATACACTCATGGATTTATTTTTCATAGTAGAATACAACATTTCACCATCTTGCTTATGAAATTCTATTTGGTCTATAGGATGAAGATCTTTAGCTTGAACTTCATATGATGTCTTCTTATAATCTGTTGATGACTTAGTATGCTTCACTGTGGGTTGTAATAAATTCATCTACATCTTCTTGGTCTTGTAATTAAATGCAAAAAGAAACTTGATTTGGCCACTAGGTGTTTGCTTCTAGTATTGGGCATAAGTATCAACTTTTAATGCCTCATTTATGAGCTTTATTTCCTTGTACTTCTACATAATATCCTGCTCTTTATCTGTTGGTTTACTGGATGAAGAAACTTCAACACTAATTTTCTTCTGAATAATCTGAGTGTTAGATGTTGAAGGCTGGTGAGTCTCCTCTGAAACTGCTGGAGGTGCATTGTCTTTTACCATTGTATATGTATCTATGATCTCAATAGTTTCAACTTGTTCATTTATAGGACTTAATTTGGGCTTCTTCCTGTACATTAGTTTGAATTTTGTTTCAGTGGTGGTCTAAGCTGAGTATGATCCTTCTTCTCTAACTCTTTTGGAGTTTCTATCCTGTGGGGCTAGAGTTTGCAAGATGGAACTAGTATCACCTTGCTTCTTTGCCTCTTTCAAAGTCTTCTCCAACCATTCAGACTGATTGGAGTATTTCTCAATGTCTCGCTTGGATTCATGTACATAAGGAGTTAGTTTAAATTTTATTATTAACTTGCTTAAACTCCCAAAAGGATCATAATACCATCTGAAACTTTCACTGAACCTGAATTCCTGAAGACACTTTTTTTCCTGTTGACCAGCAGTCCTATTATAGATAAAGGGACCAATCTAGTTTTTTATTTTGAATTGTGTTTTCTTCTTGGCTTATAGAAAGTTAACTTCATGAGAGTTAAGAATATTCCTAATATACTCAAGTGAAAATAACCTCATTAGGAAATATTTTGGCAGTTTATATGGGGTTAGCTGACAACCATAAACTCTAATCTCTGTGTGGTTCTGATAAAGGTACCAATCTCCTGTCCTATAGTGTTCTGATAACTACAGGACCTTTTTTATATCATCACTGACTCTTAGTTGACTGTTTATGTTCAGTATGTTGAGAATTGGATAAATGAATGAGTCAATGAAGTCTTTGTATGTGAACTCTGTTGAATCTTTCCCGATTAATGAAGTCCAAAAGATTACTAACTGAGGATTACCTTCAACATCCAATTTTTGAAGGTTGATTGCAAATCTTTCAGATTGGAAGTATAAAAAAATGTGAAGTAGAATAGATGAATACTTGAAGACACCTTCTTCAGGTAATTTCACCAACTGTTCATGGATTTTATCAGAGAGGTACTGGACAAAATTGAATATAGAAGCAGGAGGTTGACCAGGGGAGAAAATAGATAGAAAACCTAGGACTGAAGCGTCAGCATGCTCATCAGTAAAATAACCCAGAATACATGATATCATGGTGATAATATGTCTGGTTTTTTTAGAAAATATAGCTGCTAGATAAGGAGGATTAGTCTTGGGAGTTTCTACTAATGAGGGAACCTCTTGGGGAAGTCCAGCTTTAAATACAATTCAGTGAGAATCTCAATGGACAGTGGGGTTTCATCAGGCCTAGGTTGAATTTGCAACATCTGGTTTATGGATTTAGTTGTGATGGTGAATAAAATCTCTTTACTAGGGGTTACAAGGGCTCTTTGGTCAGGGAAATAACAAGTTTGGCAAAGTCTAATAACCTTTAGACACTGGAAGGTTTGTGGGACAATATACTTGGGAAAATTATGCTCCCAAAGGTAAACATCATCAACTTGGTCAATGGAGCTCAAGGAGTTTTAATTCAGTGACAGGGTCACTAATTTTGAGGTCTCTATCTGCAAGGGGAGTATGTTCCACATCAACAACTGGAGGTTGCAGGGGATTGATTGTTATAATGCCTTGGGAAGCCATTATTTCTTTATTTTTATCAATTTATTTACTCTTCTGTGATCAAGAAATAAACTTAGGACCTATAGAATACTTGTGAACAGCTGAATTGGGTATGCAGAAAGGGTTTGGAGGCAATAACAAGTTTTCTATGGTCTGCAAAGTTCCTAACTGGTTCAATTAATTAACAGGTTACTTTCTTTGCTTAGGAACATGCCCTTGCACTGAGGAATACCTGGAATGGGTAATTTTTTCTTGCAAAGGAGGTTCTGGATGCAACTGAGGCTTTCTAAGGCTTCAATGGTCTTTATACTACATTAAAAAGGTTATGCACCGGCTATATCAGCAAAGAGTCTAGAATTCTGGTGTAAATTTGGCTTAAAACAAGGTTGACAGCGATTTGTTTTCTTTGGCATAGGTCGGTAATGCTCTCTTTGCGCAAACTATAACAAAAATGGTGAAAAAGGCTTGAAAAGGGTGGTCTTATTCTTTTAACCAACATTTATTAAACTTTAATGCACGGGGTTAATTTCAAATGGGAGCGGTGGTATTCATAACGGGCAGAAAACAGCCGAGTGGTTTTCACATTGCAAAAAGTTGGTAGACGGTATACGTTGGAGGGCTGCGATGGAATCAAAGGATGCCACGTAGCATGGAGCAGTGATGTGAAAAAAACTTATTTCACAAGATTTAGGTTGTTTTAAAGTTTGGGTGATCGAGGATTGGATAAAGGATATTGGTCGTCGGATTTGATCAATCGTGATCTGACGACTAGGCGAATAGGAGGAATTCATCGGGGATCTGGTAGGAAGGACCCAGGGATAAGTTTATGTGATGGGTTTTATCTATTATATAAAATGTTAAGAATATACAATCGACGGGTTTTAAATTGTAATGAAAGGGTTTACATGAAGTGAGGTTATAGTAAGTGGGCCCAAAAATATGTATAGGCAGAGTGATATAATGCATATGCATTGGATTTAATATATATGGGATTGGGAATTTCGGCGAAGGCATCTGGTTGGTAAATTCAGACTCGTCATGACGGTTAGGTCTTGTGCTCAAACTAGAGTGAGGACGGTGACTAGTCGCGGGGAAAAGCTGAACCTAGGCCAAGCCCACTTACCCTTTGGCCCGCAGGGGCATGGTCTAGTGGCCAGCGAACGTATTGTTAAGGAATTTTTGCTATTAAGCAGGTCACGAGTTCGAGCTTCATCTTATCCGAGTACTGTTCTTGCAAGTTGGGTGGTTCACTGAGAGGTTATAGTGGTAGCCGGGGGGTTGGACCCCGCACTACGCGTGTGAAAGCTGCCTGATGTTGCTGATTCCTCTAACTTACAATATATATATATATATATATATATGGGATTGGGAATTTATAATAGGGAGTATATATATACGGGGTTTACATGTATATACGAGATTTAATATAATAATGTGGGTTAATAAGTAAAGTTGGGTTAAAATATTAGCAGGAATTAATATATAATGGTTAACAAAGTATGTGAATGGGTTTAATCATATATATTAAATTGGGTTAAGTGAAATATGATGCGGGAGTTTGAATATGTGCGAGAATGTAAAATACACTAAGTTTTAATGTAAAAACTAATATTGGGAAGGATTTGTTATTTTGGGGCCCGATATATCAATTTAACCATTTAGACTTAGGATAAGGGGGGTTTTGGTGTATTTGAATGAAAATGGAAATTAATAAAGGGATAATACTTTTCCAAAGATAAATATGCTTTTTAACTAAGTAAAAGGGGTTTTTGTAAGGAAAAGTGAGTGAAGTAATGGGGAAGGGTTAAAATGAAGGGGAAGGGGTATTTTTACAAGGGAAATGAGTTTATAAGGATGTTAGTAATATGAAATGATGAATTTATGCTTCCCATGCCTTATGAAAATTGCTTCTACCTACCCATCATTTACCTTAACATTTTTTCTTCATTTATATGGGCGCATTTGAGCTTGCAAACCATTTAATTTTTCTTTGATAAGCAAACTATCTAATTCTAACCTTATGACTTCCAATGGCTCATATTAGATTTTTGAGCTCATTATTATTCACTACCTAACTACTGATCTGCCAAGATTAAATAGTTTGGCTAGATCTTTATTCTCTATCTATCAACATGAAATTTAAAGCATGAATAATCAAGATTAAGTTGTTTGACTATCATGGATTGTGGCATTTTTGACAAGCTGCACACAATCTTATTTTGCAAAGTAAAGTAAAAATTAGTGCCATTTGAATTTGCATCACTTTCATGATCTATTTTATCTCTTTTTTGGTGGGGTTCATATTTTCTTTTCTTTTCTGATCTTTTTTCTTTTAGTCCTTTGATTTTACTTTAGGAATTTTACCCTCTTTACATTTTTTAATATGGGAAAAATATTTGCAGAAAGAAAAGTATGTGCAATATTACAAGACTAATCATAGTCAATTCAAAATTATGAATCATATTATTATAGGACCCTAACACATACCATAAGGAGAGAGGCTAAGTGTCATGAGAGAAGCTCATTATTCTCTTATTGCTGGATACTTTGGGGTAAGAAAAACAATGGCGCATCTACAAAGGTATTGCTATTGGCCTTGCATGATAGATAGTGTGTCGCGTTTTATAAGAGGTTGTTCTATGTGTGAAACAAGCAAGCCTAGCAATAGGAAGCTTGGGTTGTACACGCCACTATCGGTACCATCAAGGCCATGGGAGAGTGTCTCCATGGACTTTATTGGAGGTCTAACTATGTCAAGAAAACAACATGATTATCTTTATGTAGTAGTGGAAAGATTCAGTAAAATGTGTATACTTATGCCATGTAATAAAACCATTACTGTTGAACAAACTGCTGAACTTTATTTTCAACATGTATGGGTTCATTATGGATTTCCAACTTCTATTGTTAGTGATAGGGATTCTAGGTACATTGGGAATTTTTGATTCAATATTTGGAAGATGATGGACACAAAGTTGAAAAAGAGTACCGATTTTCATCTGCAAATTGATGGCCAAACCGAGGTGGTGAATAGAACTGTTGTGCATCTATTGAGAGGATATTGTAGCAAACATCCCAATTTATAGGATGAGCAACTGCATTACATTCAGAACTCTTACAATCGGGCAAAGCACTCTTCTACAAATACATCACCTTTTGAAGTATGATTTGGGTATTTGCCAAAATCACCATTAGACTTCATCTTTGAGAAGGATGTTGCAATTGATGGGCATAGTGATATTGACAAGGCTCGAAATTTCATTGAGAAAATTCATATTATACATCAACAAGTTCAAGAAAAACTTGAGAAAAGTCAAAGAAAATACAAGGAGAGGCATGACAAACTTAGAGTTGATCACAAGTTTCAAGAAGGAGATGAGGTATGGTTTCACATAAGCAACGAAATAATGCAGGGGGAAGGTAAAAAGCTCAAACCCATTCGCTATGGTCCATTTAAGATCATAAAACAAGTTGGTAACAATCCATTGCAACTTGACTTGCCTTCATATATGCAAATGTATTCAGTTGTTAATGTTGAAAAATTACTTTTGTATGAGTGACGTTTGATTGATGATTAAGGAAGTGATATTCAACTACCTTCTATTGAATATTTCTTGCCAGAATTTCTAGATGAGCTCAAGAAAGATACAATTCTTGACAGGAGGACAAGAGCATCCAAGAGGAGCAGTGTTGACTACCTTTGATTTGGGCTCAAAGGAAGTAATCCAAGCAAGGAAAATTGGATGGAAGTTGGAAAGGTGAGGGAGTTGTACCCTCATCTACTTAACATGTAATCAAAGTATTTTTGGGTCCAAAAGCTTCCCAATGGGGAGGTGTGATCAGGAGTTCATAAATTTTTCTTAAAATTGAAAGTGCTCGAAACTGTGTCAAACCTGAGTGACCAGGTAGATCTAGTATTTCTGATTCCGGTGCCGTTAATGGTTCAAAAAATTGATGTCGCATGAGGGAGATATCACATTCTGATCGATTTCCCAAATAGTTAAATTTGCGACAGGTTTCACTAGGATGCGAGTCAGCATGTAGGTACATAGTTAGTAAAATAAGAATATTCCATTTTCTCAAACCAGTCAGTGGATGCCAAGTGGCGTTATTTGATTGGATTGGTGAATTTTACGAGTTTGATTTTCGGTCCAATGAATGGGTGACACGTGGCCAACCCTAAGGCTGCCATGTGTCCCCTGTACGATTTAGTAAATTTTTATGAGGTCCAGGGTGTTCGGCCCTGGGACCTCCGACGTGTGAGCGAAATAAATCCACCAACTCCTCTATGTGTTGTGAATTAAATACTATGGAACCTCGTCTTCATTTATGTTTTTAAAACTTTTTATATTGGGGGGGGGGGAACCGCCGACGGTCCCAACCCGCCAACGACCCCGTGGAAAGTGGTCACATGCTACAATATAAACCACAAAAAATGTTGTTACACTGACATTTAATTTCTATCTCCACAAACCTTAACACACCACTCCTTGTCACATGAAATCCATGTTGTTATAGTTATTTGTGATGACGATTAGGGAACGCCACCCTCAACCACAGTTTGCGGTGTTAGTTCTGCTCCAAATTAAATGTGACTGTGGGGTTCGGGGGTTGGCATGTGGCCACCCCCTCCCCTAACCTTGACATTAAAGCTTGCGGTTAGAGCTAGTAGATGGTTTAGCACGCCCACCAAATTTCATATTTTTTCTATTTTTAACTGCAGTTAGGTGCAGTTCTCCACATTTAGTGGAGGATTTCTAGGGGATATTAGGAAAAAGGCCAGGAGGGTCAATTTTTGACTAATTTGTGTGGAACAAGAGTCTACGTAGAATAATTTGAGCATTATAGAGCCATTGGTGTAGAGAAAAAAACCATTGGAGGATTGTAAACACATGTATTTGCAAAATTTTGAGCGTAATGAAAGATGGACATGCCATTGGGAGCTGGACCAGCAGATGTAGCCCAGGAGGGGTGAACTGCTTCATCATGCCTACTGTGTAAATCTTATTTGTGGTTTTATTTCTCTATTATTCACTATTTTTCAGTGTTATTTAGGCTTATTTTAATGCTTATAATTCACAAATTCATCAATTTTTCATGGTTAAAATCCTCAATCCTTAAGCAAACAAATGGAGACAAATATGTACATGTTTATTAACTGAAAAGACACTTAGCACAAAAAAACTAATACAGACCTTTCAGATCAACCAATGACCAATTAGTTACCCATATTTCTAATATTAGAACTTATTATGAATATATTGATGAAAAAGTGTCAAAATACATTGATTGGCAAGATACTGCACAAGGTAGATTGACTGATCTTCCCCATCTAGAAGAATCAATAAAATATATAATATTTGGAGATTCGGATATTAAAATGAAGAGTGATGAATTAGCTATTATCAGATCTAAGAATTTATCCTCTAGTATCTCCGAATATATAAAATGTTCTCTTCTACAAGCCAATTTGATTCATGAAGCATCAAAAGACACTTTGTCGGAAATCAGTTTCCTAAAACAATCTTGGCAAGATACATCAAATAGAAAAGCTCTTGACATAGAAAATCTGACAAGATTAAACATGGATATTTAATGATACTTGTTGATAAAGCCTGATAACCAATTGATAATATTGAGGTGGCTCTCCAATGTAGTATCTTAGCTTCTTTCGACACTCAACGATGCAGTATTCATGAGACAAATGAGAATGAATCCAATTCATCCCCCCCAGCTCAAACACATGATCAAAGCATGCCAGCTCAAGGACAAGCTAGACAATGAATCTAGGAAACAGTCATAGATTGTTATAACTTATGCATTTTATTTTCCCAGTTTACAGTTATATAGTTTAGAGTAATATTAGAAGACTTCTTTTACAAGTCTTCTATTTTTGTAATATTAAATAGTATTTAAACCCATTTCATGCTTTTAGAAAGGGGTCCAAAATTTTGAGAATATTGCATTTGGAACTCGCACTATTGTTTGAACAGAAGTTATCTAATTGAAAAAATGAACCTCTGAAGCTATCTTTTCAGATCTAAAGCTATAATGTAGCATGTACTATTATCTGTGTATTAATTTTTATATGTTTCTGAGACAATAGAAAACTTATTCTTTTTATTAGTTTCATTCTGATAAAGCATTGAAGTGATATATGTTCTTATTACTATTGATATAATGTATTGAAAGATATGTTGTTAGATGTGAGACTTAGAGATCTTTTATCTGATTAATGTTTTTCATCAACTAAATCAATTAAATTTATTTAGTTTCTTAAATGAGCTTATATTCATAAAGTATGCAATGATCTATATTATTTCATGCTTTTGAAATCTTATGCCTTAATCATATATCAGAATCCAATCCTGGGAAATAGTTAGATTAGTTTTAGTTTATGTTATCATTAGAATAAATCACCTCACTAGTGTTGATTTCATTTCTCTTGTTATATAAACTCTTTTTATACGAGAAACTAGTCCCTTTATCCCCAGTTGGACCCACCATTTTCTATGGAAAAGGAGTTGTTTTAAGCAGGTCAATTAACTTCGAGATTGGGTAACGAGGGAAAAGAGATGAAATGTAAGGTGCACTGTTATACTTTCCACTCCTGACCAGGTGGGATCCCTAATGTTGAGGAACTCACTTTCTAGCCTTCAACATTACCCTAGGGGAATACAAATTCCAACTACTCAAGCCATTCGAGGAGAACTTGGATATCCTCCTCCAAGGGTTGGGCTTAATCCTTAAGGGTATCAATGTCCTCAAAAATACTTTAACTGATAGTTACCTTTCATTGCAACATTAGATTTACTAGATTGGTCCCAAATCACAAACAATCCCATTCATTATTATCAAGTTTGGCTGACGATTCCTACTCAAATACCAAGAAATATACTGAAATTTGAGGGTAAATATAGAGAAGATCCATCAAATAATTTCATGACATATCACCTATGGTATTATTCAAATTCATTAAATGTTGATTCCATCATGTTACGACTTTTCCAGCAAACTCTAACGGGTTAAGCAACAAAATGGTACATTGAGTTACTACGTGGCGCTTTCTACAATTTCAATTCCTTGACAATGACATTTTTAATACAATTTTAGTTACCCATTCGATATGACACTGGTACCAAAATTTTTACTTCATTAAAATAGTATGATTCTACCTACATTTTAGATCACATAAATAAATGGATACATAGACATCATTGTCAAATTTTATGTTCCAGACCAAATATTAGCTGGATGGCTCACTAAATCTTTAATTCCTATATAACAGAATAGGTTTCTAAAGGAGGAGTTGTAATGGAAAATCAAGTTATTGTTCATGCCCAATACTTAGACCTTGTCTATTCATAATTTTCTACTTTGTACAAAAATATTCCAAATTTACCTCCCCCATACAATTCAACTCAACAAGTTTCAACTCGTATAGGATTTCACGTCATTGATGGTGTAATTGGTCCTGTCAGCCAATATTCAAAGGGTAAAAAATCTAAGAATAATTCTAAAAATTCTCAAACTGTGGCTACACAAAATCACCTAGTGAAAACACTTCTCCTGAAATTAGTACCAAAATAAATGCAGTAGAATAATCTATTTCTAAGGTTCAAGAACCTTGAAGTAAGTAAAAGGAAAAGGAAAAAAAAAACTAAATTCCTCTCAAAAGGAGAAACCAACGAAAAATTAACCTTCTGAAGAGAAAAACAAACCTATATATCCTTGTTTGATCTGTAATGAAGACCATTATACTAAGGAATGGCCACATCACACAGAGGTTAGAAAATTCCTCAAATGTTCTCATACACCCGTTGTCTTGAAAGATATTTTTCCTCCTTAGGATAGTAATTTATTTGTTCATAATCCATCCTCTTCATCTGCATCGATAGATATCATGATGACTTATTCTCAAGTTTCGGTAGCAACTAGATCTGAAGATTATATATCTAAAGCTCTTGTAAATGTAAATGATACTAGTCAACATGGTCAACCTTCTGTATCAGTTCCACCTCCTTCTAAACCTTTATAGATCAAGAAAAAAAATTATGACAGGTAATCCATATGCCTCCTAATAGTGTTATTTAAAAGTCTTTTTTTAATCCACACGCTAGGGAGGATCAAAATTATAAAATTTTTGAAGATAGGTCTGAGTCTCTTTCAACAATGTAAGCTCTTGAAGTGCTGCAAACATTTCTAGCACAAAGGAAATTACTATTGTTATCTATTGGAGAAATTGGTCCACATGACTCTAATCTCATATTCTTTGATCTTGAAAGTCATATACCTAGACTCCTACATCAATTGGAATTTCAAATACCATTTTTTGTTAAAACAAAAGGGTTTTTCGTGCAATAATTGAAGAGGGAGACTACGTATATTATGTATATTTCTTGTTGGAAATCTTTGGATTCTCCAACAATCAGTCAATTACCTACCACTCTTAAAGCCTTTAATGGAATAGGATTTCAACCTTACGACATTTTGAATGACCTACCAGTAGAATTAGAAGGTAAAATGGTCACAATCAAAGTAGAATTTATTGATACTCAACTTGATTACAATATTTTTTTGGTTTGAAGTTGGAATTATGCAATGTCTGCAATGGTATCATCACCTTTTCAAATGATATTATTCCCTCATCAAGGAAGGATAGTGAAATTATACCAATTGTCTTTCTACACTTTTCATCCTAATTTTGTTTGTGGGGAAAACAATTACTCCTTATGAAGATCTTGGTGTCAAAGTTTCTTAAGGATTCATCACTGATGGGAAATTTTGCACTCCCTCCACCGACCACTCCTTTCAATGTTTCCTAGGTCAACATGATATCATCAAGCACTTCAAAATCATATTATCCTTGGATCGTGCCTTCAAAATAATATTTGATCACTTATGGTAACCAAATGCTTTTGAGACCATTGGAACTAGCTTATTATGCTGTTAAATGGTTTTCGAAACCACTCCTTACTAAAAATGATCGAGTGAATGTGATCATTGACGAGTATTCTAAATCCTCCTGGTTGGAACCAATATCGTTTCCTGATCCTTTTGATAGCATGTTTCCAACATATGAGATTATCATGGAAGTTATAACTTTAGATGAAATTCCTTGGGATGATTATCATCATTGTTCCTCTTTTCTTCCCAACTTTGAAAATATTGAGAACACATTTTCTACGATGTTTTCACCTGAGCTTGTAGATGACGTTGAATCCCCTATATCGATTCTTGACTCTAAATATGAAAGGAAATTAGAGAATATATCTACAACAAGTATGCTTAATATCTCAATGAAACCTGGAATTACGGAGAATATTCATATAGGTTCCTCATGTTCACTTGATGAACTTCAAACTTATAAGGACATATTCCAAGAATTTCCTAACATTTTTTCTTTGTATTATTAGGAAATGCTAGGAATTGAGCCAAATACTTTATTTCATGAAATCAAGAAATACCTGGATGCTAAGCCTATTAAACAGATATTACGTGTAGTAAATCCTCAAAAAGTTTCCGCTATTAAAGTTGAAGTTGAAAAAATTATAAAATAAGGATTTATCTATCATGTTTCCTTGACTGATTGAGTTTCCAACATCGTTCATATTAACAAGAAATAATGGAAAATTAGAGTATGAACAGATTATAGAGACATTAACAAAACTTTTCCTAAATACAACTATCCTGCTCCCTATATCATTCAAATAATTGATGATTGTGTCGACAATGAGATGTTTTCTTTTATGGACGGATTTTATGGATACAATCAAATTAACATACTCCATGTGGATCAACATAAAACAACGTTCATTTTTCCATGGGGAATTTTCTTTTATCGAAAACTTCCATTTGGACTAAAGAATGATGACTCCATTTTTCAATGGGCTATTTCTTAATATTTTCATGACATTAAGCATATTGCACAGTCGTATTTATATGATCTAACCACTCATTCATTAAAACATGAAGATCATCCAACATATCTACGAGCAATATTTCTCAAATGTCAGCATTAAAATATATGCTTAAAACCACACAAATGTGTTTTTTGTGTAAAATATGGTCATTTATTGGGATTTGTCGTCTCTAAATAAGGAATTTGTGTTGACCCCCTTAAGGTAGAGGCTATTATGAATTTTCCTCCTCCTTCCAATTTATGCCAACTCCAAATTTTGGCAAGGGAAATAATTTTTTTTACGTCAATTCATTTTGAACTATGCAGAGCTAACTAAAGGTTTCACTCGAATTTTGAAAAATGGAATCTCTTTCATCAAAATTCTTTCGATGTACTTAAACACATGTTGACTCACACAACCTTGTTGCATCCACCTTATTATCACCAATACTACTTTTTTTATTTTATTTCATCTGACATTACCATTATAATGGTACTAGTCCAAGAGGATGAATAAAAAAACTAAATGTGATTTACTACTTAAGTAGGAATCTTAACAATTCTTAAATAAAATATGTACATGTGGAGAAACTAGCCTTGGCAACTGTGCAATTTTTCCAAAGATTTCGTCATTATATTCTATTGTGTAAAACACCAGTGGTATCATATTACAACCCCATGGTTTACATTCTTAACATACAATTACTTGGGGGGAAAGTATTCAAAATGGATTGTTATCCTATAGGAATTTTACTTAGAATTTGCAAAATCCAAGTCAAAGAAATCATTGGTGTTTTTTGAGCTTATTTGTGACTTTATCTATTTTGAAAAAAAACTGTGGAAAAGGATTCTATTCCATATGAATCATTCTTTCTCATCAATACATTAGACCCTTGGTATGGAGGTATTATTATTTATCTTCAAACTAAAAAAATTTAGCCTGAATTATCTCAAATTTATCATCATTGCATTCGGTACCAATCCCAACAATATACTATTGTTGACAATACACTTTATCATTGCAGCGTTGATTCTCTATTTAGACGATGTTTGATGCATGATGAAGTTGAAAAGTAATTAAATGAATATCACTTTGGACCATGTGGAGATCATATGTCAAGGTTTCCATTGCCCAAAAACCTCGTGTGTAGGATATTTCTGGCCTTTTATGTTCAAAGATTGCATTGATGTAGTCCATAAAAGTCATAATTTTCAAATCTATCATCAAAAAATGTGTGCACCTCCTGCTCCTCTTCACCCAATAATATTCGTCGGTCCCTTTGTTAAATAGGGCATCGATTTCATTACATGTAACCCTCACTTGGCCGCGTGGCATAAGTACATTATCCTAGTTGTGGATTATTTTACAAAATGGGCCGAGGTGATCCCTACATATAAGGATGATGGTGAAACCACTACTATTTTCTTATTCAATCATGTGATTGCTATGTTTGGTATCTCATAGACCATCGTCATGGACCATGGAAGCCATTTTCTAAGCTTTATGATGACTGAAATTACTACAAAGTTGGGTTTGTGTCAAGATAATTCGACTACATATTACTCACAAGAAAATGGCTAGGTATAATTCGTGAAAAATGTTTCAATCACTATCCTTCAACGAATTATAAGCATTCACAAATGAAACTTGCATTTAATGATTTTATTAGCATTGTGGGCATATCACACCTCAAAAAAAACTGCAACTGTATTTACACCCTTCCAGTTGGTTTATAGTTTGGAGGAAGCCTTACCCATTGAATGTGAAATCTTGTCATTGAAACTAGTGATCGAAATATTGCCTGATACTTCTGCAGAGGAAGAAATGTTTTTATACTTAACATGCTTAGATGGGTCTCGTTGTGATGTCGCATTAGCTAGCAAGACATAAAAAATGAGTTAAGGCACAATTTGATTGAAATGTAAACCCTTGCATGTATTCAGAAGGTGACATGGTCTTGATTTACGATAAAGAACATCATATGTTAGGAGTTATCAAGTTCAAACCTTGTGGCATGGTCCCTATATTATAAAAAGTGCACTTGTAAAAGGTGCTTATGAGCTAGTTAACTATGAGGGTATTCCTTTGGGTAAGCCCAGAAATGGGTTTTACTATAGAAATTTGAATAACTGATATATTATTCATCGATATTCTCCTGATCACACACTATTTTAGCTTCATGCACAATACAGAATCTCTTCTACCATTGATCATTACATGCGGAAATAAAATCAATTGCATGCGCACATTAAAACCATAAACAATCACACATATGAACACAGTATTTCATGGGAAAGCTTAAAGCTGAAAACCCCAACTATATATATATTATATGTCATAGAGATCATGTAACAATCATTGTACAAAGCTCCTCACAAGCTCTCAACACAACCTCCAATTGCTACACACTAATCAAGCTAGATCTAGCAAAACACATGCTCCAATCTCTGCCACCTGATAGCCAGCCTCTATTGCATAATCAATGTTGTAGGATGGCTCATTAAATAACTTGAACCACCTGGCTTGTACTGCGCAATCCTCATTGGCTCCTCCAATCACTGGTTGTTGCAAATATGCAACAGTATAGTCACAACTGATAGTTAACCTGCTCTTTCACCTATCTCTGCACTGGTCTCCACTGAAACTGTCCATGCACTGAAGTTAACTGGTGTATTCTTTAGTTGATTAATGAGTTTATAATTAGTGAATTAATTAATAATTAATTCACACCACTCTCACTAATTGTATCAATCAGTTAAACTAGATACAAATAGCTCAACTATGTTTAGATTAGTTAAACTGAATACAACTCCACCAACTTCCTCAATCAACTCCACCAAACTCTCTCACATGAGTTCTAACTGAAGTATCCATGCAATAGCTCCACTTAACCCTCAAGAATAGCGTAATTCCTTCTTTCAGCTCCTGTGCCACATCTGTGCACTTAACTGAAGTGCTCCAAGAGAATAAGATAATGTTTATAGTCCAAATATTATTAAGAGCTAATAATATTAAACATATCTATTTAGTGAAAATCTAAAGCAAATTTAGCCCAACATGTCTAAAAATAAGTGCATCTATTTTCAAACTTGACCAACCATCCACAAATAGCATCTGGCAACTCATAGAACATGATCCATATGTCTAAAAATAGACATAGTCTAAAAATAGACTTTGCGCCAAAAATAGCCTACGGGCCCACTTAGTGAAGGCGACTTCTTTCCACTAAGCTCATCATCTTGTTGCAATCTCAACATTTACTTGAAAAAATACTATGCTCGATTCACTGCATGGGTACATTATATATTTTTATATCATATTTTACATGTGTGGAAATTTTACTTCTTTTTGCAAACTCCTTCTACTTCCCCTGCTTACCTTGTGTTACACTTGATTTGCATATGTTAATTCTCCATCAAAATTACATTGGCTACACTAATAGCGCTAGTTGTAGTACTCATAACCTTTCTTCCGCAACTTGGGCCATATATTCGCCCACTGATGAGTTACTAAGAATGCATGGAATATGCCTTGGTCAAATAAAAAAAAAATATTTCATAATATAGTTCAGTTATTGAATTATTATATGATTCCATTTCATTTGGCATTCATTGTTTAATCATTAGATTGGATTATCAACTCATAGTATTACATTTAAGTCGTGTTTACTCAGTTATAAGCTCTAAAATGTTAAGAATGTTTTTATGGGTTCGTCACTTGGAAAGAGAATTCGAGTACATTGAATACCAACACATTCCAAGACATTTAAACAAATTAGTTGATGCACTAGAAAATTATTTGTTAAATCGAAATTTACAACATTTGTAAAAAGAGAAACAATAGTCAGTCACATATTGTGAAAAATAAGCTGAGAAAATAGAAGTAGTCTTCCTTAATCATAATGTATGTAAAAAAAATTAGTTTACAAAATATTTCATCCAAGACATATGAGGCCCTACGGCCTTTATTATCTGAACATGTCAATAGACCAAAAAATAAAATCTAGCTCTATGACTAGAGACTAAGCATGACACTCATGATAGTAGACAATGGCATGATCCACTCATCGTAACAGATAGCCAATCTGCCCAAGTACTCCTGTGGTATGCCTCTAATAGAGAGAAGGGAGATCATCAATTCCAATGTCTAGGATATCCAGAGTTAACCTCTCCATTTTACTCTCAAGCTCAGCCATAGTCTCTACTGCAGCTGGATCCTGCGCCACAGGGGTTGGTTGCTCATAACATATGGAAAAAAAATCACATTGTTGCCAATCTAACTAACCCCACATCTGCATGATAATTTTAGATAATTAGTCTTAGATGCAAAAAAAACAAAAATTGAAAAATACAAAATAACCAAAGTGAATATTTTTACGTATGTCACCCCATTTCATTCCTGTAGGAACGAGAATATCTGGATTGCAAGTATAATCCATACCCATATATGGGTAATCCTCAATCACGATTATTTGGATATTCAACCATATGAAAAATGTAGGAGTGTATCTTACCACTGGACCATCACCACTTATGTGGTGGACCATCAATGTAACTCAGTGTAACATACGAGGATCTCGTGGGCCTCCCATCTCCATGGAAACCTATGGACAAAGTATAGGGATCCTCTCCAAAGAAAATGATACTACTATGGAACCATACCCAAATTTATTTAGTTGTCCATTATTTTCTCTGGTGTGCTACCCTCTTATATTGGTAACAAATCCTTCACACCAATTGACACAGTGCGCTGCAAGCATGCCAATGAAATTTGCATATGCGCTTTTGTGACTAGGTGAAGCGTTGCACTTCCACATAAATGAGAAATGGTATATGTTATGGTCCTTAGTGGAAGTATTTTTATATCCTTAATATCAATTATTCCACCACTAAGTTTGGATCCGTTAACACAATGCTCGATTAAGTAATACTTTGTTGATTCACCACCTAGCCTACCACCAAACAATGAGATATCAATTCCACGGCGTGAGAGCCTCGTTAAGAAATAGATGTTTTCAGCATCAATGGTCAGTCTCTGATCACCAATCTGAAAGCACTGGTCGTGGACATTACAAGCCCTCACTAACCATGTCAACAAATCTACTTGGGCCTTCATTCATGGAATCATGAAATATTTAAATAAGCCATAATTTCTCAGTGCTTGCATAGTTGTTGGATAATTCACTGCTTCAACATCTTGGGCTTCATGTTCTCTCTCTCTTCGTTCCATTTTGACACACCAAAGACCTATAATCAATGAAGAAAAATGGTGAGAAGATGAACATTGAAAGGAATTGCAAAATTTTTGAGTGTTTTTTTATTAATTTTGGATGCCCTTGTCACCTTGTGCAACCCTCTTTTACAGACAATGCACATTTTCATAGATCCATTACAGAGAAACTGCGCAAGCCTAACTTTTCCAACACTGGAAAAGTTGGGCTTGGACACCCCCAATGAAGAGGAACTGCACAAGCCTGTAAGCGCACCCTAAACTTTTTAACACCAAAAAAATTAATATTTTCCATGAAAACACAATAAAAATGATGAATGTCGAGAGAAAATAATGATCTCTTACCTAGAGAAGACGACACTCGAAATGGTCCACTAATCTTATCGCAATATGCTGTTAAGATTAGGGTGAAAATGAACTCTCAAGAGCTCTAAAATGGTAAAAACAAAATGGTAAATAATTTTTACTTTTTTTACTTTTTATAAGAAAAGAAAGCTTATTAAAATAATATTTTTTTCCTATAGCTTTTAAATTTCAAAATATTTTAATGTTTTTTACTATATTTTTAATAGTTATGATAATTTTGAGTTTGAATGTGTAGTTCACATGGTTATTTATCAAAACAAATCATTTTTGTGACGAGTAAAATTTTCTCACTTTTTCGGGCTCTTAAAATTTACGAAAAAAGTGAAACCCTAGAGTTATCTTTAAGTTCATTTTTGACTTTTGAAATATGAAAAGCTTATCAAGTATGCTTGTTTATTTCAGACTCGTAAAAGTAAATGAAAAAATGTCTACTTGATATAAGTTTACCCATTTTACGAACCACGTAGACTATTTACAAAAAATGTATACTTTGACTAATGATGCTCAAAAGAATTATCTCGTGCGTTATTTTACCCTTTTCCGGGCTTGAGAGACTAAATTTACAAAAAAATACATTTCGAAGTTTGTCTATGTTTTTCTCCTATCTCCCTAAATATGAAAAACATTGGGCTTTACTTTATTTGGTCTTATTAAAACTTTATGTAGAAATAATTTCACGAGTTTTCTTTTTGTGTCTTTTCAAACTTTTTAAATATGAAAACGACATCAAGTTACCCTTCGTTGGACTCATAAAATGAAAACAGTGTAGGGCTCGCTAATCATGATGAGACCGAACCACCCCTTCCTAGGGTTCGTTAAAAATACTCCGAAGGACTCATCCAAAGGATGATATTACTGGACAAACATATGTTATCCTCCTCAAGCTTTCATAAAAATAAAGAGGTACTTCCCAGTAATGGTGGGGGGGAATTGGAAAGAAACACTTATCATTGTATTGTAAAAAGGCAGCATGTCACTCTTGAACATTACACTCTGTCACCTTTTTGTCTCGATTGGGAAATAAATTTTCCTCTCAATTAATCATACCTCATTGAAAGTATTTAAATTAATATTTGGTCTTTTGTAAGGACCAAACCTACTTTACTATACCAACCCTATGCTTTATTTATTATTATTATTATTATTATTTTTAAACAAATAATATTGTAAACTAGGAATTAAAACATAAGCATACAACGTTGAAAACTCTGAAAAATTAATCACTTATATCAAACATTCATAAATTTAACTTGATTACACATACATCTATTTTACATGTTAATTATAGGCACAATGAAGTCGTATAAAAAAAACATTATAAATGACATAGGTACCGCTCACCCGAAGACGAGATTCAATCTTGACTTGTCGCTACTTGAACTCCCTTGTTGTCATATACCTCCAAGCGTGAATATTGACGTGCTTAATCTGAATGTAATTACCCATTGGTTGACCTCCCAGCCTACTCCCTGGGTACTCTCATTCCCTGCGAACCTCTGAGCTGCAATGGGGCTATACAATGAAGGAATGTGCTACCTGATATAGGTGAGCACTCCCTGGCTCAAGATTCCCCTCTCTAAAGTCCTCTATCTCAGCAAAATAAAATATAGCCTATAACCACTCACAATGACATAATCTCCTCCATCCAACAATAGGATAAGCAAAATTCCTTTTCCCGTGGCTTTCCCCTCCTTTTATAGAAGGCTTCATAGGTGAAACTTGGAATTTCGTGCATAATTAATTCTTTTTATAATCCAAAATTTGATTATTCACCCACCAGTGTGTCACCCTCTCATCAAGACTCTCCAAAATCATTTACTTAAATATTAATTTAAAATAATATTTCCTCACCCCAACACAACTTCTTATTTCTTATCCTATTTGTCTCTTGATCCCCCCTTTTTCTACTCCTTAATTTTGTAGGAATTTACAGGGTAAGTTCCTTAGATCAAACACCAAAGGTCACCGCTCACAAATAGATCACAAACCAATACACCAGTATTTGACGTGGTTAAAACCCTCAAAGAGGGAAACAGTCCATGACCTGAGCCAAAGCGGCCATTTCAGGAAATTTATTAATATAAAGAAAGAAAATTTACATAAACTTCTCTCATAAATGGTAACCAGACAAATGACCCTCCATGCTCTTTAAATAGAGCTCATGGACCAATCGGGTGTTAAGCCATGGATCAAGTTTCGATAATACCGAGGAGATAATGAACCACCAGATCACTACATATTGTGACCATCAGATTGTAAGTTACAAATGTAAATAGTAAAGAAACACACTTTACCTAACTCTATGCTAGACCAAGTTATACTTAACTATTTCCTATGTGTCGGAATATCCTAACATACCCCCTTAAGAACAACTTGAGATAGGATTGAAGGATTTGCAAAGGTGACACAATAGGAGACTATTTCCTATGTGTCGAAATATCCTAACATCCCCCCTTAAGAACTACTTGGGATAGGATTAAAGGATTTAAAAAGGTGACACGATAGGAGAAGGAAGGAGGCATTAGAGCCTATCCCACCTTAATGATATCTTTCCTAAACTCCAAGCATAGATCGAAGTTTGGTAAACTTCGCTTCTGTGAGAGCTTTTGTAAATATATCAACAACTTGATCATTGGTTGAACAACACTACACTTCAATAACATGATCATGAATGAGATTTCTGATGAAGTGTATGTGTAGCTCAATGTGTTTCATGCGCTGATTCTGAACTGGATCTTTGCATAGCTGAATGGCACTCCGATTATCACACTAAAGTGTAGTTGGATGCTGCTGATGAAGGCCAAATTCAGATAGGATCTGACAAAGCCACAGGGCTTCCTTGTTGGCTTCAACTGCACCACTATACTATGCTTTTTTTTAAGAAAGAGAGATGGCACTTTGTTTCTAACAATACAATGTAATAGGTCCTGAACCAAGAGTGAATACATAACTTGCACTAGACTTTCAATCATCAGGGTCACCATCCCAATCAAAATCAGTGAAAGCAATCAACAATGGAGATGCTCCTTCACTGTAATGAATCTTGAACTGAACTGTACCTCTAATATATAGAAGTATTATTTTAGCTAATTTCCAGTGACTTTCATGAGGTTGGTTCATAAACCAAGCAACAAGACCAATGGAAAAGGAAAGGTTAGGACGAGTATGGGTTAGATACAATATTTTACCAACAAGTTGACGGTATAAGGTAGCATCAACTTCAGGGGAAGTATGAGTGACTGAAATATTGACTCTAGATTGAAAGGGAGAAGGCACTGGCTTACAGTATTCCATGTGAAAGTGGCGTAGAATATCACGGGCATACCTAGATTGAGAAAGGGTAATACCTTCTTTGGATTGTAAGACTTGAAGACCAAGGAAATAATGCAAGTTTCCTAAGTCTGTCATTTCAAACTTATTTTTGAGGCTAGAATTCACATGGTTTATATGGTTGGGATCACTACCAGTAAGGATAAGATCATCAACATAAATTACAAGGATGATTAAGGACTTACCCACTTTCTTGGTGTAGACAGTGTTGTCAAAATTACATCTAGAAAAACCATTATCTAAGAGAAAGCTATCCATTTTGGCATACCAAGCCTGAGGAGCTTGTTTGAGACCATAGAGAGACTTCCAAAGGAGAAAAACAAGGCTAGAGTCATTTTGGATAAATCCAAGAGGTTGTTCTGTGTATATTTCTTCATGCAAATCCCCGTGTAAGAAGGCGGATTTAACATCCATATGATGGAATTCCCATTTAAAGGAGGCAGCAAGGGAAAGAAAAAGGCTGATAGAATTCATCTTGGCAACAGGGGAGAAGGTTTCAGTATAGTCAATGCCTTCAACTTGTGAAAATCATTTAGCAACAAGACGAGCTTTATGTTTATCCACTTTTCCATCTCCTCCAAACTTTGTTCTGTAAACCCATTTTCATATGACAAGTTTTCTTCCCTTTAGAAGAGGAATAATACCCCAAGTATCGTTTTCCAATAAGGAACGATATTATTCATTCATAGCTTCATCCAAATTTGGATAAATGAAATCTTCTTCAAAGGTGTCTAGATCATGATTTTTTGGAACTTGAGCCAATAAGGAAGAGGCTCTTGTGAACTGAGAATGTGTATGACATTGATCTGCAGGGTCACCTACAAGAGAACCTGCTGCATCCTGAGTAGAGCAGACCCATCTTAGAAGTTCTGGAGTTAGTGGAGGAGGATTTTCATCATCGCTGTCATCATCTGAACTAGAAGGAATGTTGTCAAAAATAGAAGAGATAGAGAGAGGTGGCACATATGATGAATCGGGTTCGTAGGCCAAAGGTGGCACACCTGCCAAACTAGGCTCGCAGGCCGATATATTTTCATAAAATTTTACATCTCTTCTAATGATTACATTTTTGGATTTTTGTTGAAGAAGTCTATATCCTTTGACATCTTCAGAATATCCAAAAAATAATAATTTTTCACTCTTAGTTTCTATGGATTTATGTTTCGCATCTGGAATAGGGGCCCTAGCTTCCCTTCCAAAAGCATGAAAGTGACTTACATATGGTTTGATTGAGCTCCATACTTCTTCTGGAGTTATATTCCTTAAAACCTTAGTAGGAGTGCGATTTACTATGTAATTTGCACATTTAATTGCTTCTACCCAAAAATTAATACTAAGTCCTTTAGATTGAAGCATACAATTAGCCATTTCTTTTGGAGTGTGATTCTTCCTTTCAGCTACACCATTTTGTTGTTGATTATATGGAACAATATATTGCAATTAAATTCCATTCTCAGTACAAAAGTGGATAAATTTGTTGTTAACATATTCTCCTCCATTTTCAGATCTTAACTTAAGAATGTGATGTCCAGATTGTTTCTCAAAAAAGGCCTTAAAGGCCAAGAATATGTTAAAAAATTCACTCTTGAGCTTTAATAAGTATACCCAAGTGCGTCTGGAAAAATCGTCAATGAAATTTAATAAATACTTGTAGCCAGAGAAAGAAACAATTAGAAGTGGACCACACAAATCACTGTGCACAAGCTGCAAAGGGGCTGAAGCGTGCCAAGAGGCACGTTTGTCAAAACTATCCTGATGATGTTTCTAAGTACACATCTAGAAAAACACCATCTTGACAAGATACCATAGGAAGACCTATCACCATATTATATTTACATAGATTTTGAAGAGAGCGATAGTTTAAGTGACAAAATCGCTCATGCCAAAGTTTTCTCACTTCATCATTATGAGCAACAAAAACGGAGGGAAGACATGATGACCCAAAGTTGTCAAACTTATACAACCTTGTGGAATCATCACCAATTCCAGTAGCTAAAATATGTCTTGGATCTCTTAGCCACTTAATTACAACATCATGAGGTATAATTCTACTGTTTTCCCTTCACTTGAATGAGTTATCTGATAAACAGATAGAAGGTTGCAGGATAAGGTAGGAACACATAATACATCATTAAACTGACCATTATCTAGATGAATGGTTCCAGACCCTACAACACTAAGAGATCTATCATCACCAACATAAAAAATTTTGGTGTTACAATCATTTAAAGAAGAAAAAATTCCTTTATTGTTGGGCATGTGGTAAGAGGCTCCAGAATCAATGAGCCACTCATGAGAATGAGAAGAAGAAGATATATTCAATGCATAACCTGATCTTGATGCTTGAAAACCATAAGCAGAAAGTGACATTCATGAAGATGAAGTTGAAGAGTTATCCAAATTGATGTTGTGCTTCTTCATTGTTGCTTCCAAGGTGGCCATCACGATTACAAAATTTACAATGTCTATCTGTCTTCTTCCCTTTGTTTTTATTTTCCATATCAATTTTTTGAGTTTATTTTTTAGTTTGCGGCTGAAATTGCTTAAAACCCTTGTTTGGTTTATGATCATTCTTTTTAGGATGTTTCTTCTTAGGATTATTAATTTGATATGGTTGTTTTTCGGTTGCTAAGGCTTTGTTAAAAGAGTTTCCAATATTAATAAGACCAAGGTGTAAGAATTTTTCTTGTTCTCTTATCAAATAATCGCAAAAGGCATAAAAAAAGGGGGACTTGTAGGTTGTTCCTTGAGAAATAAGGACTTCTCTAGTGGAATGGAAGGTGGAAACAAATACAGAGTATGCAGGGCCAAGCTTAACAAGAATGGAATAGATAAGGCTACCATCTTCCTTTTTGACCTTACAACCCTGTAAAAGAAGTATAAGGGTCTTGAATTTGGAAAAAAAATCTTCAATAGAGGAGAAATTATTGGGGTCCAAAGTAACTAACTCATTTTCAAGATGGTGTGCTCTGATTTCATTTTTAATGCCAAAAATTGTATTTATATTTTTCATAGTTTCAGTAGGGGAGTCAATCTATTGGATATAAAATCTAAGATCTTAAGCAATGATCATTTCTATCAGCCCTCATTCTTGATCTTGTTTATTTTCCCATTTATCAGTTTTATCTCCATCAATCGGTTTAGTTTCTTATCTTGTGGCTATTATATAAAGCCCTTTACTTCTAAGTAAGTCTACCATGTAGGATAGCCATTGCAAATAAGTAGTGTTGTTAAGAATAACCGGGCATGTATTTTCTATTTAAAAAAAAAATAAAGCTAAAAAGGCTGAAACCAACTGCTCTAATGGAAATACCTAAAAAATTTAGGTCGATTGAAAAAAATGGCTCTAAAAATGACTTCCAGATGAAGAAGTTATGCCTTTCTGAAAAATGGTTCTAGGAGATGCCAAATAGTTACGTGATAGGTTGAAATTCGAGGATGAAGTGGTATTTAAAAAAAAAAAAAATCCCCTCCCTTTTCCAAATTTAATACAATAAGCTCACTTAAAAAAAAACTTCTTTATGTCACCCACTTTTATAAATAAGTGAGAGCCACTTTTACAATGTTACCTTTTAAATAAAACCCCCATTTTTTGAAACTGACAACTTGCCAAAAAACGTTTTAAGAAACACTGATGTAGGAGCATTAGGCTCAGAAAATTCTTTGTATTTTAATAGATATAGGGGTCTTGTATTTTCTAAGAAATTGGATTCTTATGTAACAAATTAATGTAATTATTAAGATTTTGAGTGATTTTAATGAGAGATATTTTAGAATAGGATGTAATTGGCGAGGCATTTGTAAATGTTCTCGAATGTTGGAGAACATGAGAGAATTAGGAATTGGAAGATTTGGGAATTAATTGTAAATCTTAGATTAGGAATTTGTTTCATGATTTTGTGGATGAGAGAGGATCCTTAGGGATTAGTTGAGTCAAATGAGGACTTAGAGGATTCTTAGGAATTTGTTGAGTAAGTTATGGATCTAAACCAAAATTGGTTGTACAATCCATTTTTATAAATTATAAGCCTCAAAGGCATGGAGGATAGAAAGTAGCCAGACATATAGGAGTTGTTTTTGTAAGCCTACGGGCAGATTAGAGAAAAGGCCATTCATACAGAAAATCAGGCCAGAGGAAGAATTTTTATGTAATTATTTGATTGTTGAGTTATGAATTATGAATAAATTAGAGAGATTGTGTATTGAAAGAGATGGGATAAACAGAGTATTCAAATTTGGAAATAGCTAAAGATTGTGTTTCTGTCATGGTATATCTGAGCTACAGGAATTATGAATTAAGAGACTATGTGTTCTTAAGAGTTTGGACATTCAATTTATAATCTAAATTTTGTGCGGATTGAGTATGAGCATCGATCATAGAATGGATCGATGCCACTAAATGACCCTTCAAATTGATGTTCAATTCGCACTGTATAGAGGCGAGAAGAGCAAGCTCAGTAATTTTCTTTCGAGTTCATGAATAAATTTGCTTCTCGGAGAAATTGAAAAGCCACAATACTAAAATTCTGGAGCGCGTTGTGGTGAAGATAGAATGTATTGTGTGTAAGAAACACCTGGATTAAATATGTTGAAAGGAGAATTAATGGCGGAGTAGCAGAGGAGTAATCTATGTCTGTTGAGATCACATTAGTGTGTTCACTTGGGAATTCTGAATCTGAGTTGTAGCACCAATAGTCTTTATAATTATGAAGTGACTGATTAACTGTTGTGAGGAGGAATAATCTGAGGTCGATCGTCATGATAGATTGTGACTAGATTTATTTCTTGATTCCAAAATTATGCGTTGTGGAATTTCGAGTCAGAGGGAGAATGGAATCGGAAGCGGTATCACAAAACGATAAGAGGTCTTCGCATGGCACAAAGGTAATATATGGTATTCTATAAGGATGTGTGATTAGTCTCCAGAAATGACGCGTGGCTATATAAAACCACCTATATCGCACAACTTCAACACATTAAACACCAGTTTAATTGAAATGCGATATGATGAGGATCGTCAGATCTTAAATGGATCGATGGCAGTTATTTGTCCACGGATGTGGCATCGATAAAATGTTGGATAGATGGTGTGATATCCATTGGATTTAGAAGTGAGATTGAATCAACAGTAGTTGAAGCGTTGAGTTAGCCTTGGTGTCCGTGCAAAGGAATAAAATTTTATGGAAAGGTAAGTCAACAAATTTTATGTCATTTGTAATGTTTGAATGATTTATATTATATATGATTATAATAGAAATATAGAAAAATAGGAAGGCTTAATTGCATTATGGATAATGGTTGATTTTTTTAAAATGGAAAGAGCGAATAATGAATTAAATAAAGTACCGTGTAAAGTTTAATAGCTTTCACGTAAATATCAAATGGAAAGATGAATCAAATTAAGGAGGTTCTACTAAATCTGAAAGATAGAAATTCCTGAGGCATAAAGTGATGAAATGCAAACTATGTGCATACTGTGGGTAAATGCAGCTAAAGCTGTGTCAAGTGGTATCAAAGCTAGTAAAAGCTCTTTTGAAGGTTAAAGTTTTTTTTAATTAAATTAGAATGCATGTGTGATGGAGAAAGTAAGAGGAAATCAGATATTAAATCTGATAAGTAGTAGATACACAAATTTGATGTGTAATAGACATTTGCTGAAATAAATGAGAATAGTCTGTTCAAAGTACAAGTGAATGGGAGAACAAGGTCATGCAGATATCTTGAAGGTGGGATAGTGTGCTTTATTTTAATCTAGTATGAAAATTATGGTTGCAGACAAGATTAAAAAGGAAGATCAAGCCTTAAGAAGTAGTGATGGAGGATCTGGTAAAGATTTCTGAAAGAAGAAAGGTGACTGAGTGCAGCAGCCAAAGGAACAACAGGCTCAAGAGAGTGAACCAAAAGAATACCTAATAAGAGGTCAAGCTCAGAAAGGAATCTTGATAGGGTATTGGGTAGCAAAAAGAGATTGCTATAAGAGAAGGCTATGTTGCAGATTATAATTGAGCATTGATGAGCTCATAAGGAAGATGGTCATGGAGGATCAAAGAAGATATTCTAAAGAATGTCACAAAGATAAAATAAGTGATGAGGATCGAGAGAGAGATATTGCAGTGATGAAAGTACAACTGGAGATACTACATGGATGGCTACAAGAGACAGGGAATGAATGTCAAAGACATGGATGGAGAATGAGGAAATGGGTTAGATGGAACCTATTACAAAAGAAATGGAATGCTAAGTTGATGAACAAATTAAGATAACTTGAACAGATACATATTTCTTTGTTGGAAAAAGAAAGACTCAAAGGAATTGAGTCACACCAAATAGGATCTTCTGGAAACCAGAAAGTACATGGTGAAATATTGGTGCTTGAAGAAGCAAACGAGACTGAAAGGTATTGTGTTTTTAAAACTAATGATTTTTGTATGATTGCAGATACATCACAGGATGATGAAAAAGCCTTCGATTTTGTTAAGGATAAGGAGCTAAATCTGAAATCTGTTTAGATTAATGCTGAGATAGCAAGATCTCAGAAGAAAAGGAGACAAAAGGTTCTCATGGAAATATGAAGTAGAATATTAAAACAGAGGGAAAAGGGCCATCTAATGATTGGTCAACAACAAGTGAAGGTGTGAAAAACTATGTAAAGTTTCCAAATTCTACCCCAATCAAAATTGTTGAGTTATATATAAATTTAGACATTCAAGGAAGAGAGTTGGAAAAATAGAGGATCTATACTCAGGATGAATTGTTGAAAAAGAAAGACAAAGAAATTTTCATGAATGACAATCAGAAAACATAGATTAAGGATGTAAGAATGATTCAGAAAATCAAAGGGGTTCATTATTGTGAACCAGAGCAGGGAGGCATCCTTGAAACAAATGATATGAAGGAGAGACTAGCTGACAGTCTCATGGAGAATTTAAACCATTATACTGATGTGTTGACAAAGGAGTTAAATTAAAACTAAAAGTAGCATACTGAGATGTTTCCAAAGGAAGAAGATGCATTAAGACCTTTTATTTTTAATACTTATAATTCATGTGTTAATTATGCAGGTGAAGGAGGACAACAAATGGAAAATGTCGAAGAATCTAATGAAAATGAAACTATGTTAGCTGAAAACATAGTGAAGGATCATCATTCTATCATGGTGATTGGCACAATGGAGATAACCTTAGAAGCTTGAAATAAAGACAGTAAACATTTTCTGAGTCCTGAAAGAGACTTAGAACTGCAAGAAGAATATTTGGTGACTGGATCATTAAATGAGACCATTGGGTATTGTGATTTTGAAATTGATAATTTGATTGTGTTTACAGATGTTGTAGAAGACAATCCATCTCTTGGAGTTGTCTTGAATGAAGATGAATTGTTGCAGCAGAAGGAACCCATAGATTCCTTACTTAATAAAGAGAGCATCTAAAAGGAAGGTGAGACAGTCATGTCTCATATGAAGGAAATTGTTATAGTTGATGATAAGGAGGTGTTGGCTTATCTGATTGGCCAAGAGAATACTGTAGGACAGACCCTTAAAACTGTTACAGTGGTGGAGAATCAGAATTATATTCTGATAAAGGATGAAGATACTGTGTTTAAATAATTTGAATTGATTTCCAAAATCAATCAAGGAGGTGAAGGACAATCATTGAAGGTTTTCAAGGAGGAAGAATAAGGTTATGCTGAAACTAAATTGCAGCATATTGAGGATATGTTTGAAATGAAACAAGTACAAAAGGAATGGCTGAAATTCTTGCTAGAAACATTTGAAAAAGAGAAAGGAATTGTAGATAATAAAGTGGAAATGTTTGAAGTTGTGGAAGAGGCAGGAGAAGATACTAGTTTTCTGAAATTGATTATGCTTGCTAGTATACAAGGAATAGTGAATGAGTATGTTGCTACAATTGAGGAATCAGAAGATAATTTATTTTTTGAAAATAAATTTGCAGGTAGTGAGAAAAAGAAGGATGTTGCAGAGGGAGATATCTTAAGAGATATTCAGGAAGTCTGGGAGGTAGCAATGTCCTAAGAAATATCTACAAGAGTATTTGGAACAATATCTACAACAATATCTGCAACAGAAATTGGAAGTAGCCGCAAAAAATGGCAGAGTGGTTACCAGTCAGAAGATGACTTGAACATAGAAATTGAAAGCATAAGAAGTTTGATGATGAAGGTGTCTCAGAAGAAGACAACAGCAAGAAAGCAAAGAAACAACAGTAAGGAAAAGACAAGAAAAGACTGTGAAAGCATAACTAGTGGGAAGATGCAGAATAAAGTATGGAAGCCTGGAAAAGTACGACTGAAGAATGATAAAGAAAATGCAGCTTATGGACAGTAAAAAAATAGAGTATGGGATCCATGAGGCTAAAGGTTGGGAGCACATGATCAGGAGATCATGATTATTTTCTACTTTGGGATTCAGATGCAGGAGCATTAGGCTCAGAAAATTCTTTGTATTTTAATAGATATAGGGGTCTTGTATTTTCTAAGAAATTAGAATCTTATGTAACAAATTAATGTAATTATTAAGATTTTGAGTGATTTTAATGAGAGATATTTTAGAATAGGATTTAATTGGTGAGGCATTTGTAAATGTTCTCGAATGTTGGAGAACATGAGAGAATTATGAATTGGAAAATTTGGGAATTAATTGTAAATCTTAGATTATGAATTTGTTTCATGATTTTGTGGATGAGAGAGGATCCTTAGGGATTAGTTGAGTCAAATGAGGACTTAGAGGATTCTTAGGAATTTGTTGAGTAAGTTATGGATCTAAACCAGAATTGGTTGTACAATCCATTTTTATAAATTATAAGCCTCAAAGGCATGGAGGATAGAAAGTAGACAGACATATAGGAGTTTTTTTTGTAAGCCTACGGGAAGATTAGAGAAAAGGCCATTGATATAGAAGATCAGGCCAGAGGAAGAATTTTTATGTAATTATTTGATTTTTTTAGTTATGATTTATGAATAAATCAGATAGATTTCTTATTAAAAGAGATGGGATAAATAGAGTATTTGAACTTGGAAATAGCTAAAGATTGCGTTTTTGTCATGGTATATCTAAGCTAAAGGAATTATGAATTAAGAGACTATGTGTTCTTAAGAGTTCAGACATTCAATTTATAATATAAATTTTGTGTGGATTGTGTATGATCATCGATCACAAAATGGATCGATGCCACTAATGACCCTTCAAATTGATGTTCAATTCGCACTGTATAGAGGCGAGAAGAGCAAGCTCAGTAATTTTCTTTCGAGTTCAGGAATAAATTTTCTTCTCAGAGAAATTGAAAATCCACAATCCTAAAATTCTGGAGCGCGTTGTGGTGAAGATAGAGTGTATTGTGCATAAGAAACACCTAGATTAAATATGTTGAAAAGAGAATTAATGGCGGAGTAGCAGAGGAGTAATATTTGTTTGTTGAGATCACATTAGTGTGTTCACTTGGGAATTCTGAATCTGAGTTGTAGCACCAACAGGATTTATAAGTATGAAGTGAAGGATTAACTGTTGCAAGGAGGAATAATCTAAGGTCGATAGTCATGATAGATCGTGATTGGATTGATTTCTTGATTCCAGAATTATGCGTTGTGGAATTTCGAGTCAGAGGGAGAACAAAACTAGAAGCAGTAACACAAAACGGTAAGAGGTCTTCGCATTGCACAAAGGTAGTAAATGGTATTATATAAGGTTGTGCGATTAGTCTCCAGAAATGACATGTGGCTATATAAAACCACCTATATCGCATAGATTCAACACATTAAACCCCGGTTTAATTGAAATGTGATATGATGAGGATCTTCGGATCTTAAATGGATTGATGGCAGTTTTTTTTCCACGGATGTGGCATCGATAAAATGTTGGATAGATGGCGTGATATCCATCAGATTTAGAAGTGAGATTGAATCAACGGTAGTTGAAGTGTTGAGTTAGCCTTGGTGTCCATGCAAAGGAATAAAATTTGACGGAAAGGTAAGTCAACAAATTTTATGTCATTTGTAACATTTGAATGATTTCTATTATATAATATTATAATAGAAATATAGGAAAATAGGAAGGCTTAATTGAATTATGGATAATGGTTGATTTTTTTTAAATGGAAAGAGCGGATAATGAATTAAATATATTAATGTGTAAAGTTTAATAGCTTCCACATAAATATCAAATGGAAAGATGAATCAAATTAAGGAGGTTCCACGCAATTTGAAAGAAAGAAATTCCTGAGGCATCAAGTGATGAAATGCAAACTATGTGCATACTGTGGGTAAATGCAGCAAAGGTTGCATCAAAAACTAACTTAACAAAAAGCCTTTTAGAAAAATAATTCTCATAAACTAATTTTACACCAAGTGAGCTACTAAAATGATTCTGTAATTGTTTGAAGGAGGAAAGGTTTTTTTTTTTTTTTGTGCGTGCTTTTTCCTGCAAAAAAAAAAACACAAAATCCGTGCAAAAAAAAAATACAAGCCTTATGGCATAATGTTACATTTCCGGTTAGTCTTACCGGAAACTATCTATTTTTCTCGCTATTTGTGATATCCCAAGATCGTACAAAGGCATGGGGAAAAATCATACATAGCAAAAAAGCATCCTGTCTTCATGTTTTTGATTTGTCGAGATCGCACACAACACAAAGAAAAGAGCATACACAGAGAAGAGGGTATAGATCCGGCAATAAAAAAAAGTATAAACCGAAATAAACAGAGGGATTAATAAATATAAATGCAAAAAAGATACTTTATACCTCAAGATCTAAAATGACATAACTTGGGCAACCATAAAACTTTTCGAATGAAATGAAAGGGGTTCCTCACTGTAATAGGCGCACTGGACACAACATATCAGTTCTCCCAGTTTGAAAGTGGTCAAAAATAGTAGATCTTGAAAACGATAGACGCATGCAATCAATCCGGCTTTGGATTTGAATCAACAATGGATGCGGCCCTCAAAATGGCTATGATACCATGTAGGAATATATAAGGCAAGTTCCTTAGATCAAACACCAAAGGTCACCACTCACAAATAGATCAAAGATTAATACACCAATATTTTACATGGTTAAAACCCTCAAATAGGGAAGCAGTCCATGACCTGAGCCAACACGACCACTTCAGACAATTTATTAATATAAAGAAATAAAATTTACATAAGCTTCACTCATAAATGGTTACTGGAAAAATGACCCTCCATGCTCTTTAAATAGAGATCATGGACCAATTGGGTGTTAAGCCACATATCAAGTGTTAGTAATACCGAGGAGAGAATGAACCGTCAGACCACTACATATCGTGATCATCAGATTGTAAGTTACAAATTTACATAGTAAAGAAACACACTTTACCTACCTCTACTCTAGACTAAGTTAAACTTAACTATTTCCTATGTGTTGAATTATCTTAATAGATTTTTGTTTATTACTAAAGTTAACTGATAAGTCTCAGATTTGGTCCCCTAACTACCTCCTGATTTAACTCAAATTTCCTTTTAGACGGATATTCTTATGTTAGCACTTGCCACATGGAGATTCTTTGTATTCTCCAATTTTAATTTATTAATCTTATTTTAATTAACCACCCTGTTCTCTTAATGAAGTTTTTAATTATTTTATGATTACTCTTTATACTTAACTCTATGTCCCTCTTTCCCCCTTTTTCCTAATTAAGTTATTTATGCACATTATCCATTTAATCTTTTTCAACATGGAAAGGGGTACAATTCTGAGGGTAAAATATTTGATTTCTTCCTATTCTTCCCTTACCCTAAGTTTTATTCTTGATTTAATTTATTTGGTTCTAACATCCTATACAACTTGATATGAATTAGTAGGATTTTCCTATCCTGATTATATTTTTTAGTTTCTTTTTAATGATGTTGAGGGTGTCAAGTTGGTCATGCCCTCTAATAACTTCCCTTCGAAGTTCCAAGGGTGCCATGCCTAATAGTTTATTTGTGATTTCAAGGGTGCCAAGTTGGTCGTGCCCTTCAAGAACTTCTCTTGAAGTTCCAAGGGTGCGACACCACTTTCCCTTCAAGCATCCAATGGCTACGAGGGAAGAGTATAGGTGCAATGACAGAGACCACTATAATATCGTATGTCGCCTACTATAGTGAGACTAATGGTTTTGGGGATCAAGGACCCTCCTTGATGCACTTCCCCCAGAAAATCCTTGTGAGCGACCCAAATTTAGGACCTGCCCCCACGAGATCGTGATCTTCAAGGCAAAGGTTTTTCAACCTTTCCAACCTAGGTCACAGTGGGAGTGCTAGTAGGTGAGATATGGGAAACTGTCCCACCCCTCACATGTTGTTCCATCCAATTTTACAACCCCATCACCCATATGTGAGCCATTTGGCCAAGCAACTAACATGTTCTTGCAACCACTGACATATCATCAAAGTATGTATGTATATATATATATATATATATATATATATATATATAGAAAGTTTCAAACTGGTCTTATAATTTGAAAGACAAATATTAATTTATATCAAACCAAATGTCATCAACTCATCATATGCAAGTTCCTCTGGTGGTTTCCTGTCATACTCAATAATCATCAGTAACAAAGTTTCTCAGTGTTAGTCATTATCATAATAGCAACCTCAACATGACCTAGTTATTCACATCGTTGTTCATTGTGAATAAGAACTAATGTAAGTAGCTAACATAGGGGACACATCCATAATGGTTATAATAATCATAACATCAATTGGAAATAAACATATCCATCAAATCCATCATCATCGTAACATAAATAGAAAACATACATATCCATCAAATGTATCACGATCTTGATATAAATAGAGAACATGCATATTCATTAATGCTACAATCATATTAATAGAGAACATACATAACCATTAATGCTATCATCATCATAATATCAATAAAGAACACACATAACCATCAAATCCACTAATAATAGAGTCGTGTGTCTGGATCCTCAACCTGAGGTCCTCAAAGAATAAAGTGTGGGCCTTAGGGCTAAATAATGTTAAAATTCATATCATTGTCATTCAACAAGAGTAGGGTACTACATACACCCCCTCTTAATAATAAACTTCATCTCAAAGTCCTTGGAACAGATAAGGAAAATGGTGATGCATCTCCTCAACATCCTCCCAAGTGGTTGAACTAGGAATATAATTGTCCCATTGGATCTTAACCTGGTCCAATAACCGTTGTCTAAGTTGCAAAGTTCGTTGGTCCAATATGCGAACTAGTTCGGCCATCACCATGCCCTCGTCCGAAACTTGCAAATGACCTAAATCAATAACATGTGAAGGATATCAAATATAATGACGCAAAACAAAAACATGAAACACATCATGCATACACACAATGGATGGAGGTAAGGCAAGCTTATATGCTACCGACCCTTCTCTTTCTAAGATTTCAAAAGGTCCCATAAACCGTGGAGACAATTTTACTCCCTTTTCAAATCTTATAGAGCTCTTTTGGGGCCTTACTCTCAAGAACACCCTATCTCCCACTTCATAACTTCGGTCTATTCGATGAGTGTTAGCATAACTCCTTTTGCAATATTGTGCTTATTTTAGCCTCCCCTTAATCATAGTCAATTTTTCTTCCATCTCTTGTACCACTTCTGTTCCTATTAATACTTGGTCCTCTAGTTGGTCCCAACTGAGAGGTGTTATGCACAATCTTCCATACAATAACTCAAATGGTGTCATCTTGATAGAACTTTGATAACTTTTATTGTAAGAAAATTCCACCAGGGGTAAAAACTCCTCCCATCTCTTTTGTTGGTCCATCACATACATCCATAGCATATCTTCGAGGATTTGATTAGTCCTCTATGTCTGACCATCTGTCTTAGGTTGGTATGTAGTGCTGAAGTTAAATTGGGTTCCCAAGGCTTCTTGGAAACTATTCCAAAACCTTCTTGTAAACAATGCTCCCCTATCTGATATTATCTTCCTAGGAACTCCATGTGATCTTATAATATCATCAATAAAAACTCTCGCTATCTCTGGTGCCTTATATGTATTCTTAAATGGTATAAAATGGGTGATCTTGGTAGATTTTTCCACCACAACAATATGGAATCATTTCACCTTGAGGTCATTGGTAGTCCCACAATGAACTCCATTGATATAACTTCCCATTTAGATTCTAATATCTCATAGGGTTGCAATAACCCTATTGGATGTTTGTGTTCAAGTTGTACTCATTGAGACTCTAAGCATATTGCTACAAATTCTACAATTTCCTTCTTCATATCTTTCCAAAATAATAGTGGTGTCAGGTCTGCACTCATCTTCTTAACACCAGGGTGTGCCATGTATATTGCGCAATGTCAAGATCAACTAGCATATATCTCCATTCGGTAGCACATATATCCTTCCCCGAAATCGTAGCAGCCCATCACTATCAAGGGAGTATTCTTCATATTTTGGGATGATAATTTCATCCTCCCTCAAACTCTTGCTAACCTCCTTGTACCAGGTGTCCTTAAATTGCAAGTCAAGCAACTTCTCCCTCAAATTTGTCTTTAAGGGAATCACTGAAAATATCTTAGGCCTCCTACTTAAAGCATAAACCACCCTATTTACCATCATTTTATGTAAGTAATATCAAAATCATATTCACTAATTAGCTCAGACCACCATGTTTTCCTTGCATTTAAGTGGTCCTGAGTGAATATGTGTTGTAGCCCACAATGGTTAGTCCTAAGCTCAAACTTCATTCCTAGAAGGTAGTGTCTCCAAATCTTTAATGCATAAACAATTGATTCCATTTCTAAATCATGGGTTGCATAGTTCTCTTTGTGGGTCCTAATTTTTCTTGATGCATATGATATTACTCTTCCTTCTTGCATCAATGCACAACCCAACCCTTTCTTGGAGGCATCAGTGCAAACCAAAAATTCTGGTTCTATATCTGGCACTTTCAAAATTGGTGTCGTCATTAATAACACCTTTAACCTTTGGAATGCTTCTTCAAATTTTTTAGTCCAAATGAATTTCTTGTTATTTATTTTTAACTTGGTAATGGGGCTTTCTACCCTCGAAAATCGTTCGACAAATATACGATAATACCCTGCCATGCCCATGAAACTTCATATTTCATGAACATTGGTTGGTGCTGGCCATTCCATGATGGCCTTAATATTTTTCAAGTCTACCTTGATTTATTAGGTGGGTTTTGAGATCTAAAATGGGACTCCTAAGGAAATTATAAAATAATGGTGGAAATAATAAAATAATATTAGACTACATCATCAAATTTTAGAGGGAAAAAAGAAAAAACTAAGTTTTCAACTCGTATTTTCAATTTATCTCCCTATGGATTTACTCAAATTTCGAGTGGTAACACTCATTAGATTCATAATTTGATTCCTCATCCAATGAGTACCCATGTTGCATACTTTTTATCTACCCTACTACACTAAAAATTAGGAATACATGAAAAAAGTGATTGCAATCACGTTTTTTCATGTATTTCTCATTTTTCGTGTGGCAGGGTCCATCGAAAGTATGCAACATGGGTACTCTTTGGATGAGGAATAAAATTTTTCATCCAATGAGTACTCCTGCTAGAAATTTCAATAAAACCTTAGGGAGATAGGTTGAAAATACGAGTTGAAAAAGTAGTTTTATTTTTTATTATTTTTTAATCTTTTTACTTTTTTACTCTAGAAATGGTGAATCATCCCCCATGGTTGACATGATCATCTTGAATCCTGTTGGTTCTTATAAATTTATTTTTGGTTGTAAATTTTTCTTAGGAGGCCCGTTTTAGACCTCAAAAATCTCCTAATTCCATCCCGAGAAATAATGTGTCTAAGATAATGAACCTTTGATTGGTAAAAGGAACACTTTGACAACTTTCCCTATAATTTATTTTCTCTAAGACATTGAAAAAATTTCCTCAAGTGTTCTTCACACTCTTCTGGGATCTTTGAGTAGATCAAAATGTCATTAATAAATAATTGTACAAACTTTTCTAAGTAATCCTGAAATATTCCATTCATCAAACTAATGAAAACACTCGGGGAATTTGTCATCCAGAAGGGTAAAAATACAAATTCATAATGCCCAAATCTTGTCTTAAAGGTTGTTTTTGGGATATCTTCTTCCTTGATTCTCAATTGATGATATCCCGACCTCAGATCTATTTTTGAAAATACAGTTTCCCCCCTCATTTGATCAAACAAGTCATCTATCCTTAGTAAAGGGTATTGATTTTTTATCGTCACTTTGTTCAACTGGCAGTAGTCAATTCATAATTTCCAAGACCCATCCTTCTTCTTAAAAAAATCACAGGAGCTCCCCACAGAGATATGTTGGGTCGTATGAACCCCAAGTCTAATAATTCCTTTAATTGGATTTGCAATTCCTTTAGTTATGGAGCTGACATGTAACATAGGGTGCCTTTGCAATAGGCTCAGTGTCTGGTTTAAGGTCAATGGTGAAATCAATTTCCCTTTTTGGGGGTAGCTCAGGTAGTTCTTCGGGAAATACATCCCTAAATTAAAAAATAATTGGATGTTTATCAAGTTTTTTAGAATCATCCTCATCATTTAGAGCTACCACTGTGAACATCCGATACCCCTTTCGTCTCTATTTCATTAGTTGCATGGTGGAGGTGAACCTCAGGGACACTCCTTGGTTCCTTCCCCTTAATGATTTTCTTTTTCCATCATCATATGTGAAATGTAGTACCTTTTCTTTGTAGTCTATGAGTGCCTCATGTCGTTCCAACCAATCCATTCCTACAACTACATCATAGACTCCTAAGATCATAGAGTACAAGGATACCTTGGTCTTACATACACCCAGGTCCATCTCACAATCATGTACCATCTTTCATACATTTCTTATCATACCACATGCCATTTCTACATGTCTAAAATAATGTTGTGCAATTGGCTTATGTTTAACCCTGATAATGCATTTAAAGAAATAAAAGAATCAATAGCTCCTGGATCTATAAAAATGACAAAACTCATACCATCAATATTATCTAAGGTTTCCAACACAATGGACTGGTCTTCGACCTAACGATTGTTCACCGCTGCATGGATGCGACGAGCCTTCCCTAGATCCCCCACTGTAGTTTTTTTCTAAGTTGAGTTGGTATTATCTGTCTTTTGAGGGAAATACCTCTCATAATGAGGACCTCCAAAAGTCCAATAGCCCCTCTTAAGGGCTTGGCTCCTACTAACGATTGAACTGGTAGTTTGCATGGAAATCTATTAGAAAGAGCCAAACTGTTGGGATTGATGCTGAGGTGCTGTGACTTGGTGTTGTCACATAGGACGATGATGTTTTTGTTGACAAGTTTTCTGAGGTACCCTGTGCAACTGTTGAGTTGGATTCCTATATGGCGTTCTTTGATTTCTTGTTGACCACTTTTGATGATTGAGCACAGGACCCCTCTGAAAATTTCTATGTTCCATACTATTTCCACTGGTTACTCTTGATCCCGAGAGCATGTTTGCCATACTAGGTCCACTATTCATGATCTCCTCCTATGCAATGATCGCCTGTTGAACTTCCTTGTGCAAGGTGCGAGGCGTTAAGATCCTAACCTTAGCCTGAATGTTACCATTTATTCCATACACAAATTTTTTCACCTTGAGCGTTTCTGTGTTTAAGTGAGGGAAATAACGGAATAATTCCATGAAACAAGATTCATACTCTAGTACTAAGCAACTCCCCTTCTTTAATGCATTGAATTCATTTAATTGTCTCAAGGAACCTATGATAGCTAGCGTTATCTAAAATTTTCTTCAAACAATTCCCAAGTTACTTCTAAGATATGCATCCCCAATTGGGACAATAATGTCTTCCACCAAAGTTGTGTGTTTCCCTGTAGCTGGAATATGCCCATCTTGGCCTTCATGTTTGAGGTTTACTCTCTCAGGGTAAAGCACATAGCCATGTTTTCTAACCATGCCTCTGCAGATTGACCATCCATGGACCCCCAAAACTCTGGAAATTTTACCTTTTCCAAATCTTGACGTACATCATTTCTTATAGTGTTTTAGGGTGCTTCATTTTGTATGATTGGTCCTCCATGCTCCCATTACATATGGTTTATTAATGCCTAAGACATTTTCTGGAATGATCTCATCAAGTTTAACATTTATTTGACTCGCATTTGTTCTTGTGTTGTGATGTTTCCTCATCATTGGGTGGGGTGGCAGGGGTTGGTTGTTGTGCTGGAACCACATTGTGCCCTCTAGTTGCCCCACTCTTTCTTGTACTTATTCTAACCATGGTTCACCAATGAATCCTATCATAATTTAACACAATTTTCCTTATAAGATAAAGCAAATCAATAAAATTTATAACGAATCTGAGTGGTTCTATAATTTATTGTTTATTATTATATACTTCCAAAGGAACAATTTATGCATTTATAAGTTCTTGGTGATTTAATTCACCTATCAATTTCAAACCTTCCTATAAGATTTAATCATAAGGATACAATTAATATAACTCATCATAGTAGGCTTTAGACTACATTATGTCATATAAATGATAGAGGTGGTTGGTAGCATTATCATAACATAAACTGAGATTGTCATTAGTAAAGAGAGAGAAAACAAGTTTCTAATTGCTTTATGATTTCAATATTGGAAGTACAACCTTAATATTAATAATATGCACAGATAAATACCAAGTGTAAGGACAAGTGTTAATAATGAAATAATGTATAAGAATAATTTTCATTATTTATATGGGAAAATAATTAAATAATTAAATGAATGTAATGATAATGAGAATGTTAAAATAATATAACCATGTAATTTAGATGACTAATTCTTTGCATAAATTAACTCTATGAGTAAAATGTAAAATTAGTAGGCTTCAAGTAATTTCCACTTACTACAAAATTTTTATGTCATTCATTGCCACTTTAGGATCCAAATTTATTTAATAATAAGTGTGTCTAAAATGAACCCGTTTAATTGAATTCCATACAAATGGTTGTTGGTGCAATTCTAAAAATGGATATCATCCAACTCACTAACAACTATCATAAAAAATTATGAAAATGAGAAAAATATATTTTAATTTTTTTACGGTCTTTTAAATATAAAAGTAACATTATATGTCTATATATTTTTTTTCTAAAGTTTCAATACTTTAATGAAAAATTTAAGAGAATGATTTAAGTATAACATATTTTTTTTAAATATAAAAAAATAACCTTCCTCCCGCAATAATAAATGTATGGCATTTAAACACTAGAATTCCCATACAGATATTGAAGAAAGCTTTTGTGTTTTGAGTATTGTAAATCCTAGTATATATATCTATAATTTTTATTTCGATTTTAAATTAAATTTTAAAATTTTAAAAACAATATTTATTTTATTATTTTAGATTTCTAAAATATAAATAATATATTCTAATTTCTCAAAATTATTGTTTTCTATTTATATCGTTGTTAATAAACCTTCCACATGTGCTGAAAAGGAAATAAATGTTTGCAGATAACATTTAAACTCCATTTTTAATATATATGAATTTTGTAAACGAACTAATACTAATTTATTCTCTGATTTTCTATTTAGAAATTTTAATTATGACCAGATTCGAAATTTTAATTATGACCATAAGACTTTACTTAACTCGTTCTGGAGTAAATTCTGTTTTCAAAATTTTAATTATGACCAGATTCGCAAAGATTTTCCCCATGTAATTCAGGGTTAAAAGTATCCACTAAATCTTCTTGCAATAATTACTGCAAGTAAAAACTAATTGAACATCACATTTAACAAGTTCTATTTTCCTGAGAATTAGTTGGAAAGTGAAATTTAACACTGACCGACTCTAGTGATAAAAATTACATTGAATGCCCCACATGCTTAGCTATGGGCGGGGAAGCAAAGATTTAAAGAAAAAATCTAAGATTACTCACTCCTTGTCGTGAAGTTTAAGTTTGTGTATTGGAATCAGAGCCAGGAATATCAGGGGTAAAGCGACCATAGGGAGCTCTGTAATTTGGGTAATGTGCTAGTTAAAGCGTTTCCAACACAACAACAACCACTAAAGGCTAGGAACTATCGGCCATGATGGAGTCCAATTCTCTAGCATGGAAAAAACGTAGCTATGCACGACTACCAATTATATAAAATGTATTCCCCCTCGTACTAAATATAAGGCTTAAATACATGTTAGGCAATCGGTTGTGCTTTGAGCTGGCCAATCAGGAAAGATCAAGGTCATCCCAATCCACCCAAATTGATCCCAAAGCCCCTACTACCTCCGAACTGCATCATGCCCCTGGAATGAGAAAAGGGAACTAAGATAGAAAATAAGGAGCTCTTTGCACAGTAGATATTTCATTGAACACACGATATAAATAAAGAATCAACCTTTCTATTACTACATGTTACAAATCCATGAAAATATCACTAACATAAATATATGGCGGTTCCAGTGGGTTTCCAGATCAATATACTAGACACCCTCGGTTTGATTCCTGGTTGTAAGAGAGTGAAAAACATCTATAATCTGTTATCACTCAGTAATTTCTCAAGGTTAAAGAAAGAACTCACCGAGGTAACCACAAACCTACTTTTAAGCTTTAGGATCTAGCCTTCCTAATGCTAAGAGAGGGCTCTCTCTATATGATTTATCTTCGTTGATTGTATTTAATTTTAGTCTAGTTATGTAGGGTAAATTGGTTTTGGAATTTTTATTTGTTTTGGTGGTGAAATCACTTACTCAGATGGATAGCTATAGATCTGTATCCCATTGGGCAAATGGAGTCAATGTGTCAAGCAGTCAAATCAGGATCAAGGTCTAAAATTAAATGTTTACAAGGCAATACAACTGAGTTAATTCAGATCTTCAAGGCTGATGATGAAATGGTTTTGATCGGGATAAAAGAGAAATTAAGGGTTCTTAAATTTGGATTATGAGGGAAAACACACAGGTCAATCGAAATCAAGGAGCAATTAAGGGTTCCCTAATTTGGATATCAGTTGAAAACATATAACTGACAATCAGTCAAAACAGAGTGCTTTTAACATATTCTGAAATAAAAATTCCTGATTTATCATTAATATTAAGAACAAATTCAATAATATATGGAAAACATAAGAAGATTGACAAGATAACAAGTGAAATACTTCACTGCAGTGGCCCAACACATGAATCCTATAATATGATGCTTTATTTCCTGTGATCCAGTTTGCTGACTTGAAATTGATAAAAAAACCCTTAGGTTCAGAATAGTATAACTACAGAAATGTTTAGCAATTCATCCACCCTCAATACTTCAAATGATGAAGTATTTATACAAATTCTAAACTAGAATATCTTGAAAAAATATCAAGATTGGTTTACAAATATCTCAAACTGTATTACATAAATATAACTTAAATAAAGGACACTAAAAAATAATGAATCTATTTGGCACTGTATTTATGGATTTATGGTGACAAAGAAGAAAAATTCGAATTTGATAGCAACTCTTAGTTGATGATGAGGCTTCGAAGTCACTAACTTCCTCCTTCCTTTGTGCATTTTGCTCCAGAAATTCTGCAAACTTGGGGTCTAGTGATACCTTTGTATATCTCAATCCGAGATAGATCTAAAAAACTTGAAAGAGGTTATTGTATATAAATAGTTCATTGAGATAAAATTCTCTCAGTTTCCAAAAATTTAGTTCACGCTGTTCACAATATACTCTGCAAATATATGTGTAAAACAGAATTTTGCACAATCTGAAAATTATGCTGTGAAGATGTAAATGTATTTCTCATTCTGTAATACCTATGTAAAAAGTGAGATAGGTTTTTTTATATTGACCTATTAGGAACACAAACCTCCTCCAATGTTTCAAAATTAATCTTGGATTGGCCACAATAGTTTATGAAAAACTATGCCTTAAACATGAAATTTTTAGAAAATGTCCCTTCCTGCTTTGTTTTCATCTTTTAACCTTATCGTTCTTTTAACTGTTTTTACTTTTACTTCGGATAAAATTCATTGTTGCTGGTGAAATTTTTTTCATCTCTATTTAACCATTACTGCCTCCATGTTTATTTTTACTATTTTACCTTGACTGCTCTGTCACCTGACTGTTATGTTTTAACCTTTTTAATTGCATTTGTTCACCTATTTTCACTTTCATAGTAAATCATTCAACTACTCATGCTTCTGTGTTTTTAGTAAAAATGATTTTTTTACTAAAGACACATGTAAAATACAAAAATGTTCCTTTGGAGAGTAGTGTCTAAGAATATTTCGTTGTGCTGGTGAAAATGTTTCATCCTCTGTTCTGACCATCATTGTGTAAATTTCTTCATTCTACTCTGCTATTGTATGAAATCTTCTTGTTTTAGGAAAACCACTCGAACTCATTTCCTTGTGAATTCTTGGAGTAAACAGATCTTTAACTAGTATTAAGTTGTTTTTCCAAATTCTTCTTTTTCCAATAACCTGCAAAACAAAACAATTGTTAATAAAACCCTGTTCTGAAGGGAAGCTAGTAATGACTTTAGGGAACAGGGAATACAGCGAAAGGAGTTCTAGCCATAGCAGGGGTTTTCTTGCAATTTCGCAGAGGTGTAGGCATAAGGGTAGAGATTGGTTTTGAACCTAAAATAGCTTAACACATTGGTGCGAGGTTATAATAGTTTACCACAGAGCAGACTGAATATGTTTTTTGCAAATGGCGCAGATATTACCACAATGGTTCGGGATTTTCATTGCATTGCTTTATTTCCTTTAGCGCAGAGTGGAATAGTGGCTTATCGCAGTATAGGAATGATTTAACACATTTTTGCAGGCACGAGCAAGTGGTTTTTGCATCACGAGGTCAACAGGTAAGAATTTTATCGAACGGGTGGAAAACGGTTAATGGTTTCAGGATAGAGGATGCGATGAAGCATGGGAAGGACGCGTGGCAAGGAGGGGTCGGGTGAAACCGCCCAATTCGCAACCTCTAGGTGTTTTAAACGTTAGATGGTCAGGGGTTACGAAATGGTATATATCGTTGGATCTATGTGAGATGATCGATGGTCGAGATGGATTGCGAGGTTCAAAAGAGGTGGGAACTGGTGATTAATGGGCAGGAATTAAATGATAAAGCAGTAGGATTTATTAAGATATAATGATAGGGGATATATAGTATGGAAGAGTAAGTATAATATAATATATTATATGTTAAATAATACAAGGGGATCGAAATATACTTCTTCCATACTATATATTAATGGTAGAATTAATATAATGGAAAGATTTAATATGGTAGTGGGAATTTAAATAATATATAAACTATGGATAAAATAATATATGGGGTTAGTATATGTATGTGGAAATGGGGTTTTTAAGTAATATCAAGGAAGGATTTTGGAAATGGGACCCGATATATTTATTTATCTATTTAGACTTAGGATAGGGGGGTTTATGAGGGGAGAGGGATATTTAGGATAGAAAAATAGTTAAACTAAGGGAAAAAAGTAGTATTAGTAAAATGGAAAAGGGTAAAAAATGAAGGGGAAGGGATTTTTTACTAGGAAAATGAATTAGTAAGTATGAAATGATCAATTTGTGCTTTCCATGCCTTGTGAAAACTGTTTGTACCTACCCATCTGCTACCCTAATTTTTTTTTTCATTTGCATGGGTGCATTTAAGCTTGTTGACCCTTTATTTATTTAAGTAAGCAAACTATCTACTTCTAACCTTATAACGTCCAACGACTCATATTAAACTAGTGAGCTCGTTTGTTTCTCTACCTAACTACTGATCTGCCAAGATTAGACAGTTTGGCGAGATCTTTTATTCTCTAACTATCAACAATAAATTTAAATCATGAATGATCATGATTAAGCTGTTTGACCACCATGGATTGTGGCATTTTGGACAAGCTGCACACAATCTTTATTTTGCAGTAAATTAAATAATAGTGGAATTTAAACATGCAACACTTTCATGATCTATTTTGGTGGGTTTCATATATCTATTATTTTTTATCTTTGATTCTTTTTGTCCTTTGATTGTTATTTTAGGACATACCCTTTTTGTCATTTCTCAAGGTTAAAGAAAGAACTCATCGAGGTAACCACAAACCTACTTTTAAGCTTTAGGATCTAGCCTTCCTAATGCTCAGAGAGGGATCTCTCTATATGATTAATCTTTGTTGATTGTATTTAATTTTAGGCTAGTTATGTAGGGTAAATTGGTTTTGGAATTTTGATTTGTTTTAGTGGTGAAATCACTTACTCAGATGGATAGCTATAGATTTGTATCCCATTGGGAAAATGGAGTCAATGTGTCAAGCAGTCAGATCAGGATCATGATCTAAAATTCAATGTTTAGAGGGAAAGATAGCTGAGTTACTTCAGATCTTCAAGGCTGATGATGAAATGGTTTTGATCGGGATAAAAGAGAAATTAAAGGTTCTTAAATCCAGATTATGAGTGAAAAGGCAGAGGCCAATTGAAATCAGTGAACAATTAAGGGTTCCTTAATCTGGATATCAATTGAAAACATATAACTGATAATCAGTCAAAACATAGTGCTTTTAACATATTCTGAAATAACAATTCCTGATTTCTCATTAAAATTAAGAACACATTCAATAATAGATGGAAAACATAAGAAAATTGACAAGATAACAAGCGAAATACTCCACTGCAGTGGCCCAACACATAAATCCTGTAATATGATGCTTTATTTCCCGTGATCCAATTTGTTGACTTGAAATTGATACAAAAACCCTTAGGTTCATAATAGTATAACTAAATAAATGTTCAACAATTAATCCACCCTCAATAATTCAAATTATGAAGTATTTATACAAATTCTAAACTAGAATATCTTGAAAAAATATCAAGTTTGGTTTACAAATATCTCAAAATATATTACATAAATAGAACTTAAATAAATGACACTCAAAACTAATGAATCTATTTGGAACTATATTTATGGATTGATGGTGACAAATAAGAGAAATTCTAATTTGATAGCAACTCTTAGTTGATGATGAGGCTTCCAAAGCACTAACTTCCTCCTTCCTTTGTGCATTTTGCTCTAGAAATTCTGCAAACTTTGGGTCCAGTGATACCTTTGTATATCTCAATCCGAGATAGATATGAAAAAAGTGAAAGATATAATTGTAGATAAATATTTCAATGAGATAAAACTCTCTCAGTTTCCCAAAATTAAGTTCCAGTTGTTCACAATATACTCTGCAAAAATATGTGTAAAACAGAATTTTGCACAATCTAAAAATTAGGTTGTGAAGATATAAATGTATTTCTCATTCTATAATACCTGTGTAAAAAGTGAGATAGGTTTTTTTAGATTGACCTATTAGGAACACAAACCTCCTCCAATGTTTCGAAATTAATCTTGGATTGGCCACAATAGTTTCTGCAAAAATATGACTTAAACAGGAAATTTCTGGAAAATGTCCCTTCCTGCTCTGTTTTCATCTTTTAACCTCATTGTTCTTTTAACTATTTTTACTTGTACTTCGAATAAAATTAATTGTTGCTGGTGAAAGTGTTTTCATCTCTATTTAACCATTACTGCCTCTGTGTTTACTTTTACAGTTTTACCTTGACTGCTCTGTCACCTAATTGTTCTGTTTTAACCTTTTTAACTGCATTCGTTCACTTGTTTTCACTTTAATAGTAAATCATTCAACTACTCATGGTTCTGTGTTTTTAGTAAAAATGATTTTTTTACTAAAGAAACATGTAAAATACCAAATGTTCCTTTGGAGAGTAGTTTCTAAGAATCTTTCACTATGCTGGTGAAAATGTTTCATCCTCTGTTCTGACCATCATTGTGTAAATTTCTTCATTCTGCTCTGCTACTATATGAAATCTTATTGTTTTAGGAAAAAAATGCGGGCTCATTTCCTTGTGAATTCTTGGATTAAAAAAATCTTTAACTAGTATTAATATGTTTATCCAAATTCTTCTTTTTCCAATATCCTGCAAAACAAAACAATTGTTAATAAAACCCTGGTCTGAAGGGAAGCCAGTAATGACTTTAGGGAATAGAGAATAAAGTGAAAGGAGCCCTATCCATAGCAGGGGTTTTCTCACAATTTCACATAGGTGTGGGCATAAGGGTAGAGATGGGTTCTGAACCTCAAATATCTTAACACATTGGTGCGAGGCTATAATAGTTTACCACAGAGCAGAGTGAGTATGTTTTTCGCAAATGGCGCAGATATTACCTCAATTTTTCGGGATTTTCATTGCATTGCTTTATTGCCTTTAGCGCAGAGTGGAACAATGGCTTATCGTAGTAGAGGAATGATTTAACGCATTTTTGCAAGGGCGAGCAATTTTCATCGCGGGGTCAACAGGTAAGCGGTTTATCGCACAGGTGGAAAACGGTTAATGGTTTCATGATGGAGGATGCGATGAAGCATGGGAAGGACACGTGATAGGGAGGGGTCGGGTGAAACCGCCCATTTTGCAAGATCTTGTTGTTTTAAACGTCGGATGGTTAGGGGTTTCGAAATGGTATAAGGGTCGTTGGATCTAAGGGCGATGATCGGACAACTGAGATGATTGCGAGGTTCAAAAGAGGTGGGAACCTGGGTGATTAATGGGTGGGGAATTAAATGATAAAGCAGAGGCTTTATTAATATATAATGATAGGGATATATAGTATGGAAGAGTAAGTATAATATAATATATTATATGTTAAATAATACAAGGGGATTGGAAAATATACATAGGCGGGGTTAATGGGTAGAGAATTAATATAATATAAAGAGTTAATATGGTAGTGGGAATTTAAATAATATATAAACTATGGATAAAATAATATATGGGGTTATTATATGTATGCGGGAATGGGTTTTAAGTAATATCGAGGAAGGATTTTGGAAATGGGACCTGATATATTTATTTGACCATTTAGACTTAGGATAAGGGGGGTTTTATGAGGGGAGTGGAATATTTAGGATAGAAAAATAGTTAAACTAAGGGAAAAAAGGAGTATTAGTAAAAGGGAAAGGGTAAAAAATGAAGGGGAAGGGATTTTTTACAAGGAAAATGAATTAGTAAGTATGAAATGATCAATTTGTGCTATCCATGCCTTGTGAAAACTACTTGTACCTACCCATCTTCTACCCTAACATTTTTTTTCATTTACATGGGTGCATTTAAGATTGCTGACCCTTTATTTCTTTAAGTAAGAAAGCTATCTACTTCTAACATTATAACGTCCAACAACTCAGATTAAACTAGTGAGCTCGTTTGTTTCTCTACCTAATTATTGATCTGCCAAGATTAGATGGTTTGGTGAGATCTATTATTATCTAACTATTAGCAAGAAATTTAAAGCATGAATGATCATGATTAAGCTGTTTGACCATCATGGATTGTGGCATTTTGGACAAGCTTCACACAATCTTTATTTTGCAGTAAAGTAAATAATAGTGTCATTTAAACATGCAACACTTTCATGATCTATTTTGGTGGGGTTCATATTTCTATTCTTTTTTATCTTCGATTCTTTTTTTCCTTTGATTGTTATTTTAGGATGTACCCTCTTTTCATCTTTTAAATATGGGAAAACTTTTGCAGAAGGAAAAGGTATGTACAATATTACAATATTTTAATAGAGTCAATTCAAAATTATGAATCCTATTATTATAGGACCCTAAGAATTTACTAAGAATGTGAAATATTCTGAGCAGCAGGTGAAGGAAAAGTTACACGCAAAACAACAAACTTTTGGTGGACAACGTTAATAAGTGAGCTCCTCTGTAAGAGTGCAGTGGAAATATAAATTCAACTTGCAAGACTCTTAGAGCAGGAAATAGATCATGCATGCTAATATGTATTGGGGATTGGTGGGGTTGAATTTGTGTTGCCTTTCTTGCATTATTTTCACATTTTATAAGGTCTTTCATTTTTTTGCAGCTGTCCATGGTTTGCAAGCCTCCTCTCCTAAGCCAAGAGGTTTTTTTCCAGGCGATTTTGTGAATCAAATTTGTATTTTATTCAAAGGATATTATTCATAAATTTTTGTGAGTCGTTTGAAGGATTTCCATTGGGGTTTGAAATCATTTTCTTGCACGACTGAAGACATAATTTTGCGAGAAGTCGTGAGCCTTGAAGGCTCCTTCCTTCATCGCTTTGAGGAGGGTTTTCATAAAAAAAAATTTCATAAATTTTTCACTAATCTGTCAAGGCTGCTAGACTAGAAATTTCTTACAAATAATTCTATTTCTATAACTCATATTTGATTGCAAGCCCTAGAGAATTTATTCAAGAAAGCTACATTTTTTTATTTTCTTTTAGATATGTTTGCTTTTGGAATGATTTTTTTTTTTTTTGAAGAAGAAGAAATTGAAGCACAAATTTTTTTGAAGGTTTTATCTAACTCGTTTATTTTGGAGGCCCCCGAAAATTTATTTTAAGGTAGCCGCAACTCTCTTTTTTTTAACGAGAATTCATAGTGGCACTTACGGAAAGTAAGTTTCAAAGGGTCCAGAGGTCCTATATTTTGAACCTAAGCTATGATACCAAGTGTAAGGAATAACCCTACTTTACTAGACCAACCCTATGCTTTGTTTATTATTATTATTATTACTATTTTTAAAGAAATAATATAGTAAACTAGGAATTAAACCATAAGCATACAACATTGGAAACTCAGGAAAATTAGTCACTTATATCAAACATCCATGAATTTAAATTCATTATGCATACATCTATTTTACATGTTAATTATAGGCACAATGAAGTAATATATAAAAAAAAACTCTATAAATAACACAAGTACTGTTCACCCAAAGATGAGATTCAATATTGACTTGCCGCTACTTGAAATCCATCATTTTCCTCTACCTCCAAGAGTGAATGTTGACGTGCTTAATCTAAATTTAATGACCCACTGGTTGGCCTCCCAACCTACTCTTTGGGTACTCTCCTTCTCCACGGACCCCCAAGCTGCAATGGGGTTTTACAATGAAGGAATGTGCTAGCTGATAGAGGTGAGAACTCCTTGACTCAAGAGTCCCCTCTCTAAAGTTCTCTACCTCACCAAAATCAACTATAGCTTGTAAAAAATCACACCGATATAATCTCCTCCATCCAAAAATAGGGTAAGAAAAATTCCTTTTCCCATGGCTTTCCCCTTCTTTTATAGAAGGCTTCATAGGTGACACTTGGAATTTCATGCATAATTATTTATTTTTATTAATAAAAAATTTTATTATTCACCCACCCATGTGTCACCCTCTCACCAAGACCCTCCAAAATAATTTACTTAAATATTATTTTAAAATAGTATTTTCCTCACCCCAACAAGACTTCTTATTTCTTCTCCTAGTTGTCTCTTTATCCCCCCTTTTTCTACTCCTTAATTTGTGTTTATTACTAAATTTAACTGATAAGTCTCAGATTTTGTCCCCTAACTACCTCCTAATTTAACTCAATTTTCCTCTTAAATGGATATTCTTATGTTGGCTCTTGCCACATGGAGGTTCTCTAAATTTCTCCAATTTTAATTTATTAATCTTATTTTAATTCACCACCCTTTTCTCTTAATGAAGTTTTTAATTATTTTATTATTACTCTTTATACTTAACTCTATGTCCCTCTTTCCCCCCTTTGGCTAATTAAGCTACTTGTGTACATTATCCACTTAATATTTTTCAACATGGAAAGGAGTAGAGTTCTCAGGGTAAAATATTTTATTTCTTCGTATTCTTCCCTTAACCTAAGTTTTATTCTTGATTTAATTTCCTTGGTTCTAACATCCTATACCACTTTATATGAATTAGTAGTATTTCCTATCATGATTGTATTTATTATTATTATTTTTAATGATGTCAAGGGTATCAAGTTGGTCATGCCCTTCAAGAAATTCCCTTAAAAGTTCCAAGGGTGCCATGACTAGCATTTTATTTGTGATGCCAAGGGTGCCAAGTTGGTTGTGCCTTTCAAGAACTTCACTTGAAGTTCCAAGGGTACCACACCACATTCCCTTCAAGCATGCAGTGGCTATGAGGGGAAAGTATAGGTGCAACGACAGAGACCACTATCATCTTGTATGTTGTCTGCTATAGTGAGACCAATGGTGTTGGGGCTCAAGGAATCTGTCTTGATGTGCGCCCCCAGGAAATCCTCGTGAGCGACCCAAATTTTGGACCTACCCCCACAACATCATGATCTTCAAGGTGAAGGTTTCTTGAACTTTCCAGTCTAAGTCAGGGTGGGAGTGCTAGCGGGTGAGATCAGGGACATTGTCCCACCCCCCCCATGTTGTTCCATCCAATTGTACAACTCCATCACCCGTTTATGATTCATTTGTCCAAGAAACTAACATGTTCCTACAACTATAAACATATCAATAGAGTATATATATATATATATAGCAAGCTTAAAACTGTACTTAGAATTTCAAATAAAAAATATTAATTTCTATCAAACCAAATGTCGTCAACTCATCATATGTGAGTGCCTATGGTGTTTTCCTATCATTCTCAATAATCATCAGTAAAAAAAGTTTCTCAGTGTTAGTCATTATCATAATAACATCATCGACATGACCTATTTTTCATTGTGAATCAGAACAAATGTAAGTAGCTAACATAGGGGACACATCCATCATGGTTATCATAATCCATAAATGGGAAATAAACATATCCATCCAAGCCATCATCATCTTAAAATCAATAGAAAACATACCTATCCATCAAATATATCATCATCATGATATCAATAGAAAACTTGCATATCCATTAATGCTACAATCATATCAATATAGAATATACATAGCCATTAATGCTATCATCATCATAGTATCAATAAATAACAAACATAACCATAATTTCCAATCATAATATATGTTGGAAATACTGAGAGGGGGGGTGAATCAGTATTCCTTTCAATTAGAGCATTAGTTAATATTCAATTATTATCAGTGTTTGTACAATGATAACAACAAATAAAAGGAACACAAATGCACACAGATTTTAAGGTGGAAACCCACTTCGGGACAAAAACCACCTAATGCTTTTCTAATAATTCTTTAATATTCAACTCCAATTGAAAATAAAGCTCCGACTTCTTAGAATCTATAAAATCATTCTTCTCTAGCTCCCACTGGATGGACACTCCAATGCCTGCGATTCTTCAGTAGTCAACTGAACAGATGCCACAACACCCAATGAGCTACAACTCACCCTAGCACCACCCTACCCCCCTATAGAAGAATAAAAGAAGAATGGACTCATGTACCAGGGAAAATGATCCACTTTACAATGATATAGAATGATGTAGAAGAAGAAGACACACTAGACCATAACCCCAACTATGACACAACCACCTAATGATGATCCTAGATGTCCCGACACTTCCTTTTCAACTCTTGGCAGATAAACACTAGTAGAATTTTTACAATAATGTATTTACAGTGACTGTATGCAGTGCTGCCCACTTAAAGACTTCATGTGATGAACTTCTTGCTGCTGTTCTGCACCTTGGTTGCTTCTCTTGTCATGCTACCCTCTACTGCACCTTGCCTTGCTTTACTGCCCTAGAAAGTCTGGTCCTTTGCAGCCCTTGACAACACATTATCTAGATTTTTCTTGCCTTCTAGGAGCTTGATATTGAATCTGGTGTATCTTGATATTGATCCCCAATATCTAATTTTCAGTCCTGTAGTAGTCCTCTGAGTAGTATTTCCAATTTCACAGTCTGACCCAATTTGGATTCTTTAAGAGAGATTTATGCCCAATCTCTCAAAATGCCCTAATTATGGACTATTTCAGTAGAGCCAACTTGTACAGAGTGCTACGTGTCACTGTTTCTTCATTCGGATATGAAATTTATAGAGAAAAAACAATAGTTCGTGCACTATAATCCACATTTTACAGAATTCCAATCCAATACTTAGAAAGAGAGTTATGACAATTTTCCCAAAGTCACTTCTTTGAGATGAATTTCAGGAGCCTGCAAAAACACTAACTTCCACAGATCATATCTCCAAAAATATTGCACACCTTGATCTAAAATTTTCACAGGTGCTTCCTCAGGATTTCGGCTTTGCCTCATAAAAATTTCAGCTTTTTCACCTTCATAGAAAAAATTTAGACCGAAAATTCCACGATGACCTGTTTTAGATGGCGAAATCCCTTGTATAAGGAGGATATGAGGATCACAATTTATATAATGCTTAGGTTGAGAGGGGCTTCAACAAGTGAACATCGGAGGGATTTTAGGAGCTTAAAAAATATTAATTATGACTATTCAATGACCCATGCCACAACCACATGGGGTTTTAGCCCACTAACTGGGGTTACAAACTTCAAACAAGAATATCTCTCAAACCGTGAAGAATTACGTGGCGTGCCATATAACAATGGAAACATCTAGACAAGAAGAAACCATCAAAAGCATTCTTGACCCAGAATATAGTTTGGTAGGTCAAAATTCCCATGCAATATTTGTGCAGCCCCTGATGTTGCTTGGGTTGACATCAATGACAACCGCTGATCAACAATCTCCCCATTTGGCATTGATGGCAACACAAGTACTCCCCCTGCGATCATGACACCTCTTCCTACAACATTATCTCCCCCTTTGACATCAATGGCAAAGGGTAACTCACACAACCATCCTGCGGACCTGTACACACTTCCACTCCCCCTTTATATTATGAATAAGGAAAATCTAATGATAACTTGGGAGAATCCCAAGCTTCTGGCGAAGATATTCAAATGCTTCACGAGGTAAAGTTTTAGTGAAGATATCATCGATTTGTTCTTTTGTACCAACATACTCAAGTTTGATATTATTTTTAGCGACTTGTTCTCTAAAAAAATGATATTTTATTGGAATGTTTTTTCTTTTAATGCATGACAGGATTCTTGGAGATGTTGATGGCACTAGTGTTGTCACAGAATATGGGAATAAGGTCACTGAATTGTACTTGAAGATATTGCAAAGTTTGTTTCACCCAAAGGACTTGAGTACAACATGATGTCGTTGCAATGTATTCTGCTTCCACTATAGATAACGAGATTGAGGCTTGATTTTTGCTCAACCATGATACAAGACAACCACCTTGGTTGTTGCTCTTATCATGCTACCCTCTGCTACACCTTGCTTTGCTTTGTTGCCCTAGAAATTCTAGTCCTTTGCAGCCCTTGACAACACATGATCTAGATTTTTCTTGCCTTCTAGGAGCTTGATATTGAATCTGGTGTATCTCTATTATTTCAGACCCTAATATCTGATTTTTGGTCATATAGTAGTCCTCTGAGTCATCTTTCCAATGCCACAGGTTTGACCCGATTTGTATTCTTCAAGGGATAGTTATGCCCAATCTATCACAATGCCCTAATTATGGATTATTTTAGTAGAGCGAACTTGTACGGTGTGCCATGTGTCACTGTTTCTTCATTCGGCTCTGAAATTGATAGAGCGAAAAATATAGTCCTTGCACTAGTACTCTTACGATAATCAATGCTTCCTGCCCAATCTGCATCTGTAAAGGATTTAATAATGAGATTTTTACCCTTGGGATACCACAAGCCATATTCTTCTGTGCCCTTTAGATATCGAAAAATTCTTTTGATGGAAATAATATGTGATTCTTTTGGTTCTGCCTGGAATCTTGCTACTTGTCCAACTGCTTGCATAACATCTGGCCAGGAGGTTGTTACATATAGAAGACTACCAATCATAGATCTGTACAACCTTTGATCCACATCCTTTTATGAGTCGTCTATGCTCAATTTGCAACCTGTTACCATCGAAATAAGGACGGGTTTGCAATCTTCTATTTTGAATTTCTTGAGCATTTCCTTGATGTACTTCGCTTGACATATAAATATTCCTTTCTCTTGTTGAGATATTTGAAGCCCTAAGAAGTATGTCAGCTCATCAATTAAAGACATCTCAAACTCACTTTGCATATTTGTAGAAAAGTTCTTACTTAGTCGATCATCCTTGCTACCAAATATTATATCATCCACATATACCTCAATGATTGTTAAATTATATTTATCTATTTGTACATAAATATTTCTATCAACAATACCTTTCTTGAACCCTTTTTGACATAGATATCCATCAAGACGAGCATACCATGCTCTGGGAGCCTGCTTGAGACCATATAGAGCCTTCTTTAACTTGCAAACATAGTCTTATTTTTTTGATAGTAGAAAAACTTAAGGTTGTTCGATGTAAACTTCTTCTTCTAATTCTCCATTCAGAAATGCTAACTTAACATCCATTTGGTAGACTTTGATTTTTCTTGAACATGCATAGGCGAGAAACATTCGGATGGCTTCCATTCTAGCAATTGGTGCAAATTTTTCATCGAAATCAATTCCTTCCACTTGTGCATAGCCTTTGCAAACCAATATTGCTTTGTTTCTGGTAACCTGTCCATCTTCATTCAATTTGTTCCTAAACACCCATTTAGTCCCAATGACATTTTTATCTTTTGGTCGTGGAACTAATTCCCAAGTGTTATTCTTCTCGATTTGATCCAATTCTTCATTCATAGCTACTACCCAATGTTCATTATGGCTAGCTTCCTCAAAACTACTAGGCTCAAAGGTTGCTAGAAAATCAATGTGAGATTGTTGTGATGAACGAAGTTTTCGACCTTCATTTATGTCACCAATGATTTGATTTGATGGATGGTTATTTTGAATCCATTCTTTTGTTCTTCTTCTTGTTGTTTTGGTATATCTTAATGATCAGTATTTACTTCTTCATGGTTGATAGTTGCTTCTTATGCTAGAATTTTATCTATGTCTTTTTCAGCCTCTGTCTCAAGTTTCAAAGATTCTAGATCCTCATCATTATTCGCTAGAACACCATCTTTGTCAAATGTAACATTTATGCTCTCCACTATCTGTTTTAGTCTTAGATTATAACATTTATAGGCCTTTCTTTTGCGTGAGTAACCAAAAAAGATACCTTCATCAACACATGATTCAAACTTACCCAAATTTTGATCTTCTCTTTTGATATAACATTTGCTTCCGGAGATTCTGAAATATTTTACATTAGCTATTTTTCCTTTCCATAATTCATATGGGGTCTTGTTGCAATTATTTCTGAGAAGACTTCAGTTGATAATGAATATTGTTGTATCAATTGCTTTAACCCATAATTTTTCATCCAATTTTGAGTCCTTCCACATTGTTCTACCCATTTCCTGTATGGTTCTGTTCTTTCTTTCAGCAACTCCATTTTGTTTAGGTGTTCATGCTGTTGAAAATTGTCTTTTTATTCCATTTTTGTCACAGTATTGCTGAAATAATTTGGAAGTGAATTCTCCACCATTATTTGATCTTAAACACTTTATTTTCAAATCAGTTTCATTTTCGACCAACTCCTTGTAGATCTTAAAGCAGTCAAATGCTTCATATTTTTTCTTTAAGAAACTGATGGTTGTCATCCTGGTATAGTCATCTATCATTAACATGAAATATAATTCTCCATATAAGCCTTTTGTTCTCATAGGACCACATAGATCAGTAGGTATCAATTCCAATGGATGTGATGCAAAGTGTTCTTTTGTTTTAAATTGAACTTTTGTCTGCTTGCTGTGCCGATAGGCCTCACATAGTGTGTTGGAAGGTTTTGAGATTTTCGACATTTCTCGTACTGCTTCCTTTTTGCTTATCCTGACAAGATTTTCATAGTTTATGTGACCCATTAGTTTGTGTCATAACCAGCTTTCATATTCTTTATCTAGTAGACATGCTTTAGTTGCTTCATCTAGAACATATATGTCGTTTGGAGCTCGATTTGCTGTAGCCACAATTTTACCATACCTGCCTTTCCTGATTTCACATTTTGTGGAGTTGAATAGCATTGTGTGTCCTTGATCACACATTTTTCCAACACTGAGCAGATTGTGATTCATTTTTTCGACCAATAGAACATTCTTGGCTATAATGGCTTTACTTCCGAGAGTGACGGTACCTGATCCTCTAACATTTGAAGATCCATCACTTCCAAAGGATACAGTTCCATCCTTCTTCTCTTTCAGAGATAAAAATTTCCTTATATCTCCAGTCATATGCGTTGAGCAACTGCTGTAAACATACCACACATCTTTGTTGTTTTGAGCCTTAAGAGAGAGAGCACAATTATCAGTCTTCTTCTTCTTCCATGTTCGTTCATTCTGTGGCTTCAAATATTCTTCTGGAGGATTTTCAAGTCTACATTCTCTGGCTATGTGTCCAAAGTTCTGACATTTGTAACATTCCATATTATTTCTTAAATTTTCAAATATATTGATGTTTCATTGAGCCCTGGGAGGTTCATATTTGAAGGATCTCCTAGAATTGTATTGGTTCCTAGGGTATGTGCGACATTCTACAACTTTATGACCAAATTTTCCACATGAATAACAATAGCCATGAAAAATATGCTGGTACCTGGATGGAAATCATCGTCGAGGAATCATATTCCAAGGATGTGCTTGCGAATCTTGTCCAATGAAGTCTACATGCATATCAGATCTCATAGGTTCATTGCATTTTGTTGTAGAAGGTCTTGCTTCTTCTTCTTTGTAACTAAGGCTAGTTATGTCGTTGTAAGATCGTTGATTGTTGATTATTTCTTCCAATTCCCTTGAGATGTTAGCATAGTTTTGGACAGTTTTTCCCTTCTTCACTTCCTTACGTAGTGAGACTACTTCAGCTTCTAATGCTTCCCTTTCTTGGTTGCTTTCTTCCAACTTCTTTTGAAGTGACTCTTCAATACATTTGTGTTCTTCAGCTTCAATTTTGAGACCTTGAACTTGTTCTTCAAGAGTATTGGAACGGATCTTCTCTGCCTTGAGATCTTTTATAAGCTTGACTGCTTCCTTAGAAAATTATTCTATGGTCATTCCTTCTTCTTCGTTGTTTGATACCTCTTGTTTATTGTGCTTGGCCATAAACTATACTCTCTCATTGGCTTCTTCTTCACTATTATTGTCTTCATTGGATTATGAGCTATCTTCTTTAGAGAGAAAGTTTCTTTTGGATCTTTTCTTTTTGAATTTCTTAAAGCCTTTCTTTCCTTTTGAGTTGCCATCACTTCTGTTCGGACATTTTGATATGAAATTCCCAACCTCACCACAACCGAAACATATCAATGAAAATTTACCTTTGAATTTTCCCTTACCAATTTTTAGTTTTCTCGTAAAGTAAGCATATTCTTCATCTAAAAGACCTTCTCCATCATCTCCCTTTTCTTCACACTTGCAGGGGCATGTATTTTCAATTGAAGGTTGTTTGTCCTTATTGGTTTTCTTAGATGAAATGAACGTAGTTTCTAGATGTGAAGAACCCTCTTTTTAATCAAGTCTCATTTCATATGCTATGAGAACTCCATGTAATTCCTCTTTGCTAAGTTTTTCTAGATTTGCACTGTATTCTAAGATCGATACCTTTGGGTTGAATCTCCTTGGTAACGTTCTAAGAATATTTCGTATAATAGTCTTCTCGTCAATTGGCTCTCCCAATCCTTCTAGAGTATTGGTTATTTCATCAACGTATTGGAAGTATGCAACAATGTTGCAATCTTCTTTCATTTTTAGTTGCTCAAATTTTTCTCTATAGATTTGAAGCTTTGATTCTTTGACATTTGAGTCACCTGCATATATATTATCAAGGTTAACCCATACATTTTTGGCGGTTTTACAACCTAACACTTTATGATAACAAGATTCAATAAGTCCACTAATAATAATATTCTTTTCTTTTTCATCATTTACCAAATTATTCTTACCTTTTTCATCCACGGTTGATGCAAATCCATTTTGAACAATGTCCCATACTTCGTAACCTTGTGCCAAGAGATAGACCTCCATTCTTCCCTTCTAGAGTGCATAATTGTTTTCGTTGAATAGAGGTACACCAGTATTGGTATGCTCCATGACCTCCTTCCAACTGTTAAACTTCTATTGAAGGAACCAAGCTCTGATACCAATTTTGATTCTTCAAGAGAGAGTTATGCCCAATCTCTCATAATGCCCTAATTATGGATTGTTTTAGTAGATCTAACTTGTACGGCATGCCACATGTCACTGTTTCTTCATTCAGCTCTAAAATTGATAGAGATAAAACTTAAGTCCATGCACTATCTACCACTTTTTACAGAATTCCAATCCGATACTCAGAGAGAGAGTTATGACAATTTTCCCAAGGTCACTTCTTTGAGATGAATTTCAGGAGCCTGCAAAAACACTGACTTCCACAGATCATATCTCCGAAACTGTTACGCACCTTGATTTGAAATGTTCACAGGCACTTCCTCAGGATTTCAGCTTCACTTCATAAAATTTTCAACTTCGTAACCTTCGTAGAAAAAACGTTAGAGCGAATATTCCACGATGACCTGTTTCATATGGCGAAATCCCTTGCATAAGGAGGATATGCAGATCACAATTTATATAAATTCTTAGGTTGAGAGGGGCTTCAACAAGTGAACGTGGGAGGGATTTTAGGAGCTTAAAAAATATTAATTATTACTTTTCAATGACCCATGCCACAACCGCATGGGGTTTTAGCCCACTAACTGGGGTTACAAACTTCAAACAAGAATATCTCTCAAGGCGTGAAGAATTACGTGGCATGCCATATATCAACGGAAACATATCGACAAGAAGAAACAATCAAAAGAAAACCTGACCCAGAATATAGTAATTTGGTAGGTAAAAATTCCCATGCAATATTGGGGTAGCTCCTGATGCTTCTTGGGTTGACATCAATGATAATCGTTGATCAACAATATAGTCATTTGTCTGTATCCTCAACCTGAGGTTCTCAAAGAATAAAGTGCGGATCTTAGGGCTAAATAATGTTAAAATTCATATCACTGTCAGTCAACTAGATTAGGGAACTACACTTATTTGCAAAGTCATATTTTCCCAAGTCGAAATGTCGTGTCATTAATATCTTTAATAGAAGTTTAACCTTAGTAAAAATTACCTTGCAATTCATAGCCCTCAATCATATCGGCCATCCTTGAGTCAGTCTTGAATCAGTCCAATTTTATCCTCAAAAATTAACGTAAATTTAGTGTCATAGGCCCTCCTACGATGGGTCACTTCCTATCGACTTCAACTCATTATCTAAGAAGTTGACCTAGAAACACCTTAACTACCTTGGAGTCAGCATGCCTTAATGATAGGTTTCTCGCCTTCGACAATATGTTCTCATCATTAACTTCCAATCGAATGATTTTATGAGTTTTTGATTTCAAGACATTCATTCACACTCCATAGATTGTACTGGGGTACCTTGAGAACCATTTTCATGATCGATGGTTTCTCTCACACTTTTTAATGGTTCATATCATTGATCGATAATAAAGTGGTTTCTACCATGTTCGACTTCGATACATTCACTCGCATGGTCACATTCGTGCTATGGATTGACAGAAATGGAGACCAAGACCCTGGATCTAGTTTCATCTATTTAGGTTACGTGGAGTTTTTAAATGCTCATGATTGTAAATATAGATCCATGTTTGATGGCTATGTCCATATTGTGACTACTGTTGATGTGGATATTTGCTAATTTTGGACAACTAGGTCCAAACTCCATGTTATTATGCTCAGATGAAGATGCCAATGTTTTTATTGGATTCATATTTCGAAGAGGTGCAAGATTGATCTAAATATCATCTTGATCCGACAAGCAGAACATCTATTTTGAATTTTTTCAAAATATGTGGAGTTCAGCCTGAAATTAAATGTAGGCTTCAAGCCCCAGCAGTTGTGTCACACAGCCTCACCGATTGATATAAATAGGTCAACGTTGGAGGTCATTTTCAATCATCCATCATATCACCTTCTCTCTCTTCATCTGATTGGTTTGATCATCTATTGGAGTCTCTTCTTCGCTCACACAGAGGGAAAAGAAGCAGCTAGGGTTCTGAACTATCTAGGGTTTCCAGCTCAGAAATTGACCAGTGTTGAATTTGATCAATGCTTGGTCAAATTGACCTGAAACTCTCCCTGAACTTTTGCGACTCCACTAACGTTTTGTAAGTTTATGTGGTTGTGCCTTCTTTTGCAGGATACCTTTGTCTATGCTGGAGAGCGGAGCTGACAGTCCTTGGATCTATCTTGCAGTCCCTAGATTCACTTTGAGTGATAGACTGAAGAAGATAAACTCCTAATCTTTTTTACTTGGAGGAATTTCACGCGTTTTTTCCTCACAGATGCGCGGGGCGCGCATTCAGTGCTAACCTGCGCGCAGGAAAGCGTACCGGTCACGGAGTTTTGCGCGCAATTTATAGAATGAGATTTCTCTCCCAATATTCTATTTATTTATGCTTGTAAGGTGCTTTGCAGCCCCTAATGTATCTGCCAACACTTTTTGTGATACCCACAACTTGTTAGAACTCACTTCTAGCTTCTTTCTGTAGGCTTAGAGTTAGTTTTTTATTCAAGTTGATTTTTGAAAAAAATTCACATAGTTTAAGTAGGGGGGAAATTAACTTGCGTTCCGAAAAATTTAGGTTTTGAAAATTTTTGATATTCACACCTAGATAACTAGTTCAAGTAAGTGGCCCAGGACCACGCATGCATAGCTAGGTTTCTTTCCTTTAGTGTAGAAATTGTTTAGTTTAGTCCAATTATTGCATTAGGAATTGCGGGATTAGGATCGAATTGTATATAAAAGAGAAAGTAATCTCTGCTACCTTTGCACCCTCTGGTGATCCTAGGTAAGCATATGAACGCTCTATATTCACAATTTAGCATCTCCCTTTAGTTATTCACATAGATTAACTAGGAAAATTTGAAAGCGGCCCATTATCCGCACATGTTTTCCATTTGAGCCAGGAACAATATAACATAGTTTAAATAGGGGTTTTTTGTAAAGGATCATTGATATCCACACATTCAAACTATTTTCTTGTTCACCTTACGCTCACACACACTCACCCACTAAGCAAATAAAGACACCTAAAACTAACTTAACCAAAGTCACTAAAATCTCCCCACAGGGGCCACAAAAGAATTTATAGTTTAAGTTAGGATCAAGGGGGTAGGCATCTAATAATACACCTTGATCATAATTCATATTGAAACATAGAATTTGTGTATTTAGGGAGCTTCAAATCCACCTATCAGCCCATGGCAAAGAAAACCCGAGTGCGACAGAGACCCGATTTAGAGGGGATTAGGCTTAGGCGCAGTGTGTGCGGTATCAGTTGGGGCTACCTGACCTGGCTAATACTCGGTAATTTTAGCTTATCACCAAGAAGCCCAAGACTTGAATGCTCATGTGGGACGATGGTTATTAGTGGCCAAAAACTAGGACATCCTTTACCCTATAGGTGACTGTTGGACGGATAAATCCCTCTTACGGACAAGGGTGATCTCCCTAGTATCCTAAGGATATCTAGAAACAAACAAACAAATGTAGACCATTTTATCTAGACCATTATGCTTAAGAATTATTAATTAACTATGGAGAGATGCTCCTACCTGAATTCAAATTCTTTACTCAGTCTTCAATCCAGTCGCTCGATATGGTATTGATTCAACGTATAAATATGAAATCAAAGACAAGTAAACAAGATCAAAAGCATCTGCAAGATATGATAATTCAAAAAGAAATAATCTATCTTAGTGATAAAGGAATCCAAGAATCAAATTATTCAAAAGATAGATGAACAACTCAATGAGAAAATAGAATCCATTTGTATTAACTTTGAATAAAAGAAGAAACCTTACAACCTTGATGCCTTGATGTTTGTACAAGTTCTTCTGGGGTCCTGAACAGCCGTTTTCCTCAGTTTGACAAGACTCCAACTCTCTGAATCAGCATAAGGCTATGGCCATGAGTATGTAATCTATCTCATGCCAATGATGCCAAATGTGGAGAGTATAATTTCTTCAACAATTCACCTCAAAAATACCAAGTTCTAAGTACTAACTACCAAGTACCCTTGAGACTGAAACATGGTATCAATTTATAGCTGAAGGAAGGTAGTTTATGTTCCAATAAGGAAGGGATAAAGCCCTCTCATCATGGGATTTTAGCTCCAAAAACCAAGGGATAGCTCCATTTATGAAGGAATAAAGGTTCATGAATGGAAGGGGCGAATCTCAGCCAAATAGCGCTTCTAGAAGGCCCCAGCTGGAATAATATTTGACCAACTAGGCTTCTAGAACTTACTTTTCTTCTTATTTTACCTTTTATGGGGGTCCGCAGTTTTAATGAGCAGAACGTGCGAGATGTGCCGCAGGTTTTATAGCAATAAATCGTGGTACCATAGGAAATGACTAGAAAAAGTGTGGAGTTAGAATTTTTAAGGTTTTAATAATCTTTTTCCAAATTCTAATACTTGATTTGGGAAATTAATGTTTTTAGACCTCTAAGGGAGTAATAAATAGGTAATGATGAACCCATATAGACAACTAAATGTCATGGTGACAAATTTTATTGTAACAGATTGCCCTCTAAAGTGCGAAGTCTGAATAATTCTGAAGAGTGAAGTGCTTTATCATTCCGAGGATCAGGCTGCAGGCACACTGGTTGAAACCCTGAAAAATATTCAATGCAAGCATATATATATATATGTATATCATTGTTAAGGTAGGAATTCCCATACTCAAAACAAAACTAACTACATGTTATGATATAGAAATGATTTTAGAAATACATGAAGTAGTAGGCACAGCATGGACGCAACCATCTGTTATAAATAGTCTACTGTATAATGAATAATAAAATTCCTTGCAGCTTGGATGGTGGAAACTAGATCTAAGGTCTTGATTCCTGCTTCTCAAACTAGTACGATTCTATCCATGCGATTGATTGTGTCGAAGTCGAACATGGTAGAAACCACTTGATTACCAATCAATGATGTGAATTGTTAACAAGTGTGAGAGAAACCACCAATAATGAAAATGGTTCTCAAAGTACTCAGTACAATCTATGAAATGTGAATTTGTGATCTGAAGTCGAATATTTCACATAATCGTTCGATCGAAGGTCAATGATGCAACCTATCATCGAAGGCGAGAAACCTTCCATTAGGGCATGCAGATTCCAAGGTACTGTTAGGATTCTAGATCAACTTTCTAGATGATGAGTTGTCGTCGATAGAAAGTGATCCGTCGTAGGAAAGCCTACAACACGAAACCATTAGATCAAGTTTTGAAGAAATTTTAAGCAAGGACTAACTCAGGGATGGTCAACATGAATGGAGACAAATGTTTGCAATGAATGGTTTATTAAACTGATCTCTTGAACACATAACGACACTATAGATAGTGACGATTGACCTAAAGCTAATACCCAAAAACCGGTTGAAGACTTTCAATGTGGTTCAATTAACTGTTTGGCCAAAGGATTTTCCCAACCCAAATATGAATGTGACAAAAGTGTCGTGTTCAAGAGTGGTATACAAATTTTTGAAATGAAATAGGTCTAAAACCTCTTCCATTAGGTTCAGAAGGTCGAAATTAGCTGAAAATGATCTTTGGTTCACCTCAAACAGAGAGGTACAACTCAAAACAACTCCAACCCCAAAATGGCCCTTGTGGTCCTGAAAACTCTCCTGAAGCTTTTAGGACTCTGAAAGTCTTCAAAAAGTTCTAAAACCTCTTCCATTAGGTTCATAAGGTGGAAAATATCTGAAAATGGTCTTTGGTTCACCTTAAACATAAAGGTACAACCCAATATAGCTCCATTTCCCAAATGGCCCTAATGGCTCAAAAAGCTTCCCTGAAGCTAAAATGACTGTTGAACACCTATAATACCTCTGGAACTTGTCCCAATGCCTCTAAAATGCTGAAAATAGTTGAAAATGACTTTTGGTTTACTTCAAATGATTAAGCATAGCCCAAAACAACACCAACTCCCTCTTGGCCCTGATGGCTCTCATTGCTTCTCTGAAATAAAAGGGACTGAAGAACAACTCCAATGGCTCTACAACCTATTCCAATGGATCCAAAATCCTCAGAATACCCGAAATTTAAAAAAAAAAAAAAAAAAAAAAAGGTTCCAAAAGGTTCTGTCTATCAAAATCTATGAGCAAAACAGTATTTGCCCAATATCCCCTAAACAAACTCCACTAATTGTGGAGAAAATTCAGTTAGCACCGATAATTTTGGGCCAAATACCAAAATGGCGGAGCCGCTAACCTTAACCGTCGGGAAAACTGGTTGTTAAATTCAATGTTGAATGGGCGCATGTGAACGCTCCGTCAGAACCGCCGAGAAGACCGCCGATCCAACGGTTTAATAAACCATGGAAATATATTTTAACGTCATTTTAATAATTTGGCCACATTTCCCACGCTAACCACCAGGAAACCGTTCCATATCAACCATTAACTCCATAAGACCATGGTTCATGGCTCGAGGTCATATAACAGGTGGGGGTTGTCCCCCTTTGTCGCCGCCCACTTTTAACCCAAATTTCAAATATGTATTGACTCTGATAGTGGTTAAGAACCACACGTAGCCTGCCCAGTCGGGCCGCTTGGCTGGCAGCGCCGAGACCCAGGTTCAAAACTTGTAGACCATCAAAAATTTTACATAGCCTTCAATTCTCCGACCAGGGGGTCACGTGGCGCCCTCCGGGCCTGCCACGTGGCAGCCCATAATTGGTTAAAATATCGAAAATTCAAACCAACCACAAATCCTGCGTTGCCACTTGTCACAATATAATTGGCTAAGGTGGAATATTCCAAGGAATATTCCTTTTTTAATTTTTCAAATTTGGAAGTCAAACCTGGTCAAACTGGTCTTTTGCATGAAATTGTGAATTTTCAAACTTGAATAACTTTCACATAAAGTGTCGGATTTGAGTGTCGTTCACGATGTCAGGATCGTAATGCCGAGGCCTATCCGGTCGTTTAGGTTTCAAGTGATTTTGAACACTTTCAATTTTGAGCTTTTTCCATAGCTCGGACTTGAGCTCTTGATCACACCTCCCAAATGAGAAGATTTTGGACCCCAAAAGCTCACTGAAATTCTGAAACTGAACTGTAGTACAGAAAATGAGAGAGTAACAACATCCTCTTCTCTTCAGCCTCTAAAATTTTCCTGACTTGCCAACTGTTCACATGGAAAAATTTTATTGAATGAGCTATGTACTTGTGCTAAATCCCGACCAAGTTTTCTCACCATACCAGTCTGCCATTCTGAAACCAGCAATGACCTTTGCTGAACTTTGTGCCCTCTTTGCCTTTCCATCTCATGGAATCTTGCACCGCTTTGCACTGACACTTCGTTCTCTGCACCAATCGACACCAAAGGCTCCTTGTGTAACATACGACATCAATGGCAAGTTGAAAATGAAATGTGCTATACAATTGACACAACCATCAATGTGTCCCCACAATCGACACAAGTCGACAAAAATGTGTGACACAATCAACACAAGTCGATAAACAACAAGATACATCTTGACAAACACATGTGTATGTATCATGTATAATGAACTATATACAGTTCACTATTTACACATACAACCTCTATGTACATGTGCAACTTCAACTCTTCTTTTCAAATACCAACAACTACATCATCCCAAAAAACATGTGGGTGACTAAGAGCTGAACTAAAAGACATTTCTGCAATATAAGTGAGTATCATACTCATATTTTACACCTCCATGGCGAAATTTTGCAACAACAAAGAAATTTCTTCAACTGAAACTGCTTTTACATGCAATATTGCATCCACTTTTCAACTGAAATACATGCATACCAATCTGAAATTTGCATGTAAAAAATGAAGATGAATTACTGCAATAAGAAGTTAATCCACTTCTTACCAAGCCAACTCCATGGCTTCTTTTGCGGTTGCAATACACCTTCATGTGAATCTTACATTTCCACATCGATAACAAAATCCATAGATCCACTTATGCCAAAAAAAATTTCCTCTAGCTGCATATGCTCTGGACAACTTGTTGGATGCAAGGTCCAACAATAAGAGACATCATGTCCCTTCCTTTGAAAAAATGTGCAACTCTTAAGCACTTTCTGCGAAAGTTTTCTTTGACTCTTCTGCTTCCTTTGTGCTTTCTTTTTCAACTAGCAACTTGAAGCTACATGGTTAAATCCACCACAAAATGTGTAACAAAACTTTCTTTCATTTGAACAAGAAAAATTATCATTCTTTGCTGAAACATAATCAAATTGATCATGTGAATAATTATACCTCTTTCTCTACATGGAATGTCTATCCTTTTTTTCTTCGAAATACAATGAACTAGTAGAGGAGACAACTTTCTTTTTCAAACTTACATCATAGTTCTTGTCTTGAAAACTGATTGAACTTGAAGGCTTGCCATAAGCGACATGTTTACCCTCTAATTGCTGCAATGATGGATTAAAACAATGGCAATCATCCTTAAATAAATTTTGACATATAATCATTTTAGAACTTGGAATAAAGGTTCTCTTTAAATTTGCATCACATGCATTCAAGGATTTGGATTCTTCACCATTAAACTACTCATATCCAAGACCAACATTCTTGGGTTGCTCCACAACTGAAATAGGGTCAACCATGCCTTGTGCATGCTTGCCCAAACCTTTTCCTTCATGATAGCCCATATTAAACATTATTTTGGACCCGATGCCCCTTGTATGTTTTTCAAAAGAACCAACACACTTTTCAATTGAGGAAATTGAAGACAAGTTGGAATGGTTTACCTCTTCCTCATGCTTGTTCTTGGACAAACCTTATTGAGCTTGAAGGAGTTGTTTCTCCATGTCATGCAACCTTTGGAGAATTTCTTCCTTCTCTTCCTTCATAGCCAACAATTGTGCATGAAGCTTAACATTTTCTCTTTGATCCTCAATGAGAATCTACACCATGTCCTTCACCTTAATGAACTCAATCTTCATGTCATCATTGAAGAATCTCGTGAAGGAGGAAACTTCACTTGTAGAATAAATTGACATTATGTAAATGGTCAAATTAACAATAGTAACTTCCAAAGAAAATTTCTTAAAGCTTTCAAACAAATGACAAGCTTTTAACCAAATGTCAGTAAAGACCCCTTCTTATTCAAGCAGCCATAAAACAAACTCCAATAGCTTTTGTAGCAAACACTAACCAAGTGGTTTTGTTTTCCAAAGATAATATTGAGGTACTTTGGGATAAGGAAATATCCTACAACTCTTTTTTTCCTTTCCAAGACTTAGCTATCAACAATTATCTTTTCAACTCAAGAAAACTCATACAAGCAACCATTTTGCAACCAATAAAACAATCAATCTCTTACATTGTTTTAACAACTTTTGCACCAAAAAAAAATGCTCAAACTAAGCTCAAACAAATATCAACCAAAGCTCTGATACCATCTGATATGATCTGAAAATTGAAGTACTTGAAAATGTGTGCAAGTTAACCATTTCCATTAAATTAAATGTGTGCAAAATTCTCCATGTCTAGCTGATTAAACAAAGTGTTTTTGGTAACTGTTTATGAGTTTATGTGTGAAGGAAAATTAATTTAATTTGTTTTTTAACATATTAAATTAGAAATTTACAACAAGATAACTTCAGCATAACATGACACAAATTTTTGATGAGAAGTTCACCCCTCCTGGGCTACATCTGTTGGATCAAGCCTCCCAAATGAGAGCTTGTCCTCTTGTATTAAAATGCTCCAAAATGATAATACAAGTTTAAAAGTGTATCAATAGACAAATCTGAATGCAAATACTGATTCAGAAGACATGAAAAAGCTAAGAATGCCTCTCCAAATTCACTAAACAGTGAAGAATTACCATATACAGTGATTTCTTCAATAAGGCCCTAACGACTCTTTAAACGCCTTTGAAGCTTTTCGGGCTGTATAAGTCCTAAAATAGGTCTAAAACCTCTTCAATTAGGTTTATAAGGTCTAAATTAGCTGAAAATGATCTTTGGTTCACCTCAAACAGAGAGGTACAACTCAAAACAGCTCTAACCCCAAAATGGCCCCGGTGGTCCTGAAAAATCTCCTGAAGCTTTTCGAGCTCTAAAAGTCTTAAAACAGTTCTGAAACCTCTTCCATTAGGTTCAGAAGGTGGAAAATAGCTGAAAATGGTCTTTGGTTCACCTTATATAGAAAGGTACAACCCAATACAGCTCCATTTCCCAAATGGCCCTGATGGCTCAAAAAGCTTCCCTGAAGCTAAAATGACTGTAGAAAACCCCTACTGCCTCTAGAACCTATCCCAATGGCTCTTAAATGCTTAACATATTCTAAAATGACTTTTTTTTCACTTCAAATGGTTAAGCATAGCCCAAAATAGCTCCAACTCCCTCTTGGCCCTGATGGCTCTCATTGCTTCCCTAAAGTAAAAGGGACTGAAGAACAAATCCAATGGCTCTAAAACCTATTCCAATGGATCCATAATCCTTAGAATACCTTAATAAAAAAAAAAAATTGTTCCAAAAGGTTTTTTCTATCAAAATTTATGACCAAAACAATATTTGCCCAATGTCCACTAAACAAACTCCATTAACGATGGAGAAACTTCAGTTAGTGCCGATAATTTTGGCCCAAATGCTAAAATGGCGGAGCCACCAACCTTAACTATCGGGAAAAATAGTTTTTAAATTTAATGTTGAATGGGCGCATGTGAACGCTCCGTCGGAACCGCCAAGAAGACCGCCGATCCAACGGTTTAATAAATCGTGGCAATATATTTTAACGTTATTTGAATAACGTGGCCACATGGCCCACGCTAACCACCAGGAAACTGGTCCATATCAACCATTAACTCCATAATACCATGGTTCATGGCCCGAGGTCATATAACAGGTGGGGTTTGGCCCTTAAGGGTTGGCCCCCTTTGCTGCCGCCCACTTTTAAACCAAAGTTCAAATATGTATTGACTCTGATAGTGGTTAAGAACCACACGTAGTCTGCTCGGTCGGGCCGCCCGGTTGGCAGCACCGAGACCCGGGTTCAAAACTTGTAGACCATCAAAATTTTTACATAGCCTTCAATTCTCCAACCAGGGGGCCACGTGGCAGCTCGTAATTGGTCAAAATATCGAAAAGTCAAACCAACCACAAATCCTTCTTTGCCACTTGTCACAATATAATTGGCTCAAGTGGAATATTCCAAGGAATATTCCAGGGAATATTTTGAGGAATATTCTAAGAATATTCCTTGGAATATTCCTTTTTTAATTTTTCAAATTTGGAAGTCAAACCTGGTCAAACTGGTCTTTTGCATGAAATTGTGAATTTTCAAACTTGAATAACTTTCACATACAGTGTTGGATTTGAGTGCCATTCACAGCATGAGGATCGTATCACCGAGGCCTATCCGGTCATTCAGGTTTCAAGTGATTTTAAACACTTTCAATTTTTAGCTTTTTCCATAGCTCGGACTTGAGCTCCTGATCATTCCTATTTATAATTTACAGGTCCTTTATTGTTAAGTTTTAACGAGTCCATTATAAGTGAAACTCGGTGTTTTTCAATTTTAGGGAGTCGGAAGAAAAACTTAAGAAAACTCTGTGGGTGTACTTTTTCGTAAATTTAGTCTCTCAAGCCCGAAAAAGGATAAAACAATGCAGGAGAGAACTCTATTGACCATGATTAGTCAACGTATACCTTTTTCGTAAATATTCCATTTCAGTCTGGAAAAGGGGTAAAATTATACTGAAGGAACGACTGTTCATTTCCTTTAACGAGTTCAAATAATCATGTACTCGACAATCTTTTCATATTTAGAGAGTCTGAAAAGGGCTTAAAAGAGAACTCCAGGGTTTCGCTTTTTCTGTAAGTTTTAACGAGTTCGAAAAAGTGATAAAAAGGTACCCATATGGTGTCATTTTTTTTGTAAGTTTTAACGAGTTCGAAAAAGTGACAAAAAGCATACTCATTGCCAAAATGTTTATTTCACCTGAAAATCCTGTATTTTGCACAAAAACGCAAAAAATTAAACATACATGTTTTAGATAAGTAAAAATTATTTGAAAAACAACCTTTCAAAGTGGAAAATAAATAAAATATTATTTTATCTATTCAAAAAATCTTATAAAAAGTAGTTCAACCAATTCATTTTTACCATTTTCATCCAGAGTGAAGGTTGAGAGCTTTTGGTAGAAAAAGTTTCGAAGGAGATATCAGAAAAACTGATTGCTCGAATCCAAAACCGTCGAATCCAGGTAATCCACAACACATTTCTCTTCATTTTCATCCGTTTACGTTCTCTTTTTAGGCTTTAAAATCATTTTTAAGAGAAAAATAGGTTCAAAAAATCGCTCTCGGGGTACCGCAGGTAATACACACAATACCCGCAGACCCCGATAATTTTCCAAAGGAAAATTATCGATGTCTCGCACTTTTCATGTATAACGCGTGCGGTAGCTTGCACTATCTTAGTGAAAAAAGTGCGGAGGTGCCATGAACAAAACAAAAATATGATTTCTCTCAAATTAAGCCAAATTGTTCCATTCTAACTGGATCTAATCTTTCAATGTGTCTTATTGCAGCGTATCCACAATGCTTGAATGGAGAGAACGTGAACATGAGGCAGTAGATGAGGCAAATATAGGAAGTTTACCCACATTGTGTGTATTGAGAAACTGTGGATTATACAAATATTGGGAAATGCAAGGCATGAGGACTCAAGTAGAGCTCTTAACATGGTTGGTGAACAAGTGGGACATTCAAGAACAGTGTTTCATTATCGGTGATCAACGACTCGAAATTGAGCTGGAGGATATATACTTCCTTACAGGTTTGTCCAAAAGAGGAGAACCTATTTCCTTGTTTGGGGCTAGGCAAGGTGGCCAGCCTATAACTAGCTATCGATAAGAATTTTGTAACGAAGAGGTTGATCCAAAAGACAACCGCTTTGATATAAAAACCATTATTCATCTTGAACTCAAAGTAGTTGTGTTCACAGTGACTAGATTGTGTGGGAGTGAAACTCCACACCTGGCTACTAAAGCCTAGATGCAGACAGTGGTTGAATGCTCTAGAGGCACCATATTCAATTGGTGTGAAGGAGTATTGGCTAATGTAAAATTCCAATTGACCAGAGCTAAGAACGCAAAGTTAAAAAACTTTGGATATGGAGCTATCGTAGTTTCTTTTTCTCTGGAGAGGATTCCATCTCTTGCCCCCCAGCTTATCTCAGTTGATGCTGGTGGAATTAGAGAGCCTCGGATGGTTCGCTGGGTACAAGTGATGGCCCATCATGGAGAGGTTTTTGAGATGGTTCGATTTACACCCACATACTTTCATTGGCTACAGAACCAGATCTTCGCCATTGAATATTTTCCATATGTCGGGATAGATTTCTGCAATGACCCTAATATGCCTCTTCCTCCAGGAACAAAATGGGACGAGTCAGGTAAATGAATCATTTTGATGTGTTTTTAACTCTAATTTTTTATTTTTTATTTTTCAATCATCTAGTATTGATGACAAAAATTTAAATGCAGATGTTGGTCCACGAAGATCAGCCAATCTTTGTCGCTTCGAGAGGAAGCGAACAGATGCTATTGCACCGCCAGAGAACCAAGAAGCAGAGATTCTCACTGATTTGGAGCAGAACCTGGAGAGGTTGACCAGAGACATACCAGAGACTAGTATGGACGATATTCCTCTACGCCTCCAGAGGCATGTTGCTGGCGTTCCTGGCCAGTTTAGGAGATATCTGCATAGAGTGGCATGAGTGATAGTGTATTATCATGATCATCACCATGGATAGTGGATGATTATCACAAACCATTGTATTTTTTCTTTTTGTATCACTACCTTTCGGATCATAAGGTGTTTTAAACCTATGATCCTAGATGATGTAATATTTTTTGAACACAAACTTTATCTATGATATGACTACTTTTACCGGCTATCTTGTTCAACATATATCGAATGTTGTTTTAATTTACTTTTTAATGTCGCAAATGTCTATTTATAACATTATTAGCTAATGCATCGGCCAATGTATTTAATATTATTGGAATGTGTTGATATTCAATGTAATCAAACTGTCTTTCCAAGAGACGAACCTTCAAAAATAATCTCAGTAACACTGGATTTTTAATTGTTTATATTCTGTTTAAATGTAATACAATGAGTTTTGAATCTAACCTAATGATAAAATGCCGAATTCCAAATGAAATGGCATCAGATAATAACTCAATCACTGCACTATATTCTGCAACATTATTCATTGTTTGACCAAGGCTTACCCCATGCATAGAAACTAACTCATCGGTGGGTGAATAAATGACCCAAGACGCGAAAGATATATTTCGTGTACTACAACAAGCACCATCAGCAAAACCAATGTACGCTTGAAGGGACGTCGACATCTGCAATATCAAGAGTAATCAAGATAAGCAGGAATAGTAGTCAACGCAAACTTAAACTAGACACACTCATCTAATCTAAAGCAACTAATCTTAGAAAAATAACTAATGTACAGATAAGATCTTCACACAAAAAATCAAGCATAATATCTCTTCAGATAAATTCCATTTCTGGGTTTATCTAAAGAGACCCCGTCATAATCAATCAATTCGTAAGCCCCTTTTGCAAGCACTCGCTTGACAATATAAGGACCATGCCACATGGGTTCAAATTTACCAGCTCCTATTTTATCGTTAGCTTGGTCATATAGCAATACTAGGTCACCTTCTAAAAAAAAACAAGGTGTAACACTTCGATCGTACTGAGATTTAATGCATTTTTTATGAGCTTCGGCTGCTAATGCAATGGTGCCCTAAGTCTCATCTAATTTTTCCAGGTAAAAAAATCATTTTTCCTCTTCAGAAGTGGCTGGTAGTAACTCTATGGCTAATTGGAGTAATGGTATTTCGCATTCAATCGGTAACACAACTTCTAAACCGTATACCAGTTGAAAAGGAGTGAACCCTATTGCAGTTTTTGCTGAGGTTCAGTGTGCCCAAAGTGCTGAGAAAAGCATAGTATGCCAATTTGATTTATGAATTCTGATTATCCTTTTAATCATAGTGGTTAAAAATTTATTGACGGCTTCAACCTGACCATTAGCCTATGGGTAATATGGAGTAGAGCTATCATGGCGCAGGCCAAGTTGGTAAGAAAGTTCAGTCATCATGATGTTTCGAAAATGACTCCCATGATCAGTAATGATAGCCTGGGGTACACCGAACCGAGCAATCACGTGATTGAATACAAATGTAGCTGCAGTTTTTCCATCTGCCGCAAATGTAGGCATCGCCTCGGCCCATTTGGTAAAATAATCTACTGCGAGAATAATATACCCATGCCCCCTGACCAAGTGAGGGTTACATGTAATGAAATAAATGCCCCATTTTTCAAAAGGACCAACAACAATTATGGGGTGAACTAGAGGAGCTGATGGTGCACACATTTTCTGATCAAAAAATTGACAATTGTGGCATTTTTGGACCACAAGAATACAATCTTTGAATAACGAAGGCCAAAAATAACCAGTGCGAAATATATTTTGGGTTGTGGCATACCCAGACATATGACTGCCACATGCTCTAGAATGGCAGTCATTCAGAATTCGTTCAGCCTCTTCATGAGTCAAACAACATCGAAATACAGAATCCGCACCATGATGATAAAATGTGTCTCCAACAATATTTTATTGTTGGGATTGGTAACAAATATTTTATCGATGTGAACGTGAAATTTCAGGCCGAAAATTTTGGGTCTAGGGATAAATGATGATATCTCCATACCAAGGATCTAACGTATGAATAAAAAACAAAGATTCATCAGTGATCGGATGCTCTATCACAGTTTATGTCTCAGTATTCGGGAAGTCACACATAAGTTCGGCAAACACCAGTGATTTCTTTGATTTGGATTTTCAAATTCTAAATCAAACTCCTGAAGGATAACTATCCATTTAGATTATTTTCCCCTGAGCAATTGTTTAGTCAAAATGTACATCATCGGGTTACAATTAGAAATCACAGTTGTTTTTCGTAACAAAATGTAATGACGAAAACGTTGGACAACTTGAACTGTTGCCAAGGCTAATTTCTCCACATGCGAGTATTTAATCTCTGTGGGATTGAGATTCCAACTGAGATAGTAAATCACATGCTCGTTGTGGAATTCACTTCCTGAACGAATACCATTCCAATAGTGGAATCAGAGGTTGCTAACTATAAAAAGTAATCTTGGCTGTAATTTGGTTGATGCAGTAACAGTGCATGGGTCAACATGTGTTTTAAAGCATCAAAATATCGATCAACGATCTCCTCCCATATGAAATGAATATTCTGTTTTAAAAGCCTGGTAAAACCTTTTGTTAACTCAGCATAGTTTTGGATAAATCTACGCAGAAATTTTCCTTCCCCTGCAAACTTTGGAGTTGGCAGAGTGAGGAAGGAGGAAGTAAATTGATAATGGCCTCAACCTTCGAAGGGTCAACACAAATGACTTCTTTCAAAATGAGAAATTCCAGTAACCTACCAAATTATACACAGAAAACACACTTGTGTGGATTCAAATGAATCTTATAATACCTACATCTCATAAAAATCGCTCATAAGTGAGTTGGATGATCTTCTCTACGTAATGAATGACCAGGTAAATCATCGAGATAAGGTTTCACAATGTGTTTAATGTCATGAAAAGCATAGGACATTTCACTTTGAAAATTTGCCTCAGCATTCTTTAATTAGAAAGGTAATTTACAGTAAGCAAAAGTTCTCCAAGGACAAATGAATGATGTTTTTCGTTGATCGACAGGGAGTATGTTGATCTGATTGTATCCGGAAAATCCATCCACGAATGAATACATTTCATTTCCAGTACAATCGTTAATAATTTGGTCTATATAAGGAGTTGGATAATTGTCTTTAGGAAAAGTTTTGTTAATATCCCTATAGTCAACACATACTCTTATTGTTCCTTGTTTTTTCGTAACAGGGATGATATTAGATACCCAATCCATTAACGGGATCGGATAAATAAAACCTGCTCTTAGTAATTTCTCAACTTCGGCTTTAATGGTAGTATATTTTCGTGGATGTATCAGACGTAATCGCTGTCTGACAGGTTTAGCATCCGGGTAAGTCTTTATTTCATGAATGACAATGTTGGGATCGATTCCTAGAATTTTTTCATAAGACCAGGAAAATATGTTGCGGAATTCTTGAAATAGGGCTTTATATGTAGAAATTTCATCTGACGTACACGAAGCACCTATATGAATGTTTTCAATAATTCCTGGTTTCACTGATATGTCAACAGGAATGGTAGAAGAAATATTCCCCAAATTTACTTCAAAATCCAAATTTGTGATCGTGATTGGACTCTGAGGTTCCTCGACATAGTCAGCTGTAAAAATAGAGGAAAAATTATTTTCAAATTTATCAATCTTAGATAAAAATGATGAACTATGATGGAGATCATCCCATGGTAATTCATCTACAGACAATAATTCATGAATGCTTTCATCAGTACGAAACACTTGTTGAAAGGATCAGGAATTGATGTTGTAGCCGAGCTTGATGTTGAAAATGATTCTTCGTTGATCACATTCATTGGATTAGCATCAGTTGATAAATGATCTGAAAATGACTGTATTGTTTGATATGCTATCTCAAAAGGACTCAAAGGCATCATGCCATTGAATGAATCCAGTTCTGATTCTAAAGGCACTATCCAAGGATCAGCAAATGGAATAGTGCTTGATGTAATCATATTGATATTAGCCATATTATGCGGTAAGTTAGGTAGAGGCATAGAAAAAGTTCCCATTAAAGCGGAATCTTTGATTAAACCTACTACTACATCCTCATAAGGGATAGTCGTTTTTCCAAAGTGCTGAATACTATCAGTAGAAGCTGGGTCAGACAAATAATATGAGAGCTGATCAAATTTCACAATATTTCCTTGATGAGGAAACATAATTATCCGAAAGACGGATGACACGACAACAGCCATAGCATAATACCAACTTCGACCCAGAAGAAGGTTGTAATCTAGAGGGGCATCAACTACTTCCACATCTAAATTAATGGTTTTTCCTTCGACTTCTATAGGTAGATCTTGTAAAATTCCGAATGGATGGAATCCTCTTCCATCAAAAGCTTTGAGGATTGTCAGTGACTAGTTAAGGGTTGGAGAACCAAGTGATTTCCAATAGTTTAATGATATGATACACACAGATTCTCCTTCATCAATAACAATACGAAAGCAACGTCTGTTTTTGACTAGTACTGGGATTTGAAAAGCCATTTGATGAGGGAGACGAGGTGTAAAATTTTCTAAATTGAATACGATGAGGTTTGAATCCTGAAGATCTACAACTCCAATTACTGATAAGAGTAATTTCCTTTGTGCTGGATAGGATTGCAACACTTCCAAGGCCGACATTGTTGAAGGAGATATTGATAAATCCTCCACAATGTTGTAATTCTGAGCAGCTCTCGCATGTGGATTAAAATCTGATTTATGAAGTACACCTTTAGCAGGTGGTTTGATTACTAAATTAGGATTCGGTTTCTCGATATGCAGTGGATCAGAAATCGAAGGAGATGTAGCTGGTGCAGAACTAGAATTTTCTACTTCTTTAATAGCAACAGGATTTTTACTACCATAATCTTGCGATCGAGTCGCAACCATCAAAATATCTGCTGATGCATTAGAGGAAGATCCAATCATTTTACTATCTTGAATAGGAAAAGGATCCTTCAAAACAGTAGGGGTTGATGAACCTTTGACGAATTTAGATACCTCGGCCCTATGTGGACATTCCTTGGTGAAATGATCCTCGTCACAGATAAGACAAGGATAACGAGGTTTCCATTTATCATCAGTTGATTCATTTTTATCAGTTTTTCCTTGGGAGATGAAGTCTGTTTACTTTTATTTTTCCCTTTCTTCTTGTTGCCAAATTTCGACTTTGTAGTTGATGAATCTACAATGTGAATATCGGCAGAAGTTTCCAGGGAAGATTCTGCTTTTGGTGAATCAGGTAAATTTATTATGGGAGAAGTAACCTTTGAAGATTTCTTCTTATTCTTAGTCGTACTAAGTGAACTGATTACACCATCAGCGGCATGAGATCCTGAAGGAGTTGTTGTTACCTGACCCAGACGCAGTAAATTGAGAATTTTCTCATACAAAGTACCTGACTGGGTGTATACCAAGTCAATATACTGGGCTTGAGAAATAAATTGTTCTTCTATAACAACTCCTCTTTTAGCTACATCTTCAGTGATTTTTGGTAGCAATCATTTAATAAACCATTTTGCCAATATTTGATCCGGGATAAAAACTTTCACCAAACGTCTTCTACGTCTCCATTCATGTATATGATCTGATATGTACGTAGACATAGATTTTTTTAGTGAAGTTAATAATTCTGTGTCGTTGTCGTATCTGACTGGAAACTGAAAATGGGTTAAGAAAGCAATTGCTAGAGTGTTGAAATTAGTAAATGAGCCTCATGGTAATTCAATGTACTACTTGGCATATAATCCTATTAATATTCTCTAAAAGAGTCTAAGTCAAATGGAATCATCGATTAATGAGTTGGATGCACACCAAAGGTGGTAAGTCATGACATGGTTAGAAGGATCCTCTCTTGATTCAAACTTAGGGATATCACTGGGAAACTTATGCAGCATAGGCGGCCAATACGGATGATAATAGATAGGATTATTTGTAAGGCGAGATAAATCAGGTAGATCTAAAGTTGCTATGAATGGTAATCGACGGGTAGGGTCTTGTTGATAACCTTGTGAGACTAAACTAGTCCCAGGTGGAGGATATCCAGGAATGGCCTGTGTATTGGGAATCAGAATGCCTCTCGGGTAACCAAGAATAACCGGACCATACTGGGGTTGAACAGGTGTTTGATATGTATACCCAGGGTACAGTTGTTGTGGGTAAGATATATTTTGAACAAGTCCATATTGATATGGCCCCTGATACGGTTGATAACTAAACTGAGGTTGACTTGTTATAACTGTACTTGTACCAGGTTGTCTTGTCGGTATCTAAACAGTAGTCTGAATTGTAGGTCCAGACTATGGAATAGAGACTTGAGAAATATGTACCGATGTTTGAGGGGAAGAAGTAATAGGAGCTGTAAACACTCCAGGAATAGGTGTGGTAGGTTGAACAGAAGTCTGAGCAACAGTTTGGGATGGAGTCGTAGGTGTACTCGGACCAGGTAGTTGAACAGGACTAGATGCAGCTGTTTGAATGACAGGTTGGACATGTTGTTGGGGTTGATTATAACCAACTTGTTGTCCAGCTTGATAATAAGGTACTTTCATATTTGGTTGTAAATTTTGTTGGACTTGAATCCCACACCATTCCAGGATATGAAGATCCCAATGAAGGTTGTACAGAAGACGAACCGTAACTTGGTTGAACATATGGCTGATAATTGACTAGATAGTTTCCACCTCCTTGTAACATTTTTTTTTTCTAGATATAACTATTGTCCTAAAAGAGGTTGAAATCCTTGAGCTGGGTACTGCCCTTGAGGTTGATATTGACCTTGAGGCACGTACTGACCCTGAGGCTGACCTTGGGGTATGTACTGTCCTTGAGGTTGATACTGACCTTGAGGTATGTATTGTCCTTAAGGTTGCCCCCTAGGTTGTATTTGACTATTTTTAGGTTTCTCCCCAGGTGATAAATTACTACCTTGAGAACCGGGGTTTGGGATATTTCCAGACATCATATAAATTTGCTCATTGTTCAAAGTTCCAGTATTTGATTCATTTATGCCAGATGATGAAATTGGTTTGTTAGGAAGAGGAAATGCTCCTGAGAATGTACCAGAGAGTGACTAATAGCCTACAGGAATAGAAGGACCACCATAAAAAGATTTAGTAAACATAGATGACTCACTAGACATGTTTAGCAGAGGTTTATAACCTATTGGTGTAGGGAAAAAGGGAATTCGGGGTGGCGAATACTCTAGACCTATGTTTTGTAGAAAATCTGTTAATGAAGAGTACCAAGCATCTTGTCTAAAAGGACTGTAAAAAATTGATTCACATTCTCTAAGATTTAAAGATTCCTGAGCTGAAGGAAGAACTACTTCTTCTTCAATATCAGTAATTTCTTCAATACTAATAAGACCAGGAGGAAGATCTTCTCTGATCTGGTTTCTTACTCTAGGTGAATCAGGATGACCAGAAGTTGGAGGAGTTAATTCTAAAGTAGGTTCAGACGTAGTAGATTCAGTTTCTGGTTCAGAAATTTCAGGTTTTTCAGCTGATAACTCACTTGTTGTAGAAGCAAATTCAGTTAATTCGGAAATCAAAATTGTTTGTGGAGTATGTTCTGCTATTTGCAGTTGATCTACTTCAAAATCAGGATGAATAATAATTGATTATTCTCTGTTTTTTGTTAATCCAGTTCTACTAATAACATTTGGTATCAGAGATTTAAGTTTTTCTAATTGGCTTGGTGTATACTCAAGGGGTTTCCCCTGAGTTCTACATGACTGTCTTGGTAATTCAGCCATGATTAAAAATTTTAACACACAAAAACAAAGAAAATTTCAATCAAATGATCCTAAGTTCACTAAGAAAACAATCAAATGAAACACATGCCTATAAAAAATCTAAGAGATCAATCCACACACAAACAATAGATTCTCACACTAAAAACACTAGTTGGTGATGAAATCCAATATCGTAGAATTTTAATGCAGAAATGGTGGTTGGAAAAGTTACCCTGACAACTTGCTTAATGAAACAAACCAGTGCAAGTTTCTCCACTTAAACCATCTCGAGTAAATATAACCCTCTGGAGAGTCCAAGTGAGTCTAGCCAACGTATGCTCCAGGTACAGTGGGACCTCCCCTCCACCGTCACCTTGGGAAATAATCCTAAATTTTATGGCCACTAAGGTCACCAACGGGAACACATATACCTAGTGGAACAATCTACGATCCGATATACACGTAAGGGCAAAGTAACAAGCTCAATTCCCTTGAAGGCTCCTTGACATAATCCAAGGTTTACCAACAAGTGACCCCAGGCTCCTCGACAATGGTCTATCCGAGGTTTATCATTTTTAATACGTGCACATCTTCTATCGGTCCCAATGACATAGGTATGAATACCTCACTGGTTCAGATATGATCTCGTGTTGGAATCTTTTAAGAGGTGCTTCCCAGAGCATACATGCTACAACTAGATTTTCCTACTGCAAGATCAACTACTTGTTTGTTTTTACTATCTTGAAAAGTTAACTAAAACATATTCCAAGACAATAGCCTAAGCTATGTTGGTGGAAAAGAGCCCTAGAAAATATAAAATTTGTAGATTTATTTTAATTAAGCGTTACTTTTAATTGGCGGTTTCTTAGGACAATAGGTACGGAAATGAAACTTTGATGATGTTTTAATGACCCGACTCAAAATGCGCTATAATGCATCTATATGATAAACAACTCATTTCTTTTCAATTAAATCTAACTAGAGGAAAGAGTTGAGAGATTTTCAAAAACTTTCAAAATATCAATTCTTTCTTTCCTATATGAGAAACTTTGAAAAGAAGACAATTCAGAGGTTTCAATTCCAAAATATCTTTTGCTAAAAATTAAATTCCCTATATCATTAAGATCGGAAACAAAAACAAACTTCTTCCAAAAGAAAATAAAAAAGCTTTAAAACTACAAAATTCAAAACTAAAAGAAATTTCTAATTTTGAACTCTATCTAAAAGTTGCAAGATGTCTTAACTCAGTTTGTAATCTAACTAAGATCTTCCACTTATTCTAGCAAGAATACAAGCATCCAATAACAGTTTTTAAAAATGAGATTCAGACCTTATTTATGCAAAAGGTTTTCTAAGTTTTCTAATGAAAACAAAATCAAATTTTCATAAGAGTAATAATTGCATCAAGTTCAATGGATCAACAGAACAATGACATACCAAATAGCTGAGGTATATAGAAGTTTCTGATTCAGAGCAATGGGATGACAAGGCAACATTTACTCATAAAAGAAAACTAACTGAAAAGATCATTTTAAACATAGAATTACTGAAAGAAATTTTCATAGAAGTCTTTGACAGCCAAGACAAATTGGGTAAAGAACAAAAATCAAGTAATGGGATGCCAGAAAACAGAATTTCTATTTTTTCTAAAATTTTCCAGAGGTCTACAGTTTTTAATGGAATAAGGTGCGGTACCGCACTGTATTCTACTAAATATTGTGGAGTATACTGCTCTGTTTTAAAGAAAAAGTGCGGAAGGTAGGAAAATTAGAGAAAAAATAAAAATACAGATTTACAATCAGGGATCCTATTGATTTTTCTACCCAATCAAGTTTAGAGCTAATCTCAGTCAAAGAAATCTCAAATAAATCTCAAAAATCAAACTAAGAATAAAAGAAAACTAAGTTCAGATAATTCCCCAGTGGAGTCGCCATTTTGTTGGACGAATAAATCCCTCTTGCATACAAGAGCGATCTCCCTAGTATCCTAAGGATATCTAGAAACAAACAGACAAATGTAGACCTTTTTCTCTAGACCATTATGCTTAAGAATTATTAATTAACTACGGAGAGGTGCTCCTACCTGAAGTCCAATGCTTTATTCGATCTTCAATCCAGTTTCTCTAGAAGGTATTGATTCAGCGTATAAATCTACAATCAAATACAAGAAAACAAGATCAAAAGCATCTGCAAGATATGATAATTCAAAAATCAATAATATATCTTAGTGATCAAGGAATCCAAGAATCAAATTATTCAAAAGATAGATGAACAACTCAATGAGAAAATAGAATCCATTTGTATTAACTTTGAATAAAAGAAGAAACCTTACAACCTTGACACCTTGATGTTGTACAGGTTCTTCAGGGGTCCCGAACAACCGTTTTCCTCATATTGACAAGACTGCAACTCTATGAATTAGCATAAGACTATGGCCATGAGTATGTAATCTCTCTCATGCCAATGATGCCAAATGTAGACAGTATAATTTCTTCAGAAATTCACCTCAAAACTACCAAGTTCTAAGTACTAACTACCAAGTACCCTTGAGACTGAAACATGGTCTCAATTTATAGCTAAAGGAAGGTAGTTTCAGTTCCAATAAGGAAGGGACAAAGCCCTCTCATCATGGGATTTTAGCTCCAAAAACCAAGGGATAGCTCCATTTTTGAAGGGATAAAGGTTCATGAATGGAAGGGGCAAAGCTCAGCCAGATAGCGCTTCTAGAAGGCCCCATCTGGGAGAATATTCGACCAGCTGGGCTTCTAGAACTTAATTTTCGTCTTATTTTACCTTTTACATGGGTCCACAATTTTAAAAAGCAGAATGTGCGGGATGTGCCGCAGGTTTTACAGCAATAAATTGCAGTACCGCAGGAAATGACTATAAAAAGTGCGGAGTTAGGCTTTGTATGGTTTTAATAATATTTTTCCCAATTCTAAGACTTGATTTAGGAACTTTATGTTTTTTAGACCTCTAAGGGAGCAATAAATAGTTAATAATGAACCCATCTAGATAGCTAAATTTTATGGTGACAAATTTTAGTGTAACAGTGATGGTGCAGGCAAGCGCCATACCCTCTACCCTTACCTTGGTGGATTCTCTTCGGCTGAATAGGGGCGTCGCCAGCTCTTACGAGACGTTGTGCGAGCACTTGCAAGAAATCTTCTCAAGGCCCAGTTACTTTTGAGTGTGTGAGGACGCAATAGGTCTTCTAGGATTTTGAGTATCAGACGCAAACAAACAAAAAACACTTTTTTGCTTGATTGATCACATAGATTAATTTAAAGGGAAAATTTATTTTATTTTAGCTTTATTTTATGTATGTGGCCATAATTTTGCTTTGATCATAGACTCTATCCTCTCAAAGTTTTCCAAAACCTAACCTGGTCGACACCCGAACGGTCCCAACGAAACCTCATCGATCCAGGCGTCTTTTGGACCTCTCCCCATTACCGGGATGGGTTCCAGGTCTTTGGCCAATTAGGCGTCAAATACGGAACACTGCCACCGTCATTGGTTTATCCTTCATTGGAGTAGCCATAGTTGGCAAACCTAGTCGGTCTCCCAACACCACACCACACACTACTCCCCCCTCGACCCCTAGGGGGAAAAGGAGTGCATCCCATTTGGGAAGCCAGTTGAATACATAGTAGGGTACGTCACAAACTAACCCTCGTTCTAACCAGAACTTTGTGTCTTCACACATTGTAATGGCGTCAACCTCCTAGTCACCTTTCTTAGCTTTGTTGAATCTACCCGATTTAACCAAGCTAACAAATGACCCCATCGCACATGATCCTTCATGGCCTCCCATGCCCACGAAGCTCCATTCGGATATACCAAAATTTGAAGGCAAGAAAGTGGAAGACCCAGGTAATCATGTAATGACCTTTCACCTAGGGTGCTCATCAAAAAATATCATCAATGGCACTATTCGATTGAGGCTATTTCAACGCACTCTTACAGGAGTAGCCATGAAGTGGTACATGGAGCAACCTCCTGCTTCACATGGAACCTTTAGTGCCCTTGCTACTGCGTTCCTGACATATTTTCAATTACCTATTCACCATGATTCGGGAATGGAATTACTGAATCATTTTAGACGAACCCCCACTGTCCATATCTCGAACCATCTTCATGAATGGAGACGGCATCGTAGTTTATGTAAAGCTAAACTCGATGATCGGGTCCTCATAGATTTATTCTTGAAAACTCTGACGACAGATATTTCAAAGGATGTGGCGCAACAAAACCCCACATCCAAAGAGGATGCAATCAGTAAATCCCAAAAGCTTGAACCAATTTATACACAGTCAAGATACATTTACAACATCTTGCCTAACGCCCAGCGCTTGCAAATTTATTAAGAATTTCCTGGCGCGTCGAACTCTGCAGACATGCTAATTGGGTCAATGACCCAAGGTTACCCAGGCAGCAGCAGTCAAAACCCCGGTTGCACATATAGTTCTACTAAGAACATGTCTCAACCCGGATTTCAAAGTCATCATATGCCTCAGAAAAATTTGACTAATAGGGCACAAGCATATCACCAGGGAGGACGCTATCGTCCAGCTAAGGGGACCCAGTACACAGAAATAAACACTGACAGAAGAGCTCCCCTCCAATGGCTAGGTGTAAACTCGGGACAATGTTATGCTCAGTCCCTAGCACATGACCCACCTATGCAAACCAATGCACAAGTGAACTTTGTGCAGACATCCTAAAACCAACCACACCAGTATAACCAGGAAAATTACCTTCCTAACGTGGTAAAGAAAAATTCCAAGAAAAAAGCCAAAAGGGAACCCTGGACAAGGGGGAAGCAACCAGTAGTGCCCACCGCGATCCCAGGCTAGAGGTAACTCCAACTAGAATCAAAACTAGGAGCCTAACAATGCCCAGTGGTAAGGCAAAAGGCCACCTCTTTGAAAAAACCATTCCTGTTCGATATGTGGAGACTACGGGCACTATACTCATCACTATCCTGATCTCCCTAAGCTAAAAAAGCTACAGAGTAACTGAGGACAAGGAGGATCTTCCCAGCAACCCAACGTGATTCAAGAACCTTTTTCCTAGCAAGGGACGGTCAACACTCAGCAGCAAAACCCAAATGATTCCAGGAAAATAAGCCATGAAATCTACATGACTGGGGAAGAGATGTTTTTCCAAACACGGAATCGCAACTACGACACCCAACCAGAAACCACTATGTCAGGGGCTAGTACTAGTGCCCAACTGCACCTTTGACCATTTCAAATATGCCTATAGAAACATTGCCAAAGATGGCAAAGGGACCCAATAGTCGAGCAGGAAACTACACCAAAGCGGCCCATAATTATAGCATCATGGACAATTTGGCTCAATCTCTCGCTGCTATGTCAGCTCTCGAAGTACTGCAGTCATGCCCAAAACAACGGAAAGCTCTACTTTCCGCGTTAAGCGCTATCGACCCTACTGATACATTCCTAATGGCTTTTGACTTAGACAAAGCCACCCCTCGGCTTCCTTCCATGGTCGCCTTCCAAATACCAGTATCGGTACAGAATATCACTATTCACTGATGTGTCATAGACGAGGGTGCATTGACATGCATCATGTCAAAAAAAAATTGGTAGAAGTTGGGTTCTCCCGAACTAAAACCCTCAGTCATAATGCTTCGAGCGTACGATGGTCATCCCCCGACCCCCGTCGGCCTCTACCAAAATGTCTTGGTCTGCTTAGCAGGAAAGATGGTCCACATAAACATTTAATTCTTAGACGCTCACTTGGATTACAATATACTCCTCGGGCAAAGTTATATTTACGCCATGTCCACGATAGCCTCCTCTGTCTTCCGCATTATGATGTTCCCCCATGAGGACCACATCATTACAGTAGACCAGCTGACACACAACGAGAAGCGTCCCCTAACCAACATGGATGTAATTATATCCTATGTAGATACAGCCTCAGATGGTCTTTCACGGTACCAAGAATATGGCCCTGGCCAATTCAAACCATCGTCCGTTCTAGGGTCATTCCTAGGAGATCCTCCCATTATCCCTGAGGCATCACCCGATGTCACAGGGGCTCTGGTGTGCATGATGTCGAAATCAAGCACCGAGGCTAGTCAGGACACGAACTCAAGTAGTAACGACACCCAGGCATTGGCCACGACAGCCTCTCTAGCCTACGCTGCCCCCCAAACCTCTTTCCTCTACCCCCTAGCTGGCTTTGTCTCCCAACAGGTTTTGGCAACACTGGTATTACCCAACATATCGTTGGCATTCCCAATTTGGTACCTCATTCCTCCTTCTGGAATAGGAGCCACCCATGTTAATGCCACAGGGTTAAAGCCCCTCAGTCTCGAGGAGCCCCCAGCCATCCAAGAAATGGTCGAGACCACCCCCGCAAAGGAAGCTCCCATTGTGAAACCGGTAATCACGGCCAAGAAAACCGAGAACAGAGGAAATAATATGGTGACCCCCGTCATTCAACGAGAATCACTAGTCTGTGCCATATGTGACGTAATAGGCCACCCTATGCACATATGTCCGGAGTTGGATGAATTAAAACCACTCCTTGGCTCCAAAACAGACATCCCAACACTGCATTCCCGTAAAAAGGAACCTACCACCAAAGGTAAAGGCAAAGCGTTGTGTACCATCATGCATGCACTCTCTGTAGAAGATATGGGCACTACACCCACCATTTCCCAGAGATACCATGATATAGGGATGCCTTACATGTGATCGAGCGATCCTCTTAAGAAGACCCCTGCACCCAGTCTGCCGGCAATGAGCCTCACACCATCCTATACCTACAAGAGGAACATAGGGTTGTATAAATACCCCCAGTTATGCCCGTTATAAATTGTATGCTATGCGATGAACGTGGCCACTTCCTCGAAGAGTGCGCAGCCCTGGAGCTCATCCACAGATGGTATCCAATTGAAAGGGTTTACTATGTGGGACTACAATTCACATGCCCCTTATGCACCGACAATCACCTTTTGGAGAATTTTCACTACTTACCTTGCTTCCAGCTAGCCCTTGCTAGCCTCCGCCCAGCCATAGTCCGCCTTTCCCAAGAAGACGACATGGATGCCGAGTCCACAGGCAGCTCCATGACCCAAGCGGATGAGATGAGCGCATCCATCATGTTCTTGATAGCAGAAGAACGACCCACCAGGGAACCGCTAGTTACCCCCAACCGCTCTTTGCAGGGACGAACATCATGTACATTATGAAAAAAGACAGACCATGCAGTCGTCCACTGCCCTGATTTAGTAGCCTTCCGGTGCTGGTTCCACATCAGACCTCAAACTGAACTTGATGGAACCTTCATATCAAGGATATTTTGTTTGATATGTCAGGGTAATAATTATGAGCGAAATTGTACTTATGCCTTGCAAATTCATCCCACCATCGACATGATTAATTCCATAGAGAAGAGACAGAATGAACTCTGGGAATGGCATAAAAAGTACATACCCGGGTCAACGTCCCCACCCCTGCAATGGTGTATCAAGCAAGATAAGACAACACACCAACAATGTGTAACCATAGCCAAGCATATGATAACATGCAACCTATGTGATCTAAACAATCATCGAGTCAACCAATGCAGAGAACTCAAAATCCTTGCAAACAGTCTCTACATAGTCTCTTCTCTCCCTCAAAAACTTCTCTCCAACCAAGAGAATATCACGCACACTTATTTCTGAATTTGTTCGCACTTTCACCATACGTTTAAGTGTGTACATCTCCCCAAGCTAAGAGCGGCATGAGCTGCGTTGAGTCTACACTCCACCAAAGAGGTAGATGCACCTAAGCCAACAATATAGAAATGGAAGCAAAATACAACCTTTTCGAAGACCAACCCTTTCCAAGCATCCACATCAAGAAAAACGAGTAGCATAGAATCCCACACTATCTACTCTGTTGGCTCAGTGATACCATGCACCATTTGCACCAGCCAAAATCACACACCAGAGTCATGGCGCTAATGGAAACATTCAGGCACCTCTGTGATAGGCACGATTTCCACCTACCTGAAATCAACCGTCCTAGTAGGGAACCCAACCTCGCACTCATACAAAATCCCATTACAAATATTCTCCCCCCACCAAACGCCGACGACACAATCCATCATATACGATTTGTATCATCACATATTGGTGATAGGATTACTCCCGTCTCCTCGTCCCAGGATTTCCATCTAATTCCTGTCGCAAAATACCAAGGTACCTTTCGATTTTGCATTGATTTCCGCAAAATCCCAAATTTGCATGTTGCCATCGACCTCCTCAATGACCACCAACCTCTAGAGCAACACCTACTATAACTAGAGCTTGTCGACGAAAATCGAGGACAATCAATGCAGCACAACAAGGCCCACAAGAAATGAGTAAAAGCATCATTCGACCACCACATCACCCCTCACTCATTCACCGAGGAAGAATAATTCCTCTGCTACGATGTCGCAAAAGAGGCCTTAGGGCTAGGAAAGTTAGAAACCTTGTGGAAAGGACCCTACATAATTAAACATTGCCTCTGACAGGGGGCATACATCTTGACGGAACTGGACAGGACTTGCCTCACTAACCCCGTCAATGGCCTTTACCTCAAGAAAATCTACCCATAAGGGCCCCGACGGCCCTTCCCCTAGAGTGAGAGTACATAAAAACCCAACCACTCAAAATTTTTGACCTAAATACTTAGATAAAAGTGCTCAAAGTATCACCATGGATCACCAAAACGAACCCTATTTCGGATTTGTTGATGGAGCATCAAGATGGTCTCAAAATTTAGCCATCGCCACCTAGGTCATTTACCGCCCTGACCAATCACCTCTATGTTCAAATGGTGTGTGTATCGGTTCAACAATAAACAATCAGGCAGAATATGACGTCGTCATCGGACTTATGTGTGATAGCCGCCATTGGGGCATTCGCCATATGCATATCTACCTCGATTCCCAGTTAGTAGTATCACAGTTAAACCAAACATTTGAGACAAGAGATACACATCTATTTAGAAAATATTTGCGTGCCAAAAGATTAAGCAGACAATTTTCCTATATCACATTTTCAAATGTACCAAGGAGTCAAAACCAAATAGCTGATCGCATAGCTAAAAATATCCTAAATTGGAATGCATCTTGAATAAACCATCATACATAAAACCAAAAATACAGGCATCCATCAGCATAACAAAATAAATAAACCGAAACAAGTGATACATCATGTAGAGCCAAAAAAAAATATCTCTCATATATAAATAAAAAATATGTATATCCAAGTACAAAAAATAGTGTCGTCAGCCCAATAAACAGCCCAAAGATACAAAATTCATAAAAAATAATGGAAGCATCCTCATAATGGGTGCTTTCCTTGTGTACAAAACCACTCTAGGGGGGCACTTGGACCCACCACTGCTCCCAGTACCACCCCCGGAGCCGTTTTCGCCACTGCGATCGCCACCCGACGTAGAGTGGGTCGATAATACCTCTCACGGGCCATCACTATCTCTAACCAGACATCCTCAAAGTCATTCATGAAGCCTCGAGCAGGCATACCCTGGGTCAAGCGGTGCTGGGCCATTGAAGTCCTCTTTTAGCGATCCACATGAGTTGTCGATCTTTGTGCACGCCTCTGCCCAGCATCAACAGACCAATGGCATGAAACCTCTACGACGGCGCCCTCACGAGGGGCCCCAGCACCATCTGTTGGTCTTAGTTAAGCGAGAGGGGGGGGTTGAATCCATTTTAACACATACATGAGCTTTTAAATTTTTCAGTAGCTTATTTGAAACACTTTTATAACTAACCTTAGTATATGAACGAGTCTTAATACAGGTGCGAAGCCAAGTATTAAATTAATGTGACATCGAACTTATTATGAAGAAGCAAACAGTAAGCGGATTTGGTAAATCATTTTGACACATAGACAACCTGAGATAGAGGCAGCAGATGTAAGTGGAAACCCATAAAGGGAGAAAACCACATCTTATTATTGTTGTGATGCAAAGGCAAGCTCCAGCTCCCTCTCACCACTGTTTTTCTGCAGGCACCAACCTACAGGAGGCTCCTACCTCAATTCTGCAAGCTACAACTTGCAAGGAAGCACCAACTCCCTTCAATTTTCTACAGGCACCAACCTACAGGAGGCTCCAACCTCAGTCAGCTACAACTGACAGCTATCAAGCTTCAACTTGATAGGGAAGCTCCAACTTCCTCAATTTATCACAAGAAGTGTTTGCTGATTTACCTCAGATATCAGCTCTGTTATGTAGCATCTCTTTCTACTCCTCTCTTCCTTATTTTCTCTGCCTCAATTTTCTATACTTTTAATTCTCTATTCTTACTCTCTCTAACCTTATCTCTATGCATATCAAGGTGATATTACTTATAGAGATTTCCTTATGACTGTTTGTTTTCCTCTAGGAATTCGAAATGGATAGTCATACCTCTTGATTTTCTACCTTCTCATTTCTTTTGAGCTCACTCAGAAAAATATAACTGTAGGTACTAACTTTAATATTACAGTGGGAATTTTGTTCTCTTCCGGAGACTTGCCAATGCATCACAAACAATAAAAATCAATTACAACATTTACTTTCATAATTTTTAGTTACATCAAGACAAATTTTACTCAGCCCATTTTTGGCTTTTGGCTTTGCTGACTTTGTCTTTTCTGCAGCTGTCAGGTAACTACTCTGCCTTCTTCTGCTCACTGTCTTCTGCATATTTTCCAGTTTTCTGTGCTTGTTCACCTGTCAAATTCATTCTTGTTCATATTCCTGTCAACACCTGTTCATTGCAATTTTGAATCTGGTGAATATATAATAGTTTTACCAGTTTAGTTCCCAATAACTCTCAAGGTCCTGTGCATATAAAAAAATGCCTTTCCAAAATTTGATCCAAGTTATTTCCAAAATCTGGGTAGTTCAACATTCCATTTTTTGTGCTGGCAATTTAATTAAATACCCCAAATAAAATCAGAGTCTGGAAAATTCAATGATATATCTGGCTTCCTTAAAATTCCAAATCTGAGATATAAATTAAAACTCTCTAATGGTCATAAGGCAGCAATCTCCACTATGCCTGAACGTGGACCACCCGCCCATAATTTCTTATCTGTCAACGTACTCATATAACTTTAGAAGCGGAAGATTTATGTGGCCGAACCTCTTTATGAAAACCCCAATATATATATATGCATTTCCCAAAACCAATATTGTAACATATTAATAAACCATCGTATCATTCCGACCCATTCAAATTGAATATACGCCAATACAGAATCCTTTTCATGCGAGGTTCGGCTTATTCACAATATATATTACCATATGCATACACTCCCCGTTAATAAACCTTTGCATTTAACTCTTACCTTTGTCTTAGTCGCCAGATTTCATTGTATAAGACCCTTTAATACATAAAATGCCCTTTCGGGCCCACCATCCGAATTTTCTTATGCTCCGATGCGATGAGCCTTCTCCAAAGTTTTCCGATTGCGATTGATCGCAATCGCAAGCTTTATTAACCTGTTCCGCTATGTCAGCTTGTTCCAATTGCGATTACTCTGATCCTGCTTCAATTGCGATTACTCTGATCCGATGCGATGTGATTATTCCGATTTTGATTAATCGCAATCGCAACTTTTAGTTGCAAGTTCCGCTGCCCTGCTTTCACTCTGATGCGATTGACCACTGTTCATTTAAATGTGATGATGCGATTGGACCGGAACTCAAACCTATAAAATCGTAATTTATAGACCCATCGGGTCCAGGCTTCAATCGTAATCGCAACTTCCATTGAGATGTTCCGATGTTCCGCTTTAACTCCGATGCGATTGGTTACTGTTCATTTAAATGTGTGGATGCGATTATACCAGAACTCAAACCTATAAAATCATAACTTATAGACCCATCGGGTCTGGAACTTCAATCGCAATCGCAATTTGTATTTGCAGTGTTCCGATATTCTTATGCTCCGATGCTCCGATGCGATTAGGCCGGCATTCAAACACATATTGATCACAGTTTATACGCCCATCGGGTCCGGGCTTCAATCGCAATCGCAACTTTCTGTTCATATGATCCGCTGCCAACCTTTTTCCGATGTGATTGATGAGGGTCCCACCGTATACGACTTTGATTGTATTAAGGCCGAAAAATAGGGCGCCTTTCATATATGTATATAGTATGATTCGTTCCTTTGAATATGAAGCACAACATATAATGTATATGTATACATATATATGCTTTGGACCCTTGTGTATGTAATGCACTGCGCGTATATATAGGTTTTCCGCTTCTGCCTTTATTGTATCCTCCAGCTGTGGTAATGATTCTCGGAATTTACTGTTCATGTATCCTCCAGCCTGGGTAACGATTCTCGGAATTTTCTGTAGAGGGGTCCCACCTTATGGTACTTCGTATATAGTGCTTTGCGCATATATATATATACTTTTCCGCTTCAGACTTTAGTGTATCTATCAGCTGGGGTAGAGATTCTCGGAATAACGGCTCTGCCTCTGCCTCTGCCTTTGCCTTTCTGCTTCTACCTTCACTTCTTCTGCCTCTGCCTTCGCTGTACCTCTGCTGCTCGACCTCTGCCTCAACTGCTCTCTATAAATATTACCTACTGTCTTTTGTTGTTGTTCTTTGCCTGTCTCTGCATCTTCTGCCTTCTTTGCCATGAATGACAATATTTCCAGCAGTCTCCCCCTTTGGCATTGATGGCAATACACTTTCTCTGTGGCAATACACTTTCTCTGTTTTCCTGCTCTTCCTCCCCCTTTGACATCAATGGAAAGGGGTTGAACATCTTGTAGTGTAGATTTTTTCCTTTAATCCTTTGATCCCGAGGACCTATTTCATGCTTCCTTTGCTGGCTGATCTCCCCCTCGAATGATACTTTCGTTTATGTTCTCCCCCTAAAACTGTGCTTTCTCTTCATATCAGAGAGTAGCATCTACAGATACTACCCCTAGTCTATTTCTCAAATATTCAAATGGTTCTCTAGCAAGCGGTTTGGTAAATATATCTGCTGTCTGTTCTTTTGTTGGTACATACTCCAGTTTTACTATCTTCTGAGCCACTTGTTCTCGGAGAAAATGATACTTGATTGGGATATGTTTGGTTTTTGAGTGAAGCACAGGATTTTTAGATATACTTATAGCACTTGTATTATCACATTTGATTGAGATAGGTTCATCAATGCTTACCTTCATGTCTTGGAGAGTTTGCTTCATCCACATGACTTGTGTACAACATGTTGCTGCTGCTATATATTCTGCTTCTGCTGTAGATAGAGAGATAGATGTTTGTTTCTTCCTTAACCATGCCACCAAACTTTCTCCTAAATAGAAAGCACCTCCACTTCTGCTTTTCCTATCATCTACACAGCTGGCCCAATCTGCATCTGTGTATGTTGTCAAAGTGAAGCTTTTGCCTTTAGGATACCAAAGTCCATATTGTGTTGTTCCTTGTAGATATCTAAATATTCTTTTGACTGCCAGAAGGTGGTTTTGTTTAGGTGCTGCTTGATATCTAGCCACTAGTCCTACTGCTAGCATGATGTCTGGTCTTGATGCTATCAGATATAGCAGACTTCCTATCATGGATCTGTAGAGTTTTTGATCTATATCAGCAGATCCATCATCAGCACACAGCTTGCATCCCGTGATCATGGGAGTTGACACAGGTTTGCAGTCCTCCATTTTGAACTTTTTCAACATTTCTTTTAAGTATTTTTCATGTGAGATGAATGTACCTGTGTTCTTTTGCTGAATTTGAAGTCCTAAGTAGAAACTGAGTTCTCCAATCATGGACATCTCAAACTCTGATTTCATCTCCTCAACAAACCCTTTTGCAAGTTCATCTCTGTTGCTTCCAAACATAATGTCATCAACATATACTACAACAATTAGGAGTTCATTTTCATGGGCTTTTATGTATAGATTGTTGTCTACTCCACCTCTCTTAAAGCCTTGTTTTTGCAAATATTTATCCAGTCTTGAGTACCAAGCACGAGGAGCCTGTTTTAGTCCATATAGAGCCTTCTTCAGTCTGCACACATAGTCTTCTTTGTCTGTTAAAGAGAAACCTTCCGGTTGTTCCATGTAGACTTATTCTTCTAGATCTCCATTCAGAAAAGTAGATTTTACATCCATTTGATATACCTTGAAGTATTGGTAGCATGCAAAGGCCAGAAACATTCTGATGGCTTCCATTCTGGCTACAGGGGAAAATGTTTCATCGAAATAAAGTCCTTCGATTTGTGAATATCCTTTGCAGACAATTCTGGATTTATTTCTGATTACCTGTCCTTCCTCATTCATTTTATTTTTGAATACCCATTTTGAGCCTATGACATTTTTCCCAGTGGGTCTAGGAACTAGTTCCCAGGTATTGTTCTTCTCAATTTGGTCCAATTCTTCATTCATAGCATTCACCCAATACTTGTCCTTGTTGGCTTCTTCAAACTTCTTTGGCTCTATTTGTGATAGCATGGCTATGTATACCTCTTCTGTCTGTTCAGCTAGCTGCCTTCTTGTCTGGACCCCTACTCTCTTGTCTCCTATGATCTGATCTTCAGGATGGTTCTTCTGAGTGTATCTAGAGGGGGCTTTAGAGCTCAGTTCAGCATCTTCTATTATCTTGCTTGTTTCATCATCATCTTGGTTTTCTTCTTCATGGTGGTCTGAAGGACTTCTGTTGTCTGTACCTCTTGTATTGTTTGGAAGTTCTTCATCAAATCTCACGTCAATGCTTTCTACAATTTTCCGAAGAGTCTTGTTGTAGCACCTGTACCCTTTAATTTTGGAAGCATATCCTAGAAATATCCCTTCATCTGCTCTTGCATCAAATTTCCCAAGATTTTCATCCTTATTCTTTATGTAACACTTGCTTCCAAAGATTCTAAAATGTTTGATTGAAGCTGGTTTCCCATGCCATAGTTCATAGGGAGTCTTGTCACTGCTTGGCCTTAAGTGAGCTTTGTTAAGGATATGTACGGTTGTGTGTACTGCTTCTGCCCAAAATGTTTGAGGAATATTACTCTCTTGCATCATGGCTCTGGCAATTTGTTGTACAGATCTGTTTTGTCTCTCTGCTACTCCATTCTGCTGAGGTGTCCCTGCAATAGTAAATTGTTGCTTTATCCCATGTTCATTGCATAGGTCAGCAAAGTCATAATCTGTGAATTCACCTCCTCTGTTTGATCTGATGCATTTTAATTTGCATCTTGTTTGATTCTCTGCTAATGCTTTAAATATCTTAAATTTTTCCAGAGCTTTCGATTTATTCTTGAGGAATGCCACCCATGCCATTTTGGAGAAGTCATCGATTATCAGCATGAAGTAGGATTCTCCGCTTGGAGTTTTAGTTCTTGCAGGTCCACATAGGTCCATGTGCACAAGCTGGAGCGGTCTTCTTGTTGATAACTCATCTTTGGCTTTAAATGACGTGCGGGTCTGTTTGCCCAATTGACAAGATTTGCATATAGTATTAGAAGGCCTTTTTATTTCTGGCATGTCTCTAACCGCTTTCTTCTTGCTCAGTCTGATGATATGATCGAAGCTGAGATGTCCCAATCTCCTATGCCATAACCATGACTCCTCAAGTTTGCTAAGATGGCATGCTTCATCTTCCTCTTTCACAATGTAAACATTGCTCTCTGTTCGAACACCTTTGAGCAGAGTCTTACCTGTGGTGCTTGATCTGACTTCACAATCTTGTGCTCTAAAAAGAACTTCACAGCCTTTGTCACACATTTGACTGACACTTAGCAAATTTTCTTTTAGCCCATCTACAAATAATACATCTTGGGCCTTTCCTCTGCCATTGTCTATGCTGACTGAGCCTTTTCCTTTTATTTTTCCTGATTTATCATTGCCAAAGGTAACATTGCCAGATTTCTTTTCATCAAGAGTTATAAACTTGCTTCTGTCTCCAGTCATGTGTTTTGAGCAGCCACTATCCAAATACCACTGGCTTTTCAAGTCTTGAGTAGTTAGAGCCAAGTCACATTTATTCACCTTCTTTATCCACTGGAGGCACCCTTTTGTTTGGTATCTTTTGTGAGGTGATGAACTACATCTTCTTAGAGGACATTTGGAAGGTATATGTCCAACTTGATTGCATACACAACATTTGATCATAATTTTTGCAGAATTATGAGTATGAACAAAATTTCTTTGATTCATAAACCTCCTTGAGGTGTTAAACATCAATCTTTGTCCATACTTTCTACACTCAATGATTTTATGGCCAAATTCCTTACAATAAAAACAGTAACCATAGAAACTATTTGCATACTTGATGTAAGGTTGTCTCTTCCATTTGTTTGCTTGGGGCAGTCTCTTCAATGTTTGCATCTTTTGCTAGTTTGAATTACTCCTCCTTGCATGACAATATGCAGCAATGTGTCCCAGCTTGTGGCAGACATAACAGGTGGCATTCTTCATAGGAGGTAAGAATCTCCTTTGATGGCTTCCAAATTTGACATACTCAGGGGTATATGATCCTTTTTCTGTTGTCTTAGTATTTATTGCATTCTTTGTTACTAGAGGTTTCTTCTGATCTTTGTCTTCCTCATTACATGTTTCTTCTTTTGTAGGAATTGTTTGAGCTGCTTCATCATTCTTCTTTTCTTTTACAAAAATAATCTCTCTGTTTTCCTTTTCTTTTCTTTTACTTGATTCTCCTTCATAGCCTATTCCAGTTTTTATCATAGGAGATCTTTGAGCATCCAAAATTTCGTTCAACTTACTAGAGCTTGTTGTTTGAGAGGAATTTGTAGATACTTTCCTCTGAGAATTTTCTAATTTCCTCCTCAGACATACAACTTCTTCTTCCAGCTTCTCTTGTTCTCGAGTTTTATCCTTGATTTTCTGAAGTAACATGTCTTCCATCTTCTTGGCTTCTTCAAGCTCTACCTTCAATTGCATGAGGACTTCTGAATTTTTTTCTTCTCTTACATACTTGAGGAGAATGTCCTTTTGTTTTCTGCACTTCAGTTTGAGTCTGTCAATCTTTTCTAAAGCACTTCTTAACTCCTCCTCAAGGTCGACTTCACCTTCTTCTTCTTCATATTCTAGCAGGAGTCCTTCGAGATCTTCTATGGCCATCAATAAAAATTCATAGGTTCCTTCTTCACTTGAGGGTTCATCTGAGTCTTCAGATGTACTGTTGTCTTGTTGAGCATAGAAGGATTTTTTGTTGAACTTCTTTCCTTTCTGCCAGTTCTTTGATGTATTTTTCTCTGACTCTTGAGCCTGATTCCTTACTTTCTTGTGAGGACACTTAGCAGCATAGTGTCCAACTCTTCCACAGTTAAAGCATTTGAAAGGAATTTTACCTTTGTATTTACCTGAGCCTCTATCCAATTTCTTGACAAATTTTTCCTCTTCTTCATCCGAGCAAGAGCATATGTCTTCCTCTTCTTCTTTCTTCTTTTCTGTTTTAAAGGTTGCCTCCCTCGTACTTGGCTTCTTCTGTGGGAGCCTCATCTCATATGCTGTTAGATTTCCAAGTAGCTGGTTCATGGTCAAGGTCTCCCAATCAATTGTTTCTTCTATTACAGACACCTTGGGATTAAACTTGGATGGAAGAGATCTTAGAATCTTTTGCACAATTATACTTTCTAGAATGGTTTCTCGAAGAGCTTTCATATTGTTAACAATTTCTACAACTTTTAGAAAGAAGCTAGAAATGTCTTCATCGTCATTCATTTTTAAGTTCTCAAACTAGGCTCTATAGATTTGAAGTTTGGCAGTCTTTACCTTCTTGTCTCCCTCATGGATGTTCTCTAGAGTATCCCACATTTCTTTGGCAGTGTCTTTGTGCATTACTTTGATAAAAATTTCTTCACACAATCCATTTAAGATGGAATTCATGGCTTTTGCGTTAGCTACAAAATCTTGTTTTGTTTCTTTCTCCGAGTCAGTTGCCTTTGGGGCATATCCTAATTCCATAGCAGCCCGGACTTCTATTCCTAGAGACATTATGTATGTCCTCATTCTGATTTTCTAGAAAGCATAATTTGCACCAGTGAAAAAAGGGGCTTTATTGGTTGAGCATCCTTCTTTACTAGCCATCTTGGGAACCTAGGATCTCCTTTCAGTTGTTAGACTGGTACAAAGGAACTTAGCTCTGATACCAATTGTTGAATTCTTAGTTAAACTGAGAGCGGGGGGGGTGAATCAGTTTAACACATACATGAGCTTTTTAAATTTTTCATCAGCTTATTTACAACTTACTTTTATAACCAACATTAGTATATGAACAGTCTTAATAAGTAGCAGCAAGTATTAAATTAATGTGACATCAAACTTATTATGAGAGCAACAAACATTAAGCAGATTTGGTAAATCATTTCAGCACATAGAAAACACAGATAGAGACAGCAGATATAAGTGGAAAGCCATAAAGGGAGAAAACCACATCTTATTATTTTTGTGATGCAAAGGCAAGCTCCAACTCCCTCTCACCATTGTTTTTCTGCAGGCACCGACCTACAGGAAGCACCAACCTCAATACTGCAAGCTACAACTTGCAAGGAAGCTCCAACTCCCTTCAATTTTCTGCAGGCACCAACCTACAGGAGGCTCCAACCTCAGTTAGCTACAACTGACAGCTATCAAGCTTCAACTTGATAGGGAAGCTCCAACTTCCTCAATTTATCAAACGGAATGTTTGCTGATTTACCTCAGATATCAGCTATGTTCTGTAGCATCTCTTTCTACTCTTCTCTTCCTTATCTTCTCTGCCTCAATATTCTATACTCTGCATTCTCTATCTTTACTCTCTCTCACTTTTTTATGCATATCAAGGTGATATTACTTATAGAGATTTCCTGATGACTGTTTGTTTTCCTCTAGGAATTCGAAATGGATAGTCATACCTCTTGATTTTCTACCTTCTCATTTCTTTTCAGCTCACTCAGAAAAATATAACTGTAGGTACTAACTTTAATATTACAGTGGGAATTTTGTTCTCTTCCGGAGACTTGCCAACGCATCACAAACAATAAAAATCAATTACAACATTTACTTTCATAATTTTTAGTTACATCAAGACAAATTTTACTCAGCCCATTTTTGGCTTTTGGCTTTGCTGACTTTGTCCTTTCTGCAGCTGTCAAGTAACTGTTCTACCTTCTTCTGCTCACTGTCTTCTGCATATTTTCCTGTTTTCGTTGCTAGTTCACCTGTCAAATTCATTCCTGTGAATATTCTTGTCAACACCTGTTCACTGCAATTTTGAATTTGTTGAATATATAACAGTTTTACCAGTTTAGTTCCCAATAACTCTCAAGGTCCCGTGCATATAAAATAAACGCCTTTCCAAAATTTGATCCAAGTTATTTCCAAAATCTGGGCAGTTCAACATTCCATTTTCTGTGCTGGCAATTTAAGTAAATACCCCAAATAAAATCAGAGTCTGGCAAATTCAATGATATATCTGGCTTCCTTAAAATTTCAAATCTGAGATATAAATTAAAACTCTCTAATGGTCATAAGGCAGCAATCTCCACTATGCCTGAAAGTGGACTCACCTGCCTATAATTTTTTATCTGTCAACGTACTCATATAACTTTATAAGCGGAAGATTTATGTGGCTTAACCTCTTTATGAAAATCCCAAGGTTATAACATATTAATAAGCCAACGTATCATTCCGACCCATTCAATTTGAATATACGCCAATACACAATCCTTTTCATGCGATGTTCGGCTTATTCACAATATATATATTACCATATGCATATACTCCCTATTAATAAACCTTTGCATTTAACTCTTTCCTTTGTCTTAGTCGCCAAATTTCATTGTATAAGACCCTTTAATACATAAAATGCCCTTTCGGGCCCACCATCCGAAATTTTCTTATGCTTTGATGCGATGAGCCTTCTCCAGAATTTTCAGATTGTGATTGATCGCAATCGCAAGCTTTATTAACCTGTTCCGCTATGTTGGCTTGTTCCGAAGTCCTGCTCCTATTGCAATTACTCTGATCCGATGCGATGCGATTACTCCGATTGCGATTGACCACTGTTCATTTAACTGTGCCGATGAGATTAGACCGGAACTCAAACATATAAAGTCGTTGTTTAAACCATATCGGGTCCAGAACTTCAATCGCAATCGCAACATGTATTTGCATGTTCCGATATTCTTATACTCCGATGCTCCGATGCGATTAGGCTGGAATTCAAACTCATATTGATCACAGTTTATATGCCCATCGGGTCCGGGCTTCAATCGCAATCACAAATTTCTGTTCATCTGATCCGCTGCCAACCTTTTTCGATGCGATTGATGAGGGTCCCACCGTATAAGACTTTGTTTGTATTAAGGCCGAACAATAGGGCGCCTTTCATATATGTATATAGTATGATTCTTTCCTTTGAATACGAAGCACAACATATAACATATATATATATATATATATGCTTTGGACCTTATGTGTGGGCCACCTGGCATATAGGCTTTCCGTTTCAGCTTTAGTACCTTCTATCGCTTTCACACTTAGGAATTTTCTCGTAGAGGATTCCACCTTTTGTACTTCATATAAAGTGCACGCGCATATATATATGCTTTGCTCTTGGTCAATATAATTTCTAGTTGCTCCCCATTATATACAAATGATTTCTTTATGCGTCCTCGCCTCTCACGCTTGCTCACCGCTTCCGACTTCGCTATGCCTCTCCGCTCTATTGCTCGTTTCATCTCAACCTTTTCTCTTGAATTTGTTTGATAACGACTTTGCCTCTACCTCTACCTTCCGCCTTGCCTTCGCCGCCTATGTCTCTACTCGCGTGGTCACGCTTCTTTTGTTGCCGTCTTTCCGTCTTTGCATCTCACGCTTCTTTGCCATCAATGATAACATTTCCAACACACTGTGGCGTTCATGTGTCTCTACGCACCGGTGCATTTGTACGACCTATGGGCACCGCACAAATATCGAAACCAATTATAAATCTTGGTGCATTTGTGTGATATTTCACACCGATGTGTTTCTATAAGTCTACTCACCGGTGCGTTGAGACGACCTATGGGCACTGAACAAATCCCAAGACCAATTAGAACGGCCTTGTGTGTTGTATCACCAACACTGTGCTCGGTGTGGTTTTATACCTTGACGGGTCGGTGCGTTATCCTTCGATCGGCCCGGGCCACCTTCTAGATGTACGCACCGGTACGTTCAAGCCTGAGTAGCGCATTGATGAAAAAAACATCCGAATAACCTCCGACCACCCATTTTTTTTAGTTGTGTTGAATTTAAGTTAAAAGACCTGTCAAAACCTCCGTAACCATAAACAGATGTTGTAGCAAATGTTTTTTTGAAAATTTTGGCCAATTTTATAACACTAAAAACCTCCTTTATAACCTATGCTAGAGGGTCTTTTCCTTGTAGTGCTTGGTGATCTTTCCCCTTGCTTTGTACCTTCTCTTTCATCTTGAATAGGCTTCTGCATAAGTAGTGAGGTAGGCTGAGAGGTTTGATTGCTTTGAAATGCATCAGTAGCCTTATGCGATACTGATATAGCCTTGAAAACCTCCCTTCACAAGTAAAGTACTTCATGATCATTTTCATTAGAGGAGCATACCTATCGAGAAATTTTCTGATGGGAAAGATGTGTGTAGGAGAATCTTTGTAGTGTGTCCTTAGGAAAACTTTGTAATTCTCAATGTCCAAATCCAACATGTTAAACCAGATTTCTCCATGGTTAGGGGTAACTGTGGCCGAGGCTATGGAATATGTTGAGATGGTGAAGTAAACCCCTGCTATGTTGGCCTTATCCCTCCTAAAATTGGTAGAAAAGAGGCTTGTCAATTTGGCATGGTAACTTGCCTTTTGAATCCTTTCACAAAAAATTATGCAACCCACATCTTCAAAGGATTTATTGATGAATTTCTTGGATATGAGTTGGCTCATATCTGGAAACTTGGCCTCCCTTATTGTACTTATTCTTCTCATTATCCATGGTTTATGTCTGCATGATAAAACCCTAGCTAGGTAAGAAGGAAGGGGAGGGTATGATGGGAAAACAGGGGAAAAGGAGACTGTTGTATTGAGGGAAGGAAATAAAGGGGTTAGGGATTAGGTAAATTTGTGGGGAAATTATATGGGATAAGGATAGATATTATGGAGTGTAGGGAGGTGGAATTTCTTGAAAAGAGTGAGGGAAAGATGAGAAAATATGCAAAAAATAGTCCTAGCCTAGGATTTTTCCAAAAGCACGGCGTAGGCTAGGGTTTGTAGGGAAAATGAGGGAGCTGAAGGGATTGGGTATGGGAAATTTTTAGGGGAGGTATGTGAGGTGTGGGTGAGCGTGATAGAGCAGAAAATATAGGTTTTTTACCACTGTAATGAAGAAAAAACACATAGAAACCAAAAACATAGAGAAACCCTAGGAGGGGTATTTTCACTGAGTTTTACAAGAATAATGATGCATAAGAAAGGTGAAAAATGTCTAATTACTTGCCAAGGAGATTCTAGAACCTGTGAAATGATTAAAGGAACCACTTTTATGCTTGCTTAGCTTCCAAATTCGAAAGTGAAACATATGAGCCAGAAGCACAACGTGGGAGGTAAGCAAGTGCTTTGACGGGGAATTTCAATGCCGTGGTGGCTGGGATAAACTCGGTGATAGAGATGTGATCAATGAAGGTGAAATGAGAAATTATAATGCTTTGGATGGTGCTTTATTGGTTCAAAAGTCGATTTTTTCTTTGGGTCATGAAGTGACATCACTTGTCTTTTTCAAAAATTGAATGATAGGATAATGTACAGCAACTCTATCACTTTATTATGCAAAGTTACATCTCCATGAAGAGTAAAATGTACCTTTGAAATATTTTTAACACTTTTTCCCCAATTACTAGCTCCCATGATGGTGACTATGGTGACGACATGACTCTTTTATGACTTATGATGACCTGACCTAGTAATGACATCAAATGCATATATAAAACTATGATTTGGACCTTTTAACCTTGCAGTATGCATAATCATGATTTGATGACCAAAAACAATAACTAAGACACACTTCTGATGGCATATCACAAGGAGTGATGACATAACCAGGATGGAATTTTCTTTTGCCTTGAATATGGAGGGAGCTGTAATATACCTGGATAGCAACCAATGATCAAATTTTATTTGAAAACTCATATGAAACTATAAAAATTTGACCTAGGACCCTATAAACTGAAATTGAAAGAGACCATTTGATCACTGGTGACTCATAGACACTAACAGAGGGAACTCAAGATTTTTAAAAAATTACCATAGGGTCAAGAAGGATTTTTTTTTAGATGGCATTAAATTTGATGTTCAGAATTTTTAGGTTGAATGTTTAGTTTTCCAAAAAAAAAAAGTCGAGACAATTAAAATCCCAAATATTTTACAACCATTAGCCATTCGAAGTTAGCATTGGGAGGAGGTATCAATGGATTTTTATCATAGGTATACCCAAGTTTGAAGGAAAGAGTGTCATCATGGTGGTAGTTGATAGACTTACTAAGTATAAATACTTTTGTGAGCCATATCATCCTTTCAAATACAGTACAATCACTACTGCAGTTGTGGAAACATTCCAAAAATCACATGGAAACCCAAAGATTATTGAAAGTGACAGAGATCCCATTTTCATTGGAAAATTTTGGACAAAATTATTTTCTTGTCTCGGTACTCAATTGGCTCATAACTCATCTTATCATCCTCAATCTGATGGGAAAATTGAGATAGTAAATAAATGTGTGGAATGATATCTTCATTTCTTTGTATCTAATAAAAACAAAATGAGTCAAGTAGTTACCTCTAGAGGAATGGTGGTATAACCTTTTGTTCCATACCATAGCAAAAATGACCCCATTTATGGTACTTTACGAATATCATCCGCAATCCATCACATCATTTTTAAGGTACATTTATAAGGTTCAAGTAGTGGAATATCACATTGAGCATCAATAACAAGTTCTCCAACTCTTAAAGGATAATCTAACTCTAGCACAAAATTAAATGAAGCAACAAGTAAATCAACATCGCAGTGAAATAATTTTTGAAGTAGGCAATTGAGTATTTTTATGGATACAATCATACAAACAAATGTCACTCAAGCAAGCTAAGAAGGATAATAAATTATCACCCTTGTAATATGTCCCTTATAAGGTATTACAAAATTTTGGTATAATGGCATACAAATTGGAGACACCTAAATCTTCACGAATACACCCATCTTTCCATGTTTCATGTTTGAAGAAGGTTATTGGTGACAAGATTCCAGTTCAAACTATATTTCCAGAACTTGATAAGGAAGGAAAAATCATATTGGATCCTAAAGCAATAACAAAAATAAGAATCTGACAACTACCGAATTGATCAATTTCCATGTATCTCATTAACTGGAAGAAATTACCCACTGAAGATTATACATGAGAGGATGCGTCTTTTAAATATGATCATCTAGAACTACTCAAGCGTCGAGGACAACACTTTTCTAAAGGAGAGGGGAATGTTAGGTCCCTATAATAATATTTTAGCCCCCATATTGTTATTGTTGTGCCCCATAAAATCCCACTATTGTGTGCCCCATAGAAACCCACTATTGTTATTGTGTTCCCTTACATAATTATTGTTATGTGGGCTGTTAATTATATTTTGACCCTTTAGACTCCTTTATATAACAAGCAGGTCATGTCATTTGAATCATCCAAGACTTTTTTATGTGATGTAAAAGGAAGTTTCCCCCTTGAAGAGGATTATTTTCAAGTCGTTGATCTATATTTTCTTCTATTTTGTGATTTGGTTACATAAATAATGTCAAATGGAGAGAGTGAGCTAGCCACTCGAGCGATAATGAGACCAACCAGTTAAAAGTGATGAAGATACGCTTAATGGAGAGGCTAAAATTTTCCATCAATGTCAAAGGGGAAGATTGTTGGTAGCATCGTGTTGGAATTCATGTCTACCATCTTGAGTCAAAAAATTGAGCTAGCTATTTATATCAACAAGCTTGATGGACTTTTGATGATTATTGTATTTTTTTTTATTTGTTCCTGAGGTATGAAAATGTTTTGGAGGTCTATAGGTGCCTGGGAAAGATGTTGATGAAGTTGGAAGTAATTCTAGGTAGTGAGCCTTTGAATTTTCTATGGTTCACAATAGTGTTGTGGTCTCCCTACTATCACAACATGACACTAACTTAGTGTTGCGGTTTGCACCTGCATCATTTGCTGTAAGGTACCAGGCTTGTGCCTGCGCTATTGCCTATAGGTGTGCAAGAAATATACCATGGGACAATATAAGGAATTTTCCCATGGATTTATATCTAATGTTCACCAGTTTGGATCCCTAATATTGTGAGAACACATTAATTGTTTTGGTTATGGCGCTAGTGGCATGTTGAATTGGTCTTTGTGGATTTGGTCACAAGGTAGTGGTCGATTTGGCCATCCCGGTGTAAAATAATTAACTAGTCGTGTGGTATGTGTTAGGTCCCTATAATAATAGTGCTCCCCCCTTATTGTTATTGTTATTATATCCCCCTTATTTTAATTTTTGTGCCCATGGATCCCCCATATTGTTATTTTTGTGCCCTTCCATTAATATTGTTATGTAGGTTGTGATTATATTGTGATCCCTTAGACCCCTATATATAAAAAGGACATCTTTTCATTTGTATCTACCAATAATTTTTCATTTATATAATGAAAAGGAGGTTTCAACTTAGAAGAGGATAATTTTTAACACGTTGATCTATCTTTTCTTCTATTTTGTGAGTTGGTTACATAACATTTGGTATCAGAGCTTGGATTCTAGGGTTTCGTTGCTACAAATAGGTCATCTCAGAATTTTCGCTATAGCGTTTTTTCTACGAAGGTTCCAAAGCTGAAATTTTATCACAAGGAGCCGGAATATTAATGAACGTCCTATAAAAATTTCATATCTTGGTTTGCTATATTTTCGGAGATATGGTCCAAATTGGTTAGGGTTTTAACATGCTCCAGAATTTCGTCTCAAATAGGTTACCTTGGGAAAATAGTCATAAATTCCTCTATGAGCATCAGATTTTCATTTCATAAAAAATTTCTTGAAGTGCATGGACTGTAGTATCTTGTTTATTTTTTTTCAGGGGAAAAGGTAGAAACAATGACATCTGGAACTCCGAACAAGTTCGCTCTATTGAACCAGTCCATAATCAGGTCATCGTGGGAGATTGGGAATCAATTTATCTTGAAGAATCCAAATTTGGTCCAACTTGTGGCATTGGAAATAAGACTCAAAGGGCTACCATAGGACCAAATTTCACATCTTGGAGATCCAAAATCACGTAGATACAACAGCTTCAATATTGAGATCCTAAAAAGCAAGTAAAAGGTGTGTATTTTTTAATTTTTCATAACTTTTGTTTGAAAATAAATTTGAAGTGATTCAAAGGGAATATTGAATAATATATATCATTATTTGGTTATAAAATTCCCCCCCAAAAAATAAATTCTACACCCATTAAGCCCTCAGAAAGCTCTACTATGGTGCATGAAGAGGAAGAATTATAACATGATATATCGAAATTACAGGACCAAGTGCAACAAATTTCGCTCTCACAAAGAGCAACCAAATATGAACTAAACGAGGAAATATATGGTTTAAAAGGTTACATGGATGGTTTAAAAGGTGACATGGATGGTTTAAAATGTGACATGGATGGTTTACAATAATATAGGGAAGGTTTTAAGGAAGGTTTGACAAAGTTTCTATAAGAAATACTTCCTAATGGTGTAAAGGTATTCCATGAAACTCATGATGAGAACCAAAGGAATGTTAATCATGATCTTAGAGAATCCAATGTTGGGTTTAAGAGCCACCACATTTCAAAGATTTATATGAGGAAGTTTGATAGCAAGGATCTGGTAACATGGATACTATAGATGGAACAATATTTTGATCTCCATGGTGTGCAACACACACAAAAGGTACGTATCGAAAATTTATATTTAGAACCCAATCAGTTTGTATGGTATCAATGGCTTTATTCTCGTAAACCACTTGTCACTTGGTAAATTTTTACGGAGGAAATGATAACACACTATGAGGATACAAACAACAACACCTTCTTTATCCAATTGATAAATCTCAAATGAAATGGTTCAATGGCAGAGCACATTGAGGACTTCCAAAAATTGAATATCATGGTAGCTGATATTCCAAAGGAGCATAGGATTGATGTATTCATAGGGAATTTAAAGGATACCATTAAACATAAGGTTAGCCTTTGAGAACCTGATTCATTGGAGAAGGAATTCAAGGTGGCAAGAAAAGTTGAAAGAAAAATTATGGCAACAAGGAAGTCTACCATTCACAACTATAAATATGGAAGTGTTTTTGCTCCTATCCTTCCACAACCTACAAGGTTGACACCACAAAAATTGGAGGAAAAAATAACAAAAGGGCCTTTTTACAGTTGCGATAGAAAATACACTAAAGGTCATAAGTGCACTGAGAATAAATTATTTTACATAGATTGTGAAGAGGAGGATGAAAATGAACTAGAGACATCAAAAGAGGAGGATATACACCAAGGAAGAACCCCAGAGAAAGAATAAATGAATCCGACCATATACTGTAATGCATTTGTAGGAATTAACACTCCTTAAACTCTCAAGATAGAAGGATATATCAAGAAGAAAAAGTTAATAGTGTTGACTAATGCAAGTAGTACGCGTAATCTTATTCATTGTAATATATCTAAGGAATTGAATTTCTTCCTGTATCCAACACTAGAGTGTCAAGTGATGGTTGCAAATGGAGGAACTATAAATTTCTCTAGAAAGTTCCATAATATCAAGCTAACCATGGGGGAATATGTATTGAATAGTAAAATGCTTTCCATTCCAATGGGTGTGTGGATGTTGAAATAGGAGTCTAATGGCTACAATATTTGGGGATGATAGCTTTTAATTTTCAAGAATTTTTTTTGATTTTTTTTTGGAAGGAAAGGAAGTTGAATTAAGGGGTATCGCAGGGAAACCATGAAATATAATCAACTCTAATGTCATCACACTACAAGGAAAATACCCTCTAGCATATTTTTTTTGAGGAACCCCTTATAAAAATAGCCCAGATATCTATTTGTAGCTAAGGTTTCTAGAGGAGGTTGGCAGGTGGAGGATTTTGCGAATGTTTTTTGTCCGGTGTGTTTCTCATTATATATCGCACCAGTGCATTCAACTAGAAAAGCACCAGTGCGTACTAAAAATTGGCACAACGGGACAACATGCTTTCCATAAAAACCCTCTCGGTGCATCTAATTACTGTAGTAAACCAGTGCGCTACACAGATTTAACCTCGATCCGTCATAAAAAACCGCGCCAAAACTGAAACAACCCCGATGTGCTTGGAAGAAACCACCTGGTGCGGCTTAAAACCCCGCGCACCGGAACATGGTTAATAAAAAAACTTACGGCAAAAAAATCTAGATTTTCACTTCTTCAGTGTTCCAGAGTTCTCAAGCACCAATGCGAATTTCCCTTGTGTGAGACGCCCTGCCATCAGTGCTCCCATTGCACACACTGCTGTCGTCCATTGCCCACCATCTCGATTTCGAATTTTGGAAAACAGTGGGCAAATTTAGTTTTGCAAATTATTCAGCAAATATGCCTCCTCGACACCAAAATGTACATGTATTTTAGTTGTTTCTCAATAATTAAACTTTTTAGTGGTTTATTTTTGTAAAAAGACTTAAAATTTACCTTTTTTTTTTAAATTTCCCACGCGGTGCACTCAAGCCGTTCATCTCGCACCGATTTGTGGTGATGCCTGTAAATTTACAGGATGCATCGCAACCCATACTAATGGTAACCACACTGGTTCTGGTGCGGTACTGAAACAATGCACTTTGTTTTTTTTTAAAATAGATAATTTGTTGACTATGTCCAAGTTCGGGAGGGAGGTGCACTGACCAAACTATGTGCCCTAGGGCATATAGTTTTGTCAGCGCACCAACCTCCGGACACCGGTCCATAGTCAATGGTGTGGTCATGTAAAAGACCGCACCGTTGACCATGTACTGATGTCAGGAGTGTGGTGCGCTTACTAAACTATACGCCCCAGGGCGCATAGTTTGGTCAACGCACCGCTCTCCTAACATCAGTACATGGTCAACGGTGCGGTCTTTTACATGACCGCACCATTGACCGTGTAATTATTCCAGGAGGGCAGTGCGCTGATGAAACTATCTACCATAGGGTGAGTATTTTGGTCAGTGCACCACCCTCCCGAATTTGTACATAGTCAATGGTGCGATCAGTTAACCGACCGCACCGTTGACCATTAAATAATGTTTGATGGTGCGTTGACGTAATTATTTTCCCCGAGATAGATAGTTTCATCAACGCACCGTAGGAGAAAGTGCAATTCATGTTGTGCGGTGTGCTGAGAATTTCCAAGCGCACCATGGACGGTGCACGATAAAAACAAATGCATCGGTACTGGTGCATGACTGTTTTTTTTTGGCGCACTAACTATTTTTTTTCAAAATATATATATATATATATATATATATATATATATATATATATATATATATATATATATATATATATATATATATATATATATATATATATATATATATATATATATATATATATATATATATATATATATATATATATATAAATACATGTCTCATTTAATAAAAAATTGTATTTAATATGTGAATCATTCAGCGACGTCAAAGGAGAGAAGAGAGGGAACAACAGGAACATATGGCGGACCAATATAATGTGGTTTTCCTGTGGGAGGCATGAGAGAGGCATAGAATTATGTACCCTCACCCTATTACGGTAGCCACCCAGGCACTCCTAAAGGAGGTAGGCCTCCTCAAGTTCTATGAGGAGGCTACATCCCTGAAGGTCCATAATGGGTTATTGCGACAACTTATCTTTAGGTGGAATGCCCACCGACAGGCTTTTTGTTTTGGTCCTAACTAGTGGTACGCGCCCACTAAGGAGGACATGTATTTTATTACTGGCCTATCTAGGAGAGGCCAGGATTTTCCCTCGTTCCCAGAGGTCCCCGTCGGCGATGCAGTAGGGAGTCAGTTGGTGTACTCCCAGAGATACATTAGCACCAATATACTATCTCCTGTATATTTTCAGGTCTCCGGTGGTAAGTTATGTATTGCTTGGTTTGGTGAAGAGGAGGTGAGGTGCCTCTCACTACTGCTTTCGACCATTGCACACCATACCAATAATGGGCAACACATTAGTTTCCTGCTTTTATTTTATGTTGATTATTTATTACAGGTGCCACGAATTGCGAGGTGGTCTACGATTTTTTTATAGCAGTTATGTACAGCTTTAGATAGATGTTGTGCTCAAGAAAAAGGGAGGGTGAACTTCCCTTTTGCTTTAGAGAAATTTTGTTTATTTTTTGAGAGGTTTCCAGAGATGCAGATGTGGGGCCAAATGATGCCCAAGAGGGGCGAGTCTAACTTTTCTGCAATGATATCTCATGATGCACTGAAGTTACTATTCAGTATTGATGATCACGCCTTCATTCTAGTCCCATGTCCATATGCTAGTTTGGATTGGCAAGGGTGTGCCAACATCCTCTTCACAGTTGATGTGCCACCGGATAATAGAGGTAATATTAGTGTTTTCTTTAAAATTATTCTAACATGTTATTGAACTTGTTTTTATTGAATTGTTTAATGAAATTGTCTAATTATTGTTGTGTACTTATATATATTTTGTAGATATTGGGTCATTTGTTGGTGATGAGATGCCACCACCACCAAATGATCCAGGTGTAGATCCTAGGAGATGGCAGATGTGGAGGACCAGGCCGGTGAATGACCTAGTCCTCATGATCATGCACAGGTACCTGCAGGTGTGAGGCGTAGGCCAGACACTAGATTTAGGATGGAGTTGGGTGACCAAATATGTCGAATCCTAGTGGAGGAGGGAGTCAGGCCGACCACTATTAGAGAGATACAGGTCAATGATAGGCTAACAATGATATGGAGAGGCATGCCACATTATATGTTGACCCTGATGCGACATGTCGTTGGAGCTACCAGCTTAGTGGTGCGGTTGAGGAGGGTCGTTCGACGTAGGTGTGGTGGAGATGCAGTACGTCGACAGTCGAGCAGTGGCGCATCATTTTGATGATCACGATAAGGGGAGTGATCATCGTTCACCTCACACTGGAGATGAGCAACCTGCAACATCCAGCAGTCATGATCATGAGTAGGTTGGACGATCCACATCGAGTCATCATGAGCAGCTTGCAACATCCAGTAGTCATGATCATGAGCAGGCTGGACTATCCACGTCAATTCATCATGAGCAGCCTACAACATCCAACACTCATGATCATGAGCAGGTTGGACCATCCACGTCGAGTCATCATGAGCACGAAGTTGATCCTGATCAACATGAGGCACCTCCAAATCAGCAGGGACGTGATGATCGACATCTATCTGAGCATGTCAAGGCTACACCATTGATTGAGTAGGTCTCGTCTAGTAATACTATATATGATGTTTGTACGATGATTATCATGATTGTGATGTTTATTTTTAATATTAAATCATGATATTTATTAAATATTATGTCGTGATTATAATTGAAATTTTAATTTTAATTGTATGTAAAATTTTAAAATTTTAATTGTAATTGTATGTAAAATATTTGTAAAATTTTAATTGTAATTGAAATATTTAATTTATTGTGAAGTGATTGTAATTGTAATTTTAATTGTAATTGTATATATGTAAAATTGTAAAATTGTAATTGTAATTGTATGTAAAATTCTATAATTGTAATTGTCATTGTAATTTTAATTTTAATTGTAATTGTATGTGAAATTGTAAAATTGTAATTGTAATTGTAATTATAATTTTTATTGTAATTGTATGTAAAATATTTGTAAAATTTTAATTGTATAAATGTGAAATAATTGTAATTATAAAATTATAATTGTAATTGTAATTGTGTGTAAAATTCTAAAATTGTAATTGTAATTGTATGTGAAATTGTAAAATTGTAATTGTATGTAAAATATTTGTAAAATTTTAATTGTATAAATGTGAAATTATTTTACTTGTAATTTTAATTGTAATTGTATATATGTAAAATTGTAAAATTGTAATTTTATGTAAAAATTTAAAATTGTAATTGTAATTGTAATTTGAATCTTAATTGTAATTGTATGTAAAATTGTAATTGTAATTGTAATTGTGTGAAAATTATTTGTAAAATTTTAATTGTATTAATGTGAAATGATTGTAATTGTAAAATTGTAATTGTAATTGTATGTAAAATTCTAAAATTGTAATTGTAATCTTAATTGTAATTGTATGTGAAATTGTAAAATTGTTATTGTAATTGTTATTCGTAAAATTTTAATTGTATTAATGTGAAATGTTTGTAATTATATATATGTAAAATTGTCAAATTGTAATTGTAATTGTATGTAAAATTTTAAAATTGTAAATGTAATTATATTGGGAAATTGTAAAATTGTAATTGTACTGTCATCATTCAATTTTATTAAAATTTGTAAATTTTTAAATTTGTAAAATTGTAAATTAATTATCAATTTTGAACCATAACTACCGTAAGTAAAATGTATACTGTAAATATTGTTAAATTAGCATAATTGTAGAATTATAAATTTATATGTTTGTGGGGTCTTCGTTAAACGGTGATGAGGCGGGTTGTTATAGCACTCATCATAGCTTCAATTCCCTTCCCCGATCAGTGTGATGTATCTGGACATGTTGATGGAAAATAGAGTAAAAAAAGAAAAAAAAAGAAAAAGGAAAAAGAAAAAGAAAAATGAAAGGTACTACTAAACTTACAAAAAAAAATTAGTTGTAAATTTGTATGAATAATAATAATTGTAAAATAATAAATCTAGAATAATATGAATTTTTGTAACATAATAAAGTTTAGAAAATAATGCAAATAAATTCATGTACTTTAGAATTATCATTATTTTATTATGATTTTACATACAAAAAAAAGTAACTTTATATAGTATGCCATTGTTTTCGAGATCAACATAATTGCAAATTATCAAGTGAAATGATTTTAACATTAACACAATGCAAATTACTAATTAATTCAAAATACATATTATAATTTTTCGAAAAAAAAGTCTTAGTTATAAGGTAATTAAGTCCTCTTCTTTATAAAAACCCATCTTAAAAAGTATAAATGATGAAATAACACATGTACCATATCACTCTCGGTTCTCATGATCACCCTCATTATCTTCCAACTCGCTTGGCATGATAACACTATTGTTCTAAAAAATATGTTTTGATCTAGGGTCATGTCTCAATACGAACCACCTATCCCCATCTAACACATCTGGGTAAAAAAAAACCTGGTTGCAGTGTTTGGGGAAAACATAGGCCTCCTTAGCTTCATCCCACATCTTCTAGAGTTGATACATATCAACCTACTATTGCAATATTCCTTTACATTATTTTGATCAAAGGTGTCCCACCACTTGCACATTAAAATAACACATTGGAAAGAAGAGAAATCCACTTCAATGATCTCTTGTATCTTTTTGACGTAACCTAATGTCCCTCGTACTAGGTTTTGATCACGGTGGCTAGATCGACTAGATTGATCGGACTCAATTTCCACTCCATAGTCCTATGTCATGTGCCCATCATCAGCATTTTCTATGAGAAAATGGTGTCCATATGCCCACATAGATGGGAACAAAGGCACCTATAAAAAAAATTGAAAAATCATAGTGTCATGTGTCTTATAATAACCCAACAGTTAAAGTATGAAATATAGATATAACTACATTTCAAAGGTGCATTATTAAGTTTAAAATGTACATAAATAGATTATTACCAAGTGGGTGCACCCAATCCCTACCTTTAGCGCATCCTCTTCAGCATGTGGGTAACGACTGGTTGCACCGTATTTCTCTTTGACTTGTTCAACAACCCAACTATTGGGGCATATTTTTGGCATATTTTCTTTTAAATGATCAGGATAAGGCACACTTCTACCATTCAATCGTCTGAATTCTTTCTTGTCACTATCCCATTTCATCCTCTTTTGTTTGTACAATGCGACCCATGGTTGTGTGGCTTTGGAATTGTAAAGAACGAATTTATTGATTGCTTCAATTTCTGCATTCGCTGATGGAATAAAACCAACATATAGTACATATGAGATTAAAATATACATTATATCAAAGTTAAACATGAATATTTACTTTATGTAAATTTTAAAATTTATAAGTCGCTTACTCTTTATCAAGAGCCTTTTTCCATTTGTTTGGAGCAACTCCCCTTCTCTTTTGTCTTCATCCCTTTCATCGTCCCAAATCATTGCACCTGGTATGTTGTCGATCTGTTTTATGTAGTCACTGGAATAATAGAATGACTCATACAATATGTACCCCTCTGCCATAGAACCCTCAGCTTTTGCCCTTTGTCAAAAAAAACCTTTCAATTTCTTAATGTACCTCTCTAAGAAGAACATCCAACGAAAATAAGCCACCCCAACTAATTCAACATCATATACTAGGTGGATTAGAATATGAACCTACAAGTCCATGAAACTTGTTGGCAATTCCTTCTTAAACATATAAACAATCTCAACTATCTCTTGACGCCACCGTGGAATGATAGCCACATGAATCTCCTTTGACATGATCCAACGTACAAATGCAGGTAATTTAGATATGGCATGTCCTAGGTCTTGGGGGAATTCATGTTTCACACACCCACACATGAACAAAGGATAATGCCACTGCAAAGTTATAAACACGTGCAATAATATACAAAATTAGTTATGTTTTATGATCCCTACATGGGATAAAATTTATTAATACATCAAATAATAAAATCGTGCTTTTGAAATTATACGTACTCTTATAATATTGAAATGGTCATGCGATTTAAACCCCAAAAAATGGTCATCCACGGTGAAGCAGTGCCGTAGTGAAGACCCTTATGAAGATGGCACCCTCACACCCATTATAAATTCTTTTTCCAAAGAAATATCATATCTTTTTAAAATCCATGGGACATCACCTTCTTTGAAATACCATGAATTAGAGGTACCAACGCCTGCCTCTGACTCTATACTTTCTAATCGTCTTGGTCAATGTTTCTTTTTAGTTTTTAAGCAACAAGATCTTTCCTAACAACCAATGTGTCACTTTTTTTCGATGATATGTGCCTCCATAAAGAAGATGAAACATTTTTAAATATATGCATGGGATCTAATAAGTGGGTAATCTCAAGATGCTCCCAATATGGGAGGTTATAAAAGATAGATTTCCTTTTCATACCAATGGGAAAGTTCTCAACATAGGTGTCGAATAATTCTGGATCATCGAACATAGGCTTCCCATTTGAAGCAAACATTTCTATGAACTCCTTCTCCTTCTCTCTCTCATATGATCTAAGCCATTCAACTAGTGTCGTTATTGGAGGCCTTTGGGTTCTCTCTCGTTTACCATTGAAAGTAGATGCTGCTCTTCTGTAACGATGTTCCTTTGGGAGGAATACCCTAGAGCTACTCATACACTAGCTTTCATAGGTCGTTGGACCATCTAGCTTCGCAGAAGTTCCACAACATTTACATCCAAAATACCCTTTTGTTACTAGACTTGTGAGATTAGCTATACGCAATATATATGCCCGGCACATTAAACAATATCATGAAGATTAGGAATACCATATAATGAATTAAATAACTAATATGTGAAAGAATATTGTTACGTATATAAACAAATCAATAAATTAAACATGTAATTTACCAGAGCAAACTCCTAACCCTAGATAATCATGTGTCGTGTAAACACATATGCCATACAATGTAAAAATCCTCTCTATTGCGATGGGTCTTGATACATCGTATACATTTATCTCATCCCATAATTCCTTCAATTCATCTACCAGTGGTTGTACGTAAACATCCATATTCTTCACTTGTCTTCTACCAGGGACTATGAGAGCCAACATAAGATGTTCATTCTTCACAGACAACCATGGGGGGATATTTTTATTGATCACTACTACAGGCCAAACAGAATAGTTGGTGTTCTAGAGGGAATATGGGTTGATGCCATCCATGGCTATGCTGAGCCGTAGAATTCGTACTTCGTCCTTGAATTTTTGGGCCATGTATCGTCTATATGCTTCATGGCTATTGAATCAGTTGGGATTCGCATAACTCCCAACTCACTTCTGTGTGAGGCATGCCATCCCTGCAACATAGCTAATTCTTTGCAACAAAAGAGCCTTTGAATCCTTTGGATTATAGGCATGTGCCTCAATATCTTAAAAGGAGGACCAGTACGTGATTTACCCTTCTTTTTTTATTTATCATACCTGTCATGCCCACATTTTGAACACATCTCTTTGTCTGCATATTCTCCTCTATATAGAATACAACTATTGGACATGCATGATATGATACGCATCAACAATCTATAACATTTTTAACTATTTCTTTGTCTTTTTCATCTCTAACACGAGAAATACACATTACCTAAGAACCTTATCTTTGAATAACCTATAGTTAGTGATCATGGAAAGTAATTAAATGTACATTAATTTGAAATAATTATTATCGCTCATAAAATTGACCATTTGTAATGTTCATTATTTTATTGCATTTTTCAAAATATATGAGGAATTTATGAGAATTTACCTCAAAATTTCGAGAAATATGTCTTAATGTTTAAAATTTGCTTTCAACTTGTAAAGTAATACTGTTGTCCCTAACTGCAGACTTCACCTGATCGCTCCGGTCCAAAGAGAGGGGTGGTGGAGGAAAATTCTAAGGCTTTCAAAAAATGTGTCAGTGATATGAGCATCATCCCCTAGCTGATCATTGTTCTGGAATGCATCTAACAACATTGTCTCCTTGGTAGTCGTATCCCTTAAGTAATCATCCATACCAACCTCTATTTGATTGCTTCCATTGCCATCTGGTGAAGAAATATATTGTTGTAGTCATTCCTAATTGGTGAATGTGGACGTACTGGGAATTGAATAGGTGGTTGATTCAACCATTTTTGGTATCGGGTTTTTTCTCTTAATTCAACCTTATCTTGATTTCACATTGTTGTGGGGCACAACCGAAGATGGTAGGTAGGTCTCTCATCATACTTAGAATCCTAATAATTTCAAAAAATATATTTGAACATGATTAGTACAAAATCTATGATATCAATTAGTAAGCATGTCGACAATGCATGATTAATTGGTTTGACGTTGAAATAATTACATTAATATACCAAACAATTATTATTACCATCATTGTCCCAGGATTGTGGCTAGAAGATGTCATATTGTTACAATTGGCACGGTGAAGCGGCTGTCCATTTTCATCTACCAAACGCGCCTTGTAGTATGCTTCTCCTGATAAGAGCTTCCAATGTTTTGGAGCTATTTTAATATTTTGTGCATCTGAAGTCGATTATGAATTTGCATGAACCTGCAAATTTTTATACATTATAAATTTTATTAAGCTGATTAATATGGATAAAAATCATAAATTCAATTAGATAATGAAAATATAAATAAAATTTGAAGTAAATATTAGTTCTCGAGATGGATAGGGAGAACTCCACGATGGACTTTGAGAAATATTATGGAACGAGCTCGATTTTTAAGAATTTTCTATTCAATATGATTATGATATTTTCTCCCTAAATTTGATAAAAATCAACAATAAATTTTGGTGTACACACCTAAATGTAATTTCAGTGCCTTAAAAATGGACTGATTGTTATTGGTGCTAATGTACAGATAACCGCACCGGTGCATTTTAGTTACTGCGTATCGGTGTTGTGTTATTAATTGACACACCGATATCGAATAGCTGCAAATAAAAAAAGCGCAACCTTATTTTTTTTAAGTGAAAAAATTGGTAAATTGAAAAATGGGCGGAAAAATATTTTTGAAAATCTAATTTCATAAAACAATTCTTTAAATATTAAACACTTTTCATTATTTCATTATTTTTGCAAAAAAATTTAGGGAGATATTTTCATGAGACATACCTGGAGCAAGAGAGCATGAGAGCATTGTGGAGCAACGAAATACTTTCGAATAGAAGAGTTCAGACAATCATAATTCCAAACCTCTGGTGATTCAAACCCTGTAGCATAGAATTTCAAACCATCTCGTGATTAAATTTTATTTTATTTTATACATTTTTTGCAATATTTTTTACGTAGTAAGTAAAAAAATTTAAATTTACTCTTCATTTTCAGCAGAAGAAAATAAAAATAAAAAATTCCAATTTTATGCTAAACCCTTAATTCTTTTTGTTTCTTTCATTGCTTCTTTCTGTTTCCGTGATTTCGAAATTAGGGATTTCCATTTTAGATTTATAGGGTTTGTATTGCTATATATATAGGGCCTATGACATCTAAACCACGAGACAAATTGGATAGTCATATCTCAATCCCTCTGTTAGGATATTCTGACACACCGGAAATAGTTAAATATAACTTGGTCTAGTGTAGAGTTAGGTAAAGTGTGTTTCTTTAATATTTACATTTGTAACTTATAATCTGATGGTCACGATATGTGGTGATTCGAAGGTTCACTCTCTCCTCAGTATTACCGACACTTGATCCATGGTTTAACACCCGATTGGCCCATGATCTCTATTTAAAGAGCATTGAGGGTCATTTGTACGGTAACCATTTATGAGAGAAACTTATGTAAATTTTATTTTTTATATTAATAAATTGCCTGAAGTGGTCATGTTGGCAAATGTGGTGGATTGTTTCCCTCTTCGATGGTTTTAGCCACGTCAAATATTGGTGTAATGATTTGTGATATGTTTGTGAGCGGTGACCTTTGGTGTTTGATATAAGGAACTTACCTTGTAAATTCCTACATGGTATCAGAGCCATTTTGAGGGCCGCATCCCATGTTGATCCAAATCCGAAGCCGGTTTGACTGCTTGTGACTGTCGTTTTCCAGATCTACTATTTCTGACAACTTTTGGGCTGGGAGAACTGATATTTTGTGTCTGGAGCGTCTATTACAATGAGGAACCCCTTGCATTTCAAGCGAAAAGGTTCTGGTTGGCCGAGTTATGTCATTTTAAATTTGGAGGTATAAAGTATATTTTTTTGCAGTTATATTTATTAATCGTTGTGTTTATTTTGGTTCCCTGTGTTTATTTCGGCTTATATTTTTTTTTATTTGCCAGATCTATACCCTCTTCTCTGTGTATGCTCTTTGCTCTGCGTTGTGTGTGATCTTGGCAAATCAGAAACAAGAAGACGAGATTTTTTTTTGCTATGTATGCTCTTTCCCCGCGTCTTTGTGCAATCTCGGGAAAAGAAGAAATAGCAGAAAAAATGATAGTTGTCGGTAAGGCTAACCAAAAATTTAACGTTCTGTCGTAAGGCTTGCATTTCATTTTTTTTGTGCACGGATTTGCGTGCTTTTTTTTTATGAAAAAGAATGCACATCGAGGAAAAAAAAAAAGCCCCTTCCTTGTTTCAAACAATTACAAAATCATTTTACTAGTTTACTTGGTGTAAATATAATTTTTTTTTAAGTGAGCTTATTGTATTAAGTTTGAAAAGGGGGGAATTTTTTTTTTTTTTTTTTAAGTAGAACTTCATCATCAACTTTCAACCTTTCACGTAACTATTCGACATCTACAACACATTTTTTTTCAAGAAGGAATAACTTCTTCATCTGGAAGCCATTTTTTGAGTTGTTTTTTTTTTTTTATAACCAGCCAAATTTTTTGAGATCTTTCCATTGGAGTAGTTATTTTCAACCTTGTTAGCTTCAATGTTTAAAAAAAAATGGAAATTTCATGCCTATTTATTCTTAACAACACAAATTGTTTCCAATAGCTATCTTACATGATAGACTTACTTAGAAATAAAGGGCTTTATAGAATAGCCTTAGAACAATAAACTAAACCCACTGATGGAGATAAAGCCGCTATATGGGAAAATAAACAAGATCAAGCATGAGGGTTGATAGGAATTTCCATTTCTCAATATCTTCGATTTCATATCCAAGAAATTGACACCCGTGATGTAGGTATGAAAAAGCTAAATACTGTTTTTGGCATTCAAAATGAAATCAAGACCCACCAACTTGAAAATGAGTTGTTTCTCCTCTATTGAAGATTTTCTATCCAAATTCAAGACCCTTCGATATATTTTAGAAGGTTGTAAGGTCAAAAAGGAAGATGGTAGCCTTATCTATTTCATTATTGCTGAGCTTGGACCTGCATACTTTGTATTTGTTTCCACCTTCCATTCCACCAGATAAGCTCTCATTTCTCCAGGAGCAACCTATAAGTCCCCCTCTTTTGATAAGAGAACAAGAAAAACTCTTACACCTTGGTCTTATCAATATTGAAAACTCTTGTAATAAAGCCTTAGCAGCCCAAAAACAACCATATCAAAATAATCCCAAGAAGCAGTATCCTAAAAATAATGGTCGTAAACCAAACAAGGGTCTTAAGAAATTCAGCTGCAAACTGAAAAATCAACTCACCAAATTGATAAGGAAAATAAATACAAAGGGAAGAAAACATATATACATTGCAACTTTTGCAATCGTGATGTCCATGTAGAGTCCAAATTTTTGAAGAAGATGGAAGTCTTGGAAGCAGCAATGAAGAAGTAGCACATCAATTTGGAGAACTCTTCAATTTCATCTTCAGGAATGACACTTTTTGCTTATGATTGTCAAGCATCAAGATTTGGTTATGCATTAAATGTATCTTCTTCTTGTCATTCTCATGAGTGCCTCATTGATTCTGGAGCTTCTTACCACATGGACAAAAATAAAGCCATGTTTTCTCCTTTAAATGATTATAACACCAAAAATATTAATGTTGGTGATGATATATCTCTTAGTGTTGCAGGATCTGGAATCATTCATTTAGATAATGGTAATTTTAATGATGTATTATGTGTTCCTACCTTGTCTTGCAACCTTCTATCTATTTATCAGATAACTCATTCAGGTGAAGGGAAAACAGTGGAATTCTCTCCTCATGATGTTGTAATCAGGGACCTCAAAGATCCTAGACATATTTTAGGTACTGGAATTCTTGATGATTCTACGAGGTTGTATAAGTTTGAAAACTTTGGGTCATCATGTCTTCCATCCATTTTTGTTGGTCAGAATGATGAAGTGATCAAACTTTGGCATGAGCGATTTGGTCACTTAAAATATCGCTCTCTTCAAAATCTATGTAAAGAAAATATGGTGACAGGTCTTCTTATGGTCTCTTGCCGATATGGAGTTTGCTCCATATGTGTACTCGGAAAACATCATCAGGATAGTTTTGACAAACATGCCTCTTGGCACGCTTCAACCTCTTTGCAACTTGTGCACAGTGATTTATGTGGTCAACTTCCTATTGTTTCTTTCTATGATTGCAAGTACTTCTTAACTTTAATTGATGAATTTTCCAGACGCACTTAGGTATACTTCTTAAATCTCAAGAGTGAAGTTTTTAACATGTTCTTGGCCTTTAAGGCCTTTGTTGAGAAACAATTTGGACATTAAATTCTTAAGTTAAGATCAGACAATGAAGGAGAATATTTTAACAAAAAATTTATCAACTTTTGCACTGAGCATGACATTCAATTGCAACATACGGTTCCATATACTCCACAAAAAAATGGTGTAGTTGAAAGGAAGAATCACACCTTAAAAGAAATGGCTAATTTTATGCTTCAATCTAGAGGAATTAGTCTCAATTTTTGGGAACAAGCAATTAACTATGAAAATTACATAGTAAATCACACTCCTACTAAGGTTTTAAGGAATATAACTCTAGTAGAAGCCTGGAGCTCAATCAAACCAATTGTAAGTCACTTTCATGTTTTTGGAAGTGATGCTTGGGCTCATATTCCAGATGCGAAACATAAATCCTTAGAACCTAAGAGTGCAAAATGCATTTTTGTTGGATATTATGAAGATGTCAAAGGATATAGACTTCTTCAATCAAAATCCAAAAATATAATCATTAGAAGAGATGTAAATTTTGATGAAAATATATCAGCCTGCGAGACTAGTTCAACAGGTGTGCCACCTTTGGCTTGCGAGCCTGATTCGGCATATGTGTCACCTCTCTCTATCTCTTCTATTCCTGATAGAATTCCTTATAGTTCAGATGATGAAAATGAGGATGGAAATACTCCTCCCCCTCTTGAAGATATTTCTTCAGCTCCTCAACTTCCAAGATGGGTCCTCTACTTGGGATGCAACAGGTTCTCTTGTAGGTGACCCTATAGATCGACGTTGTACACATTCTCAGTTTGAAAGAGCCTCTTTCTTATGGCTCAAGTTCCAAATAATCTTGATCCAGAAAACTTTGAAGAAGCTTCAGGTCATCTAGATTGGGATGAAGCTATGAATGAATAATATCGTTCCTTATTGGCAAACGATACTTGGGATCTTGTTCCTCTTCCAAAGGGAAGAAAACTTGTCAGATGAAAACGGGTTTACAAAACAAAGTTTGAACCAAATGGAAAAGTGGATAGACATAAAGCTCGTCTTGTTGCTAAAGGATTTTCACAAGTTGAAGGCATTGACTATATTGAAACCTTCTCCCTTGTTTCCAAAATGAATTCTATCTTCCTTGTTCTTTCCCTTGCTGCCTCCTTTAAATGGGAAGTCCATCAGATGGATGTTAAATCCACATTCTTATATGAACATTTGCATGAAGAAATATACATGGAACAACTCGTTGGCTTTATCCAAAACAACTCTAGCCTTTTTTTTCACCTTAGGAAGTCTCTCTATGGTCTCAAACAAGCTCCTCGGGCTTGCTATGCCAAAATGGATATATTTCTCTTAGATAATGGATTTTCTAGGTGTCATTCTGACAACACTATCTACACCAAGAATGTGGGTAAGTCCTTCATCATCCTTGTTCTTTATGTTGATGATCTTATCCTTACTGGTATTGATCCCAACCATATAAAACATGTGAAGTCTAGCCTCAAAAAGAAGTTTGAAATGATAGACTTAGGACATTTGCATTATTTCCTTGGTCTTCAAGTCTTGCAATCCAAAGAAGGTATTACCCTTTCTCAGTCCAAGTATGTTTGTGATCTTCTACGCCACTTTCACATGGAAGACTGTAAGCCCACCCCTTCTCCCTTTTAGTCTAGAGTCAAGCTTTTAGTCACTTGTACTACCCCTGAATTTGATGCTACCTTATATCCTCAACTTGTTGGTAAACTTATGTATCTAACCCATACCTGTCCTGACCTTTCCTTTGCCGTTGGTCTTGTTGCTTAGTTTATGCACCAACCTCATGAAAGTCACTGGAAAGCAGCTAAAATAATACTTCAATATATTTGAGGTACATTTCAATTGGGATTCATTACAGTGCAGGAGCATCTCCGTTTTTGATTGGTTTCACTGATTCTGATTGAACTGGTGACCCTGATGATCGAAAGTCTACTACAGGATATGTATTCACTATTGTTTCAAGAACTATTACATGGTATTGTAAGAAACAAAGTGCCATCTCTCTTTCTTCAGCAGAATCAAAGTATTGTGGTGCAATTGAAGCCAACAAGGAAGCCATGTGGCTTCGTTAGATCCTGTCTGAATTTGGTCATCATCAGCATCATCTAACTACACTTTGGTGTGATAATCATAGTGCCATTTAACTATGCAAAGATCCAGTTCAACATCAGGATATGAAATTCATTGAGGTTCATATACACTTCATCTGAAATCTCATTCATGACCGTATTCTTGAAGTGCATTATTGTTCAATTCCTACACCCTCTCGGCCCTTGCGTGAATTAAAAAAAAAACAGGAATTTTTTAATCAGTGCACCCTGTGTAAAATAAAGCACCAGTGCGTTGTTTTATCACAGTGCACCACACACATACTCTTTGATAAAATGATTTAAAAACATATATTTTTTTAATCTGTGCGCCATATGTAAAATAGAGCACCCGTGCACTAATTCATTATAGTGCACCACACACGTACTGTTTGACAAATTTTTTTATTTTATCTTATGTCTGTGTTAATTGGTGCACCGTTTAACATATAACATACCGGGTCTCCTTGTTGACAGAGAGCACCATACGGTGGTCCCCTGTTTCTGCGGTGCGTTTATAAGAATATGCCGCACCGGCCCTCCACGACATCATATGCCACAAAAACTAACATTAGAGGAATTTTATTAATTTTTATGTGTTTATCGGTGCATTAGTTAACATATAACACACTGATTCTCCTTGTTGATAGATAACATCGTACGTTTTTTCTACTGTTTTGGCAGTGCATTTATAAGAACACGCGACACCGACGTCGGTGTGTACATCATTAAAGGTACACCAATTTATTCTTCTTCCTTTTTTACCTGAAAATTTTATGATTTATTTATAAAATATATTAATGAATGGTATGGTACAGGTTTCATATTGATAAAGAAATGGCCGACAAGAGATCAAGTAACAAAAATACTGATAGCACATCAAGAAAAGAAAAAAAGGCAAGTTATTTGTAAATTATTTACAAAAATTATGATTTTTGAACTATATGTAAGTTTAACTAATATGTATTGTTTATTGTGTATCACGCAGAGCCACAAAATTATGAAGCTCGATAAGATTATTTATGATCCATGACTAGAAGAGCGTAAAAGCTTGATGGAAAAATTGCAAAAGGATGAATCAGGTGAATGAAAAAATACTATCGATCTAATATGAGTTTCTTTTTTAAATTTTCATTAATAATATAATTAAAAATATTAGATAACATGTTTCAAACAATCTATTAATTCACATATGTTTAATGTTCTACAGGGACCAACAAATTAGAAAAAGAATGTTTTTCTAAGAAAAGAAAAAAAATAGAACATGCAAATGAAAATTAATTGCTCCTTAGCTCATCTGGAGTGGTGCTGGAGGTTAACGAAAGGGGGAAATTTTTTTACAAAACTTTGAGGGATCTAGTGGAACAAATGTGATGTTCTTTCCACTCACAATACAAAAATTAATCCAATGGTTCCAAGAACCAAATTTTATCTAGACTATAGGATGAATTTCTAGAGAAATGGTCAATGAGAGATGTCATACTTTTAATAACAAAAACCTACCAAAAAAAAAAGAAGGAATGAAAAAGTAATATTCCTTTAAATGCTTTTTCTAGAATTATATGTATATATTACTAGAAAACAATCATTTATAAATATCACTTTTGTTATATTTACTTTTCATATATCAATATAAAAATTAAATAGTTTATTGTCATGTTATGTTTCCAGGAAGATTATGAAAATCTCAAAGGATGATTGAGCTAATATCAGAAATATGCCAGTAGGAATGTCCAAAAAGGTGTACAAGGAGATGGTCAAAGAAATGGACATAATTGCATCGCACAACGAGCCATCTCAACAAAAACGTGCTTCAAATGTAATATGTAATCATTGAATTTTTCGATTAGGTACAATAAATAAACAATTTAGCATTAAATATTATTTTTCAAGTATTTTCTTGCAAAAAATAAAAGAAAATGGAACCTATTCAACACATAAAACAGGACAAAAAGGAAGAAAAGTATTGATATCTAAGTTTGTGAGTAATTGTTATTTCATTATAACAACTTAACTAGATTTCATTTTTGTATATTTTAAGTTGTTTTACAACAATCATCATTGAATATCTTCAAACAAGTGCTAACATACAAAGAAGAACCATCAGACCGATTGATTGACATTGGATTAAATATGGGTTCCCAGTATATGTTGGCATATCAGAAATTAATTTTGGAATTCGTAAGCATCTATCAATCTTGTTTTATTTAGATCCATCTATAATTAATAGAACAAAAAATATTTATATTAAATATATGATTTGTTATGGGGTATAAAACTTGTAGGAAACAAAGTATGGAACTGCGCCAACAAATGAAATTTTGAAAAATGGCATGAAATTTGGTTTTGAAAGAATGTGTATAGTTCATGAGTCAATTGTTGCTATGGTACGTCATTTATTTTCGATTTACATTGATGTATATTATTTAATATTGAAATTTTCATTATTCTCACTAATGTATATACACGCATTATAATTTATTTTTATGTTTGTAGATGGAAGGTGAAGAAGAAGAAAAAAATCAACACCATGAACAAAACATTCCTCAAAATAACCCAAGTCATGGAAGTAGCTTGAACAGTGACAACAATTCAAGCGAAGAATGATGATCATTATGTTTGGATATCAAAGCAAGGCATTGTATTTTTTGAAATATTTGTTTGTAAAATCAGAGATTTTGTTTAATGTAATGGACATAGTGTTCCAATTGAAAGACAAAGGGATACTAATAACTGTCCCATTTTGTATGACAAAGAGTGTCTTATTCATATATATATATATATATAATAAAATACGTTTTAATTTATCTTATTGAGTTCTCCATTGTCGTTGTGAAATGTAACACCACTGATTAAATATATGGATGATTAAATATTATAATGAAGAGATGTGAAATATGATAATATGATATAACAAATTAATCCAAACATCACATTCAAATGCACTAATAAAAATTTAATTGGTATGAATACTCTTAGAAGATATGTGTCGTCTTTTGATGAATAATGATTTTAAAAAGTCACAATAACTATGATATGATATAACAAATTAATCCATACATCACATTCAAATGCACTAATAAAAATTTAGGTGATATGAATAATGTTACTGTGCATTGGTGTGTTTGTATGCTAATGTGCATCGGTGCATTTCTACGACTTATGGGCACCACTCAAATACCAATACCAATTAGAACTCTCGGTGCGTTTGTGCGATACTGCACACCAGTGTGTTTATGTGAGACTGCTCATCGGTGCATTTCTACAACCTATAGGCACCACACAAATACCAATACCAATTAGAACGATCAATGTGTTTGTGTGATACTATGTGCTAATGCGTTTGTATAATACTATGCACCAATGTGTTGATATGACCTATGGGCACCAATACAATTTAGAACGGTTTGGTGCTTTGTATCACCTACAGTGCACCCGATGCGGTTTTAGACCTTAACGGCCCGGTGCATGCACCTTTGACCGCCCTGGGGCGACTGTCTCGCTAACATGCACCAGTACATTGCTAAACACCCCAGGGAATCCTAAATTTGTTTTCCATCCCGGTTCTTGGTAAGTTTACAGTACCGGTGCATTCACTTTATAACACTAAAAACTACAGAAATCTCCGGATTATCCACAGTATCGTAAAACAATGGTTGATGTTTCGAATCCCAACGAGGATCCATCTTCAGGACAAGATGAAAATGAAGAATGAAAAAAAGTTGCATAGGTCAAGGTTTTAAATAGTGAAAGAGAAATGAAAAATGAGAAGTGTCAACAAGAGCTGTAGTAATGTTAATTTATTTGATCTAATAAATTTTAATAAATTTAATAAATTAAATTAATTTTTAATAAATTATAATAATTTTAATAGTATATAATATCACCTATTATTAATATTAATTCATTTTTAAATATATATATATATATATATATATATATATATATATATATATATATATAATATCACCTATTAATATCATAATACTACTTACTTCATTTTAATAGAATTTTTTATAAAATTTTTAATTGATAAACATAATTGTTACTAAATTTTTTAAAACATTTTTCTATAAAAAGTAACCTAAAATAGTCTAATTAAATTAATAATCTAAGGGTTAATTTATGAAATTTTTTTAATATGATATAACCCTAGATGATACTAATAAGGTTTTTTAAATTATTCTTAATTAATAAAAATATAAAATATACATAATAGTTTACTTAATTAACATAAAATTCATTTAAATAAATGGTAATAAATAATAGGTTCTTATTTAATAATTCTAATAATAAAATGATAATTATTAAATGTAATTTATTAATTCAATCCTAATTAATCTAAAAATGAATTTTTCATTATTAAATATAATTTATTTTTATTTGAAGTTTTAAATTAAATTAAATTTATTTATTTCTATTTTTAGTTACTAATAGTAATTATTAATTAATTAATTTTTATTAATTGAGAAATAATAAAAATTAATTAATAAGGATAATTATTACGAGTGAATGATTCAATTAGTGTTTCACAATGACCAAACCCTAATTTTTTTTTAAACTATTATGGAGAAGAAGCAAACCTACGATACTATACCTAGGAAGAGGATGAACCTAGGGAGCACATCTGTCGAATTAGAGGACGCCAACTGTTACTAATCTCATATCCTCTATCCCTGTTAATGATATGTTGGTGTTTTATAATCTCAAGCACTTCTCTAATCTTTTGTCTTTGATAGTGATCTTATCTCGCAATGGTTTTAGCATCCTCTAGATGCAAGTGATGTTTAGTTTTTGAGGAGTGATCAGCAAGAGCCGAGGTGCGAGATCGCTCATGTTTAATATCGGCACCATGCTCTTTAAGACGTTTTTGAAGAGAGCGTTTGGTTTCACCAAACATGCCCTTATGAGGAGAGTTCCTGTTCCTGTGTCAACCTCTTTAAAAAATGAAACAGGTCCCCATGAGGAGAGTTCCTTTTATTGTGTCAACCTCATTAAAAAATGAATCAGGCCATGAGGATAGTTCTTTTACTGTGTCAACCTCATTAAAAAATTAAACAAACCATTATGAGGATAGTTCTTTTCTTGTGTCAACCTCGTTAAAAAATGAAACAGGTTACCTTGAGGATAGTTCTTTTACTGTGTCAACCTCGTTAAAAAATGAAACATATCCATGAGCATTGTTCCTTTTCTTGTGTCAAGCTCGTTAAAAAATGAAACAAGGTTCCCATGAGGACAATTATTTTCCTGTGTCAACCTCGTTATAAAATGAAACAAGTCCGTGAAGATAGTTCATTCTACTGTGTCAACCTCGTTAAAAAATGAAACAAGTCCATGAGGAGAATTCCTTTTATTGTGTCAACCTCGTTAAAAAATGAATTAGTTCATCATGAGGAGAGTTCCTGTTCTTGTGTCAACCTCTTTAAAAAATGAAACATGTCTTTGAGCATAGTTCCTATTCTTGTGTCAAGCTCATTAAAAAATGAAACAAGTTTCCATGAGCATAGTTCTTTTCCTGTGTCTAGCTCATTAAAAAATGATACAAATCCTCTCCTAATTGAGTCGAGTCTTTGATTAGATCTCGTAAGTGTTAAATCGAGTCTTTCATCTGATCTCGTAAATGAACCTTCATTCCATCCAGCTATTAGTAACCAGTAGTCTACTTAGTTGAATGAAAAAAAGCTTGGGGGGCACATGCTCTTGCAGGTTATGCTTGGGGGGCATTAAAAATTATCTCAAGCATAATTTTTTCCTTTGTTTCAAGCTTGTGTAAAAATGAAACAAACCACTCTCAAGCATAATTTTTCCTATGTTTCAAGCTTGTGTAAAAATGAAACCCCTCTCAAGCATAATTTTTCCTATGTTTCAAGCTTGTGTAAAAATGGAACAAACCACTCTCAAGCATAATTTTTCCTATGTTTCAAGCTTGTATAAAAATGAAACCTATCTTGAGTCCATTTCGGTTATTATTTTCAAGACTAATTAAACTCATGGAAATCCTGAGATTCTTTTGCTATCTTTCATTCTAAAAAAACACATGAAAATGACGAGTTCTTTCCATCTTTTCCTGCTCATAAATTAAATTGAAAGTCAGCCAACTGAGTATACTTTTATCACTTTTCGGGCTCTTGAAAATTACGAAAAAGAAAAACCTTGGAGTTCTTTTTTAAGCCCTTTTTAGACTCTTTAAACATGAAAAGATTGCTGAGTACTTGACTATTCGAACTCTTTAAAGGAAATGGACAGTTGTCCTTTCAGTATAAGTTTACCCTTTTTCCGGTTTGAAATGGACTATTTACGAAAAATGTATACATTGACTAATCATGGCCAATAGAGTTTTCTCCTGCAGTATTTTATCCTTTTTTGGGCTTGAGAGACTAAATTTACAAAAAATTACACCCACAGAGTTTTCTTAAGTTTTTCTTCCGAATCCCTAAAACTAAAAAACACCGAGTTTCTCCTATACTGGACTTAAAACTTAACAGTAAAGGACCTGTCAATTACCAACAGGAACGAACCACTCCTTCTTAGGGTTTGATTTTAATACTAAGTTGGTCTCATTTGATGGATGAGCTTATACAACAAGAAAATGTTATCCTCCTCAAGCTTGCCAAAAATAAAGAGGCACTTTCCAAAAATGGTGGAGGAAAAAGAGAGAAAATGAATCCAGTTGTCACACTTTGTTCCAAAAAGTAGTATACCACTCTTGAACACGACACTTTTGTCACACTCATACTTGGGTTGGGAAAATATTTTGTCTAACAGTTAATCAAACCACATTGAAAGTCTTCAGCCGGTTTATGGGTATTAGCTTTAGGTCAATTTTCACCAAACCATCTGTAGTGTCGTTATGTGTTCAAGAGACAGTTTAAATAAACCATTCATTGCAAACATTTGTCTCCATTCGCGTTGACCATCCCTGATTCATTCCTTGCAAATATTTCTTCAAAACTTGATCTAATGGTTTCATGTTGTAGGCTTTCCTACGACATGTCACTTTCTATCGACGACAGCTCATCATCTAGAAAGTTGATCTAGAATCCTATCAGTACCTTGGGATCTGCATGCCCTAATGGCAAGTTTCTCACCTTCAACGACAAGTTGCATCATTGACCTTTCATCGAATGATTATCTGAAGTGTTCAACTGCAAATCATTTATTCAAACTTCATGGATTGTACTGAGTACTTTGAGAGCCATTGTCATTATTAGTGGTTTCTCTCAGACTTGTTAACAGTTCACATCGTTGACTGGTAATCAAGTGGTTTCTACCATGTTCGACTTCGACACAATCAATCGCATGGATAGAATCATACTAGTTCGGGAAGTGGAAATCAAAACCCTGGATCTAGTTTCTACCATCCAAGCTGCGAGGAGTTTTATTATTCATGGTATAATAGACTACTTACGATAGATGGCTGCGTCCATGCTGTGTCTACTATTGATATAATTCTAAAATCATTCCTCTATAAAAACATGTAGTTAGTTTTGATATGAGTATGGGAATGCCTACCTCAGCGATGATATACATATATATGTATGCATTGAATGTTTTTATAGGCTTCAACCGGTGTGTCCGCAACCTAATCCTCAAAATGATAAAGCACTTCACTCTTCAGACTTCGCGCTTTAGAAGGAAATCTATTACACTAAAATTTGTCACCATGACATTTAATTGTCTATATGGGTTCATCATTACCTATATTATGCTCCCTTAGAGGTCTAAAACCATAAAGTTCCTAAACCAAGTCTTGGAGTTGGAGAAAAGCTCATTAAAACCCTAAAAAGCCTAACTCCGCACTTTTCCTAGTTCTTACGTGCGGTACCACGGTTTCTTGCTCTATAACCTACAACACATCCCGCACGTTCTACTGACTAAAACTGCGGATCCTCGATAAGGTAAAATAAAAGAAAAATTAAGTTCTCGAAGCCCAGTTGGTCGAATATTCTCCCAACTGGAGGCTTCTAGAAGCGTAATTAGGTCGAGGTTCGCCCTTTCATTCATGAACCTCTATCCCTTCATTAATGGAGATTATCCATTGGTATTTGGAGCTAAAATACCTTTATGAGGGGAATTTATCCCCCTCTTTATGGAACTGAAAGCTCCTTCATTCTCCTATAAATTGAACTCATGTTTCAGTATCAAGGGTAGACTGTAGGTTGTACCTTGTATATGGTAATTGCTGAAGAAATTCTTAAGAGAGCATACTCTCTATACTAGCCATTTTTGATATGAGAATGATCATACACTCATGTCAATAACTTCATGCTAGTTTAGAGAGAAGAAGGCTTGTCAATTTGAAGGAGGAATGGTTGTTCAGGACCCCAGAAGAACCTGTATAACATCAAGGCGAAAGGTTGTAAGGTTACTTCTTATTATACAAGATAATACAAATGGATTCTAATTTATCGTTAAATTGTTCATTTATCTATTGAGTAATTTAATTATTGGATTCCTTGATCACTAAGATAGATTAGTGTTTTCTCAATTATTATATCTTGCAGGTGCTTTTAATCCTTTTATTTGTCTTTGATTGCAGGTTTCACATGTTGAAGTGACCTCTTTTGGAGTGACTGGATAGAATATTTTAGCAAGCGTTGGACTTCAGGTAGGGGCATGTCCTCATACTTTATTATTTAATAATTTTGAATCACAAATGATCTAGAGAAAATGGTTTGCATTTGGACGTTTGTTTCTAGATATCCTTAGGATACTAGGGAGATTGTTCTTGTCCACAAGAAGGATTAATCCATGTAATAGGGATCCAATGGTACTGAAAATCGATATCAGGGGAACCCATTCTTTATGAATCTTAGGAAGCCCATAAATTCTCGGATTGACCTCACAGGAGGGGGTCAATTTCTTCTTTAACTTGTCATCGAGAAGAGAGTTCGAGATTTACTTCTTGACCTCTCTTAAAACCTTTGGCAAGGGGTTGGACTTCAACTTTTTATAGCTGTTACAATCAATATGCTTATTCATTTTTCTAATATAATCAACCTTATCTAAAACAACTGTAGCTCCTCCCTTGTCTGCCTTAAGGACAACAATTTTTTCGTTATTGTGAAGGGCTCTAAGAGCACCCATCTCATCCTTGCTAAGGTTACTCTTAGTGGCTTTGGCTTTCCTTAGAATCAGGGAGCATTCTTGTCTAAGAGCTTCTTTGTCATCCAAAGGTAAACTTCGAATGCCTTCCTCAATGATACACAAAATGCTCTCTTATGGAATACCCTTAGGAGAAAATGCAAATCATAAACCCTTACTGATAATCTTAAGGGTATCATGAATTAATTGCATTGAGGATAGGTTAACATCCTTTTTGTTAATGGCTTCACTAGCATCATCATTTAAGAGCTTCCTTATAATACTCCTGTCCTCCATGCTCCCAAGCCTGTTGCGTGCTATGTTTGGTAAATTTCTACTCAAAGAATTAAAGAGGCCATGACCCACTTCATGATTTCCATTTCCTTTTAGGTGTGCATTATTGTGCCTCTTATCAGGCCTTATATAACTACATACATCTCTACTATGTAAAAGATCATGACTCAAATTAATATTATTATTTGAGCTTGCAGTCAACCGCTGACCAAGATCACTGCTGTAATCACGACCTTTACCTAGAAAACTGGAATTACTAAATGTGGGGTCGAAGGGAACATTTCCATCCTCACCTTCACTATTTAAACATTCTGCACTGCTATTAGTTACAACCGCAACATCTTCGAGATTTAGGGGAGATTTCTGCAATTAAAGATAAACACAAAAGCTTGAAAACCATAAACACTAAAAGACTTCGTTATAACCTTTGATAGAGGGTATTTTCCTTGTAGTGTGAAAAATCTTGTGAAGAAACAAAAATGAGGTGAAATTGAAAAATTATGCTCACTAGAGATTCAAACATCTAAATAATTTATTTCTCCATATCTCTAAAAGTCTTGGGAAATATTTCCAAGGTGTTTGAGACTCCCAAAGGCCTCCCACCTATTCATGATCATGATAATGCTATTCATTTGATTCCATATAGTGTTCATCCAAACATCATTCCTTACATATATGCCCAAAAGAGTGAGATTGAACGTATGGATGCAAAAATGCTAGAGATTGGTATAATTAAACCTAATCAAAGTTATTTCTCTACTCCAGTAGTATTGGTGCACAAGAAGTATTGATCATGGTGTACGTGTTTGGATTACAGGGAGCTCAACAAACTCACTATTAAAGATAAATTTCACATTCCTGTCATTGATGAATTATTGGATGAATTACATGGAGCAATTTACTTCATCAAGCTAGATCTGCGTTTAGGATATCATTAAATTAGAATGAAGACTGAAGACATTTTGAAAACAACATTCAAAACTCATGAGGGTCATTATGAATTTTTGGTAATGGATTTTGGCCTTAATAATGCACCATCAACACTTCAAGGTTTGATGAATTCCATTTTCAAACCCTTCCTTACAAAATTTGTGTTAGTATTTATGGTTTTCAAGCTTATGTGGTTATCATTTATTGCATAAATCTCCGGATTATGCATGGTGTTAAGAAACAATGGTCGACGTTTCTAATCCCAACGGGGATCCATCTTCAGGACAAGATTTTGAATGAATAATGAAAGGCAGAAGGTTAGGGTTAATATACAACAAGTATTGAAAGGATCATGTTCAACATGTTGACAGGGTCCTCAAAATATTTCTTAGGAGTACGAGAGGTGGAATACTTGGGTCCTATTGTATCTCATGAGCGTGTTAACATGGACCCTAACAAAATTAAATCCATTAAGGAATGGAAAATCCCCACAACCATATATAATCTTCGAGGATTTCTTGGGCTGAAAGGGTATTATCGCAAGTTTGCTAAGAATTATGGGAGAATAGAGACACCTCTAACATCGTTACTAAAGAAAGATAGATTTTCTTGGACTCCAGAAGAAACTAAGGCCTTTGAACATATTAAAGAGGCAATGTTCCAAGAACCGGTCTTATCTACACCAAAATTCACAAAAGTCTTTATTGTGGAATGTGATGCTTCAGGAAATGGATTTGGTGCAGTTTTAATACAAGAAGGAAGACCCATTGATCTTGAAAGTCGTCCAATCAAAGGAAAGTATTTACACAAACCTGTTTATGAGAAGGAAATGTTGGTAATACTACATGCACTAAACCAATGAAGACCTTACCTACTGGGAAGACATTTCAAGGTAAAAATAGATGATGATAGTCATAAATACTTTTTGGAACAAATATTATCTTCAGAAGAGCATAAAAATTGGGTCACAAATATTTTTTGTTATGACTTTTAAATCATCTACAAAAAGGGGAAGAAAATATTGTTGTAGATGCACTCTCAAGAAAGGATGAGGATGTGGAATCATTGCTTTGTGACATTTATATTATCCAAATTGAGAGGATAACCAAAGCAAGTGATGAATGGGAGAATGGTGAAGAGGTGTGGACACTAATTCAAAAGTTGCAGCAAGATCCTAGTACATCTGATACATTTAGCTAGAAAATTTATTCATTATGGTACACCGATCACTTATATCTTTGTAAGAATTCCCAACTAAAACAAAATATTATTTTCTAATGGCACACCTCTCCTTTAAGAGGGTGCTCAAGATTTTTAAAGCTTACCATAGGGTCAAGAAGGATTTTTTTGGGATGGCCTTAATCTGATATTCAAAAGTTTGGGTCAGAATCTTTGGTTTTCCAACAAAATAAAGTCGATATAATTAAGACCTAGAGTCTGTTACAACCTTTAGCCATTCCAAGTTAGCGTTTTGAGGAGGTTTCAATGCATTTTATCAAAAATCTACCCAAGTTTGAAGGAAATAGTTTCATCATGATGGTAGTTGATAGAATTACAAAGTATGCAAACTTTTGCTACTGCATTTATGGAAGCAATTCTAAAGCTTCATGGAAACCTGAAGATTATAGTAAGTGTCGGAGATCCCATTTTCACTGAAAATTTTTGGATGGAATTATTTTCTTGTCTTGGTAGTCAATTAGCTCATATCTCATCTTATCGTCCTCAATCTAATGGGAAAACCGAGATAGTGAAAAAAAAATTAGAAGGATGTCTTCATTGCTTTGTATCTGATAAACAAACATAATGGGTCAAATGGCTACCTCTATTTGAATGGTAGTATAACACTTCCTTCCATACTACAGCAAAAATGACCCCATTTATGGCACTTTATGGATATCATCCACCATCCATCACATCATATTTAAGATAAAATTCTAAGGTTCAAGTAGTGGAATATCACATTGAGCATCAACAAAAATTTCTCCAACTCTTAAAGGATAACCTCACTTCAGAATAGAATTGAATGAAACAAAAAGTAGATCAATATCGTAGTGAAAGAAGTTTTGATGTAAGCGATTGGGTAATTTTACGGATACAACCATACAAACAAAATTCCCTCAAGCAAGCTAAGAAGGATAATAAATCATCATCCAAGTACTACGGTCCTTAAAATATGTTGGAAAATATTGGTACTATTGCATAAAAATTGGAGCTAACTACATCTTCCCAAGTACACCCAGTTTTCCATGTTTCATGCTTAAATAAGGTTATTGCTGATAAGCTTCCATTTCAAGCAGTGTTTCAAGAACTTGACAAAGAATGAAAAAACATATTTGAGCCTGAAGTAGTCACAGAAACAAGAACCCAATGGCTATGAAATCGATCAATTTCAGAATATCTCATTAAGTGGAAGAACTTACCTATTGAATATTCAACATGGGAGGATGAGAATTTTATACAGAAGCATCCAAAATTACTCAAGTGTTGAGGAAAACACTTTTTTGAAGGAGGGGGGAATTTTAGATCTCTATAATACTAGTGTACCCCCTTATTGTTATTGTTAATATAGCCCCTTCAATTTTATTTTTGTGCCCATGTAGCCCCCATATTGTTATTTTTGTGCTCCATAGAAACCCACTATTGTTATTGTTGTGCCCTTAAATTATTATTGTTATGTAGGCCTTGATTATATTGTGACCCCTTAGACCCCTACATATACAAAGGAGGTATTTTCATTTGTATCATCCAATAATTGTTCATTTATGTGATGTAAAGGAGGTTTCCCCCTCGAAGAGGCTAATTTATAAGTCATTGATCTATATTTTCTTCTATTTTGTGAGTTGGTTGCATAACGTTATGTTACCAGATCACAAAATAGAAGAAAGTATAGTTTAGTGACTTGAAAATAAGTCTCTTCAAGGGGGAAACCTTATTTTACATCACATAAATGAACAATTATTGGATGATTCAAATGACAAGAGCTCTTTGGTATATAAAATTTTTTAAAGGGTCAAAATATAATTAGGGCCTACATACCAATAATAATGTAGAGGCTCAACAATAACAGTTTGTATCTATGGGGCACAAAAATAACAATATGGGGGATACACTAGTATTATAGGGACCTAGCATGCCCCTCTCCTTAAAAAAAGTGATGTCCTCAATGCTTGAGTAGTTCTAGATGCTTTTGTATGAAATACTCGTCCTCCCATGTGGGATCTTCAGCAAGTAAGTTCTTCCACTGTATGAGATACTCTGAAATTGGTTGATTATGTAGATGTCATATTCTTGTTTTTGTCATTTCTTCAAGCTCTAATATGAGTTTTCCTTCCTGATCAAGTTCTAGAAACATCGTTTGAACTAGGAGCTTGTCAACTATAAACTTCTTTAAGCATGAAACATGGAAAACTAGGTGTACTTGTTAATATGCATGCAACCCTAATTTGTATCCCATAGTACCATTCTTTTGCAACATCTTATAAGGGGCATAGTACTTGGGTGATAATTTATTATCCATTTTAGCTTGCTTGAGAGATATTTTTTTGTATGGTTGCAGCCATAAAAATACCCAATCACCCACATCAAAACTTCTTTGACTGTGATGTTGATTTTCCTAGTGTTTCATTTAATTATGTGCCAAAGTCACGTTATCCTTTAAGAGTTGGAGAACTTGTTGTTGATGCTCGATGTGATATTTCACTACTTGAAACTTAGAATTCTCTTAAATATTATATGATGGATGATGAATGATATCCATAAAGCACCATAAATGGGGTCATTTTTTCTATGTTATGGAAGGAAGTGTTATACCACCATTATGCTAGAGGTAACCACTTGACCCGTTGTGTATGTTTATTAGACAAAAAACAATGAAGACATCAGGGGAATTTTGAGGTCTCAAATGGGCCTTCTAAGAAAAATATACAATCAAAATTCACTTTATGAGAACCAATCAAATTTTAGGAGATGACATCATCCCTAATGGTTGAGGTGGCATTGTTTGAGTTAAAGGTACTTACTTGTCACATTGTCAATGGTGGATAAAAACTCATGTTAACCATGGTAGTGCTCTAAGTACTTTTAAAGTCATAAAGTAAAGTACTCATAATAAATGTCATTTTACACTCTTTAAATAAAATAATATTATTGTCATTTCATATTTCTTGAAAGAAACAATGCATATCCCTATACATTTATTATATTATATTATATTTATATAATATATTAATTACATGTTATTATACAATTTAAATAATATAAATTTTAGTTAATAGCATATAATATAATTAAGAATTTATAAATTTATATTTATATTTTATTTCAAGTTATTTAAGTACAAAGTACAAATGCATTAGTTGTTCAATGATAATGACTTTTTCTTGAAAAGTTCATTCTTATTTATAGTCACATCAATACCATTTTTTTTATTAATTTTATTTTGGTACAACTTTTGAATTGAATTTAACTATGGTTACATGGATTGTGGTGCAAAAAGTGATTTGCAAATTCATAAATATTATTTTATTGGTTTGGCTATTATTTTATTATTTCCTTAGGAGGCCCATTTTAGATCTCAAAATTCCCCTAAGGTATCCTTCCAAACACTTTTTCACAATCTCAATTTTCCCATCCAATTAAGATGATAAGATGAGCTATGAGCTAATGAAATACCAAGACAAAAAAATAATTTTGTCCAAAAAGTTCCAGTGAAAATGGGATCTTTGTCACTTACTATAATAATGGGGTTTCCATGTAGAATTTGAATTGTTTCCACAAATGCAGTATCATGTACCTCATTTATAAGTAAATAATAAGGCCCATCTGGCCTTCCTTTAGCCTATATTTATCTCTTTCCTTGCATTTAACAATATATTTTTGGCTATTATGTGGTTATTAGGAAGAATAGATGATGATTATCATATCTCATCGCATAATGTGGTTAATGTGCAAGAAAAGAGTGCATTGGAATGCATATACTATCCAGAGATACGTTGGAATGTAGTTGGATAAGATGTAGGAGGATGGTACACTACATTTATTCACCCAAAACTCGACATGCTCCCTATATTTACTCACTTCCAGTTCGAAGATCCATTCGCAGTTGTTGAACTTGAGGACTACAGGAAGAAAACTCCATATTTTTAGTTCTTTTGGAGGGAATCAACCTTCTTTCCAAGTAGGCTACCCCTCAGTCACTTTTGTATAAATAAGAAACCCTAAGGGCTCAATAGGATTCAAATTGTTGCAGGAGGATAGAGACTATTAAGAGCTAAGAATTTGTTTCCATTTATGATTTACTTGATCACTATTTTACATTAATGAAAATTATGTTGTTGATCAATAACTGAGTTTGTTTCATAGGGATTACTCCCCTTCGGTTAGGGACCAACCCATCTCTCTTATTTGTTTATCTATTTCATGCATTTTATTTTCTAGAAAAAATTTCCTTCTTTATATAACAAACTTGTTTATGAAAATTGCTTGTTCAGGTCTCCAAATCACCTCTCTTGTGGGATTCATGGTTGGGGATACAATATTGGCAAGATGAAAAAAATATATATTTTTTTCTTTGTAGTTAGGCATTTTACATACTATGTTTTCTACACGTGTTTTGATTGATCTAACATTCTTCTTTAAGACTGGAAATCATAATATATTATGGAAATATATCTTGTGCATGCTACACTTTATATTTTCTTTTAATATAGTACATAGATTTCAAATAAAATTCAACTCGCATTTTCTTGTTCATTTCCCTTTTTCTACAATTTAATTATTAGTTTGGCACTCTTTTCAATTTGAAAAAGAATCATTTATCTAATGTGAATGTACTACTATTGTTTTGTAGGGTTGTAATTTTCATTTCCACTCGTCTCCCCACCATTAGCCACTTTCTTCTCACCTCACAAGTCTCCCAAAACCCTGTCCACCGAAAACACATTTATAGGTTATTAAAGGCCACCGTGTGAATTGGATTTTGTGTAAGATGGGCCCTTGAAGGGTACTAGACTTGGAAAAAGCATAAAAAAAAATTCATCTACCCTCCACCACCTTTCCCTACCTTTATATTACCTTTACCCCCTCACAATTCTCACAAATCCAATCCTGTAGAAAAACAAGGCAATCTTGTAGCATCATATAAAAATCTTGTAGCATCACGTAGTACTGTGAAATCTTGGCTAGAATTTCTCATAAATATTTTACTAGCCTTGAATAATGTCCCCTAGGATCTGAAACCATTATTGAGAGATACCAAATACCACCTACGACTTTCCATTTTCCCACTGCAACACATTTCTACAATCAAGGTTAGTTGAAAGATTTATGAATTTGGAAATACAATGATCATTTAATTTATTTTCTCATGAGATGTCTAATGGGTTGTATCACTAAGTCTACTCTCTTTGGAAAATAGTGATTAAAGGTTGATTACATTTTTTTTCCTTTATGCAAAGTACATTAGCATTGCTTGATTTGATTTATGCTTCTTAATCTAGGGTTTTAATTTCAAGCATTGTTATTCCATTGCATAGACTAGGATTTCTTTATATGAAATTGCATTATGAAATTAGGTTAATATTTACATTTTTGCAAGTAGTGTACCCTTTACATTTATGAAAATAGGGTTAGTATTTACTTTTGAGAAAGTAGAATTTCCATTATTTTTCAAATAGACTAATATTTCCAATTATGTAAATAGAATATAACTTTCCTTTCATGTAATTTTTTTCCTTTCCAATCTAGAATTAGTTGATAGAATGGTCTTCATGTGCCTTGTTCTGGTCCATTGCTTAAAAGTGACATTAATAGATCTTATACTTCTTTGCATATAATTCTATCACCACTTAAATTTGTATGAACCACAGGTTTATAATTAAAGTTGGTATCCTTGGGATTTGCAACACTCTTGTTGCAATACTGAAGCTGTTACAGGACAAATGACCTCCTCATCAGCTCAGAGGATAAGGTAACATGGAAAGAAGAAAATGACCTAGACAAGACCCATTTTTGCCAAGGTAACGCACCCCAGGAACAACTAGGCAGAGTTATAACGCACTCTAGCCATGCAAAGGGAGCATTAATGCCTAGGGTAATGCTTTGTCTTGCCCAAGGGGCAACGTTATCTGTGTTTGAATGTGAAAAGGGAAATATCTTGCGAAAAAATGACTGGCATTTCCAGCTTTTCCTCAGAAAGAGTCAGTTCAAAATTAGAAACTAATGGCAAAAACCATTTATTAGAAATTTCCAAACACAATTGAGCTCCTATGGAAGGCAAAAGCAAAGAAAAGAGAGGACACATCTATATCTTTCCCGATTTGAACTGGTTGAAAGAGTTGGCAAGGTTTTTCCTCTCCATTTCCTATAAATTAGAGGTGTGGGCTCTTGGTCTAAGGTCGAAGGTTTGATTATATGTGGAGAAAAATTTCATTGTTGTAGTGTGAGGCTTGAAGATCGGTGAGGTTCATTGAGGACTCTTTGACTTGAGCATCATCACACTCGGAGATAGAGAAAGAGAGAGAGGAATTGGAAGGCTGAGGAGGGCTTGGTGCAATTGACGGTTGTAATCCTCCTTTTTATAAATCAATAGATCTGTATCTATTTTTTCCATTCGATGCACTGAGTGTCACATTTGTTGTTCATTTGTCTATGTAGCATGATATGAATGGTTTAGATTTGCATATTTCATGTCAGTTATATACTAGTTTAATTGTTAGAAAGCTATATTGTTGTGAAGATTACATGGGTGCTTTGATTAGTTGCAGGATCTGGATTTGGAGCCGGTGAGGAAGGACTTCTACCTTGTCGCTTAGCACTCTCCATAGGATCTGTCATCCACAAAGAGGTAATCATTCCAAACCTTGCTTTGTCAATTACATATTAGTATGAACATGTATGCGGTACCTTTGGAACTTTACAACTAATCTTACAGTCTGCCTCGGGCACCGGAAAGCCCTGAGAGAGATACCCCATAACCATCACCCAAGCATATCACCTTATAGCAGAAATGACGACTGCACTGGGGAGTAAACCCCAAGTTTGTGGATTTTTCCTATGACTTTACCTCTTTCCCTCTGTTCACATGTCCTTCTCATCAATTTATATGCTTAGTAATCTTCTCATCAGCTCACAGAGTCTAGAATAGACCTTGCCTAGCCATATGTACAACTTTACCTTGAGTAATGCTTCCTCTGAGAGTGTTTCAGTGCGTTATAATGCTACTTATGCTCAAATACAGTGTGTTAGTCTCATAATTAATGCTTTGTAGCCTCTGCTTGCCAGCGTTACCCAACCAAAATCTGTTGTTTACACCCTAGTTATGTTTCCCTTTGGTTGTGGAGTTATTGGCTACCAGATTAGTTTCTTTCATTAGATCCCTGTGCTTGATTACCAGTTAGCATTTTTTAGTTCTTGTTTAAAAAAGTTAATGTTAGTAGCATCTACTTTTTGAAGATTTTTTTTTTATAGTTTTCTAAACTTACATGAATTCATTTTGAAATTTTGGTTAAAAAGTTGTTAGAGAAGATAGATAGATGTTTGAATCTTTAAGGTTGAATTGTGTTATTTGAATGTTTGTTGCACGGATGTTGGAAAAATCTCTCCCTGTAGAATAAAATCTTCATTGAATTGAATATTTAGAGCATGTTTCTACATGGTTTTTGAGTGAGAGTCTCATCACATTTCATACGTTCACTCCCCCTATGCAAGAGTAATAATAAAGTACATTAAGAATCAAGTGATAATAAAATTAATCATATAAATTTTTCTAAGCTCACAACAACAGTAGCTCAGGCTAGGATCTTGGGGTAGGAGAAGTGAGAAAATCACCCAAGACCTCAAAACTTGAAATTAGAGTAATTACAAAGTGAAATCCTACTACACTCATATTTTCGGGACCACTCCACTACCATCGAAGTTAAGCATGAGATAACACTAGGGTGCATGAGAAGGTAGCCCACCTTCGAGTGCATTCAGTGGGCATGCTATATATTGGGGTTCCCTTCGGGGATGTTGAAACTAGATTGGGGATCTAGGTGTTCTGCCCATATAACATGTTGTCTACGACCATGACTCCCCTAACAATGTCCGTGATTTGAGGTATCTTTAGTTTCCAGACCTTTTAGGGACTTACACAAGGTGACTGGGGCAGGCTTCCCTGGTACCTAAAACAGATGAACCTACTTTGTCTTCTATCTTTGGGAGGGTACTTGTCTTCACGAGAGTGCTTACACCTATTGTCTGAGGTTCGAGTGAAGCTCTAGAGTAACCATAACTGTGTTTTTAACCAACCTTCTCTGTATGTTATTGTGATACTGGGTTTCATCTCTAGCAAACGATAGTACTCAGATGGGGTCATACCTATTCTGGCTTCTTGCTGATTGATTTTAGAAGCCCTTTTTTATTTTTTCCTTTTTAGGTGTGTGGTTACTATCACTGAGACTTTATAATAAATCACAAATAATTAAAATTTGATAAAAGTAAACAGGTCACCGTGCCGTCCTTCGTCCCTCGTCATCTTTATCGATGACAACGAGGTCTCCCTCCCTTGACACTGGGGCAGGAGTTGAGTCTCGGTGAACCAGTGACAACCCCTAACTTTCATATAGCTCCATATCATACGAAGTTTCCAGAGGATCCTTTTACGGAAGGAGTCATACCTCCTTACAATCCTCCTCTCACTGACCCATTGGGGCCATTGTTAGTTCAGGTTACACCAGGGCAAGATATGCCTTTGGCTGCACTAACATCCGTTTCACAACTGGCACCCATGGGGTTGATGTCGTTGGTAACCAACTCTGGTTCACCACCATCTTCCTTGTTGGTTGACAGTTCTACACCAATGATTGGCAACCCCAGTAACCAGGCTATACCCGGTCCCAAAAATTTGGTCACTAAAACTGTTAGTAGACCTCCGAACCCTTCGATATCTGCTCCTATTGTGACTATGTCGAGACCTATTGTTTCCTCTCCCACTAGCGGGACTACTTCGGTTCCTTTTAGAAACCCTTTTAGTTAGAACCCTTTGTTGAGTTCAAACCCCTTGACTATCATGCCAGGGGGTAGTGTCACCAATACATATATGCCCGGGGGCACTTCAATACCCCTACAGTCATTAGGACAAACATGAAAATGTAATATTCCTAAAATTAGCATGCACCTAATAGGAATATTAAATTTTTATCTTTGCACCTAGTAGATCAATAAATGGGGAAAAAGACCCATACTTATCTTGTATTAGCACCAAAAACCCTCTTGGTGTGAAAAGGGGACATTCTAGTGGCTAGATTTTGCACTTTCCATGTATGAGCAGGAAGAGGCTCATGTTGATTCAGTCAAGTTTACCAAGTCAACAACGTAGTGTGGATGAGTACCCTTGATACAGCTACAACACAGTTTTGGAGGGAAAGTAACCATGTGGTATTGGAAACCCTAATGGGTGGGACCCAAGGTGAGGAGGCTCACAAACTTTATAAGGAGGAAGATATCATACATTTGAGGTTAGCTTATGGATTATTGATCTTGGTCTGCTTAGACTATTGAGCATTCCTCAACTGTTGAGTTGAGTATGCAGTGCTGTTCAGCACAAGGCATTCTTGCTTAGGGATTCCTTCTCCTTCATTGAGTGATATCTTGGAGGAGTTCTGTTCTTCATTTTCCCACATCTAGGCTTGAGGCCAAGCATCCTCCTTCATCCACAACGTTATTCCTATAGCAGGGGACGTTGTGTTGCAGGGTGTTGCAGTGGGAGACTCACAACACTAGCTCATGAGCTTATCTTTTAGAGGAGGGAGCTCCCCTTGCTTTGCAAGATCTGTAAAGGATATTTCAGAGCTCATTTTGTATCTTGGCATGTGGCCAAATAATTTCCCCTCTTCTACAGTGCATTTATTTGCAGAAACTGCGTCCTTTTCCAGAGTGCTGCAGTAACAGGGTTTGAACCCCCTACTTGTGAGCTTGTTCCTTGGAGGAAGGGCCAACCTTTTCCCGGAAAGCTTGCATATCATTATTCTTCTATTTCATGTACATTTATAGCTATATATATACAGAGTTGTAGAATACTGTGTTTTCCAGATTTCGATCTGCAGATCTTCTCTTTTATACATTGTATTTTCATTGAAACCCTTGCCGGGTTATTCTTGTTATGTATACAAAGGGGGGGATCTCCATTTTCTCAGCCATTGGATGATTGTACACTCCTTATCTCTTATTTATCATCATTTTATACATAAAACCTCACTGAAATCACGCTGTACATGATTCAGTCCTTTTGTATGAGTTAAACTATAGGGTTTGGGCTTATTTGAGACATATTGACTTGGGGAGATCTGTTTATGTTGGCTAGAGTGATTTGTTTCATCTCTAATTCTGCATGTGAGTTGCATATGATATATTATAAGGGATCCAAGTCCCATTCCTCACATATATAGCGTTATTTTCTGAAGACAACCGTTTTATGCCCTATATTGCTGCATTTCCCCACTTGGGAAGGAGGATATAAGCCATATTTTTGCTGAGGTTCATTCATCTGCCGGTGATATGTTATTTCACATCTAGTGAGCTGATTTACATTTCCATGCTCATGATTTTCTGAAGCTCCAACTTTGGAATATCTTCAGATATTCTTATTGTTGTAGATTTTCCCTATTTTGGGATATTACAGTGGTATCAAAGCTGCCATCTTGGCTCAGCCTGTCGATTTCAGATCCAATCCATAAGATAATAAGAAGAGGAGATAATAATTATGGAGAGGATGAGATTTTTCTCATCAATTTTCAGATCTAAGAAGAGCCTCTCCAAGGAGGTTCACCAAATGAAAGAAGAAAGATGCAATGAAACTTCCGGAGGGTTTCAAGAAGGAGAAAGCTGTATTGAGACCTATAGAAGGTTTCAAGATGAAGAAGAAGACCCATGCACTTCCTATTCTCATAGAGGAAGTGAAGAGAAAGAATACCACTTAGAACATGAGATCCTGAGTGGATATTTGGCAAAGTACAAGTGCCAACCTAGAGCTTTCAAAGAGACTTTAGATCTTCCTTAGTTTATCCAACTAAAAGAAGAAAGGAGGCCACATAGCAATAGGATGGTGAAGGGTGCTGGTTTCTATTGCCCACTTTTGATGGATCACCCATATGTACAACAAGGGTTTGGGTGATGAAGTTAGAAGCATTTTTCCTACTACATCTAGTAGTGGAAAAAGAGGTTGTGGAGATCTCAGCGCTGCACTTGGAGGGTAAGGCAAGCTCTTGGTGGTTCAACCATGTGAGTCATGCAAGAGTATCTACTTTTGCAGATTTCACTCAAAGAGTGATCAAAAGATTTGACAGTGAGAGATCATAGAAGAAGGAGACCTCATCTCCACCCGAGGAGACATTTATCAGCGCTGTCACATTCATGAGGGGGCAACCATACATATCAGCAGTTGGATTAGCCAACACATTGAAGAAAGGAACTCTTGCATCCATACAAGATGTTCCCAAGACTCACCAAGGTATGCATAAATTTCCATTTCCTATCATTTTAGAAAATATTATGGGAAACTTGGGAAATTTGTCCTCACATGGTCAAGGATCAAAACACATTGCTGAGGTGGAGCAACAAGCTTGCATTGCACTGTATGACCTTGGTTTAATTAAAGGAGGAATGAAAATTCATTCCCTTGCACCTCGACTGAGTTTCATGTAGCATGAGGAGTTAGGGTGTAAGATTTTGGAGCGCATAAGGAGTGTTGTGCCACTTTCTGGTGATGTTTTACTTTTAGCACACTCGGATCCTGTTGGATTCAAGAGGATCATTGATGAGAGGTCTTTTCTGAAATATCTCCAAGGGGTTGCATCTCAACTTACCATGAGGTGTGAGGAGGAAGATCTTATTTGGGAGATTGGTAGTCTTCATTGGGAAGATACCAAGGGGGAGAATGATTGGAGGCATCCACATTTGGATGAATGGAGATGGATGGAGAGCAGGAGGTTGGTGAACCACTTGCAGATCTATGACATAGGACAACAAGAAGCAAAGCTGCGCTGGCTACTCTTGAGAGAGTTTGGCCATCTTGGGTCATACTCTTTGTTAAGGAGTATGTGGTGGATGGAGGCGTGGCATGGTGCCCATATGATGAAACATCAAAATACTTGTTTGTATGGGGCATCATACAAGACAACCATCATGATCTAACTCTATCGCTTGTATGAGGGAGAGATGAGGGAACAACAAGAGTTTTTGTTGCTGTGGTTACACTTGGGAGAGTATGGGCAGAAATTTTCCCCTACTTTTCTTGATATTTCCAGAGAGAAGGAAGGCACATTCAAAGTGCAAAGAGGCTACCCTTCAACATTGAAGGATCATGAGAGGCTTCCATGTAGGAAGGAGATCTTCTCACATAGTAGCATGATGGTGGATGGCTTTGGCATATGGAATTTCAAAGGGAGGAGTCATGGAGCCTTATCACTAAGGCCAACATCACTGTCACATGGGAGTATGTTCTTATTGATGGAGTGTTCCAAGGAGAGTATGTATCCCTTCTTCTTGCAAATTCTTATGGGGAGATTCTCATGGGAGGACTCATTCATGGGCCTCACTCTCAGCCTACTCACTATGTATGGCAAGAAATGCATTTTTGTACTTGTTGTTTACTCTATTAAGTATTTGTATCTTCTCACCATATATGAACAATGCATTTCTCCACAAGAGAGCAAAAGTATTTTTGGGTCTCATGGTCACTTTAGGGCCAATCTTTATAATGCTAGTAGCCCACATATACATGATTTTGGGCAAGTGTATTGTTTTGATTATGTACAACTGATATCTGTTGTGGCTTACTACCCCATGGTGGAAGAGTAAACATGCACAACTTGTAACTCATTGAAGAACCACTTGCCACATGATATTCTCAAACAACAGTTGGGGAGACTGTGCAGTATCCACCTGGAAAACCATTTGTACCATCCAAACTTGCACACAACCTTCAAAAATTTTCTGATTTGGATGCCATGTGGTGATGATGTGCCATTCATGTTGTATGGAATGGTTTGGGTTGGCATGGCTCATGACATTTGAGAGATTATCCTTGGAGATTCGATCTTCTTCTTTCCACTTGAGGGCAACCATGTTGCAGCCCAAGATCAGCATGCCCTCTACACTTATCATAAGTGGAGAGGTGGACAGTGTGGGGTAGGTCCTCTTTCCTATCATGTGCATCTATTCAGCCCACCTACACTTCATGAGCCAAAGGTGGAGAAGATTCTTCATGAGTTACCATCTTGGAGGGTGACTCATTTCATATGGATGATAGCTTGGGGGTGGAGGTTTCACTTGGGAATGAGAATTTCCCATGCATTTCAAACTCCATGCCTTGAGAGGACCTCTAGATAGCACATAGTTGTCTCCTTGAGCATGTTACTTTTGCATGATGATAGCCATTTGGTAATGTACACCAAATGCTAATTTGTTTGCTTGGGAGAGGCACTATGGAGTTTCATTGTTGAGACAATATCTTATTCTTTGGGGGAGCTCATCACATGAGGATGCTACAGGAGGAGGGAAGGAGAATTTCTAGTTCTATCCTTGTAGTTGCTTGAGGACAAGCAACTTTTGGGAGGGGATGACTGTAATATTCCTAAAATTAGCATGCAAATAATAGGAATATTAAATTTTGATCTTTGCACCTAGTAGATCAATAAATGGGGAAAAAGACCCATACTTATCTTGTATTAGCACAAAAAACCCTCTTGGTGTGAAAAGGGGACATTCTAGTGGCTGGATTTTGCACTTGCCATGGATGAACATGAAGAGGCTCATGCTGATTCAGTCAAGTTGACCAAGTCAACAACGTAGTGTGGATGAGTAGCCTTGATAGAGCTACAACACAATTTTGGAAGGAAAGTAACCATGTGGTGTTGGAAACCCTAATGGGTGGGACCCAAGGTGAGGAGGCTCATAAAATTTATAAGGAGGAAGATAGCAGACATTTGAGGTTAGCCTATGGATTATTGATCTTGGTCTGCTTAGACTATTGAGCATTCTTCAGTTGTTGAGTTGAGTATGCAGTGCTGTTCAGCACAAGGCATTCCTGCTTAGGGATTCCTTATCCTTCATTGAGTGATCTCTTGGAGGAGTTCTGTTCTTAATTTTCCCACATCTAGGCTTGAGGCCAAGCATCCTCCTTCAGCCACAACGTTATTCCTATAGCAAGGGACATGTGTTTGCAGGGTGTTGCAGTGGGAGACTCACAAGACCAGCTCCTGAGCTTATCTTTTAGAGGAGGGAGCTCCCCTTGCTTTGTAAGATCTGTAAAGGATATTTCAGAGCTCATTTTGGATCTTGACATGTGGCCAAATCATTTCCCCTCTTCTACAGAACAGTTATTTGCAGAAACTACGTCCTTTTCCAGAGTGTTGCAGTAGCAGGGTTTGAACCCTTGCTTGTGAGATTGTTCCTTGGAGGAAGGACCAACCCTCCCAGAAAGATTGTATATCATTATTCTTCTCTTTCATGTACATTTCTAGCTATATATATATAGAGCTGCAGAATAATACGTTTTCTAGATCTAGATCTGCAGATCTACTCTTTTATACATTGTATTTTCATTGAAACCCTTGCCGGGTTATTCTTGTTGTGTATAAAAGGGGGGGATCTCCATTTTCTCAGCCATTGGATGATTGTACACTCATTATCTCTTATTTCTCATTATTTTCTGCATAAACCATCACTGAAATCATGTTGTACATGATTCAGTCCTTTTGTATGAGTTAAACTATGGGGTTTGGGCTTATTTGAGACATATTGACTTGGGGAGATCTGTTTATGTTGGCTAGAGTGATTTGTTTCAGCTCTAATTCTGCATGTGAGTTTTATATGATATATTCTAAGGGATCTAAGTCCCATTCCTCACATATATAGCGTTATTTTCTGAAGACAACCATTTTATGCCCTATATTACTACATTTCTCCACTTGGGAAGGAGGATATAGGCCATATTTTTGCTGAGGTTCATTCATCTGCTGGTGAGATGTTATTTTACATATAATGAGCTAATTTACATTTCCATGCTCATGATTTTCTAAAGCTCCAACTTTGGAATATCTTCAGATATTTTTATTGTTGTATATTTTCCCTATTTTGGGATATTACAGAAAACCCATTGTTAACATTGTTCATTTAAGTGGTAAAAATTCCAGTGTATGGTCTATGCCGATTCTTAATTATGTGAATAGCTATATGCCTTTGGCTAACTCTATTGCGTCCATATGGGAAAACCAACCCCAAAGTCAATTCGGGCAAGGAGGCAACTATTACACTAGGGGAAACCAACGATACACCCCTACACCCCTACTATTTCCGAATGGTCAGCCAATACTTCCTTGGCTAGATCTGGGGGAAAACACACAATTGCCATTTTTGGCAACTATCGAAATCCCCGACCTCTACAAATTGACCAATGATCCCATCAACCACAACCCACTCTAGCCTCTAGTATCGCACAAGATTCTGTCTGACATCCCTAAATTCGACGGGAAACAAGGTAATGATCCGGCTACACACGTCACCACCTTTCATCTATGATCTGTTTCTAACTCCATGGTGGATGATAGTATCTGGCTTAGAATTTTCCCATGCACTCTCACAGGAAACGATTCCAAATGTTACATTGAGTTACCACGTGGGGCCATCAATAATTTTGGTTCCTTAGCTATGAATTTCTTATCAATAATAGGCAGAGGCTCGTCAAAGTGTCAATCTCAAATCATCTCTTATCCAACTAGTTTTTAAAGTCACTCTTTCCACCCCTAGCTAAAGATGTTTGCTTGTTTGGTGCAGTCAAGGAAGACCAATCCATCTGTCGTGTGTAGCATTTAGATCTTATCTATTCGTAATCTGGCACGCTGTATAAATTAGTCCCCCATGCCCCTAAAAATCTGAATATTCCCACTACTCAATTACTCGGAGCACATTCCGATGACATCGTTGGTGCAACCTCCGGTGTAGTCATAAAACGACTTAGTGGGCAAACCTCCTAGCCATATTTGGCTGCCACCACCCCTAACCAATCGACTACTCTTCCTACAGCTGAGGTAAACTCTATGTAGTCTACACAAAAACCTAGAAGCAAGAACAAGAAAAATACCTCTCCTTTTGAAGAGCAGTTTGGTACTCAGAATAATCCCAATCAGAATAATGTTGCTAAGAACGACAAAGGGAAGGAGAAACCCATGATATTTCATTGTATAATCTGTGCAGAGGACCACTTGACATAAAAATTTCATCGGCTGCAGGAATGCACAGATTTTATCACAAACAATAACTCTGGGAGGACACCTGTCGTCCTTCGTAATCCATTCCCTAATCCATAGTAGCAACAAAAACACATGGTTGCAAACCCACCACAATCCCTGCAAAGGGGAAACGGTGTTACTCATCCTTCTAGTGAAGGATCATTTGCCATTTATGGTGTAGAAAGTGTTGAACTCTAAACCCAAGCTAAACTCTATGGAAATCCAATCATTAAGGCTCAGGAACCTGGTACAAGTTCAAATCCACTGTCGCCCAACGATTTTCATATTGAAAGGCTTGCTGCTGACCTCGCGATTCGTCCCCCCAAGGGGACACTTTGACGCACAACTCATAACACCTTTTCACATGCTGCCAAAAACTACAATATTGTAGAAGATTTGGTGCAAGAATCATCAGCCATGTCTACACTCGAAGTATTGCAAACCTTCCCAACACAAAGGAAACCTATGCTTTTGGCCATTGGTGGAATTGACCCCCATGATTCTACACTAGCCATATTCGACATGGAGAAATCTAAACCTTGCCTCTCACACCAACTTGATTTCCAGGTAAAAGTTGTGTCGGAAGGGAGACCAATCCATCACATTGTCATAGAGAAGGTGCTTCGACCTAGGTTATGTCAACTGTGTGCTGGCTCGCTTTGGGTTCTCCAAATTTCTCTCCATTGTAAAATTCCCTTAAAGCTTTCAATGGCCACACTTTCTTCCCAAAAGGATACCTTGCTAGCTTTCCCATTTCTCTTGGTGGGAAAACGATAACAATGGAAATAGAAGTCGTAGACCATCATCTCGACTATAATCTGTCGTTGGGTTGCAGTTAGTCTTACCCAATTACTGCCATTGTCTCTTCGATATTCCGACTCATCCTCTTTCCATTGGATGGGAAAATAGCCACAGTGGATCAGTTATCCTTTTGCACCCCAAATTATTTCACGTTACCAAGTAGCAATATACCCCTAGTAGTAGGGGTTCTTGACTCGTACGTTAGTGTCTGTACCGGTCTTCTAAAGGCATCTTCCCTAATGGGTTGTTTTCCTCTCCCGTTGCCTGAGGTTCCACACATGATTGCAATGATATCCACCATTATGGATGGCTCTATCGATCCGTGGATCATACCGACACCTTCAGATATTGATTCCTATGGAGATTAGATGCTGCTATCACCGGCCAAGTTGGCTTATCAAGCCATCCAAACCACATCTGAACCCTCCACTACTTTGGTTTCGACCAATGGTACCAACCTCTCACCTATCACAGTTCCTTCTAAGGATCTCCTCGATGAAGTCCTTCCTACGAACAAAGCTATTTAAGAGATCATGTCTCTAGAAGAACGACCTTGGGGAGAGTTCCATCATCGTGCTTCAATGTTTGATTCAGACACGATCACTACTCAAACCCCATATTTTGACCCACCTGAGATCGTTCCCTCCTCTTACACTACTATTCACACTATCGATATGGAAGGGAACATGGGAAATCTTTCCAAAACTATGCTCATAGATATCTAGGTCAAAACGGGTATCGTGGAAAATATTCAGATTAGAGCTAATTGCAATCCAGAGGAAATTGCATGCTTCACATCCATTTTTAAGGAATTCCGCAATGTTTTTGCTTGGTCTTACGATGAAATGCCTGACATAGATTCGTCTATTGTCGAGCATGAAATCAAGATTTATGTCAATGCCAAGCCTGTCTGGAAAAGACTCCGACCTGTCCTCCCTCGCAAAGCAGTTGCCATCAAGACTAAAGTCAAAAAACTCTTACACGCTGGTTTCATCTATCCCATTCCTTTAATGGAATGGATTTCCAATCCAGTTCCCATAGATAAAAAACAAGGCACCATCCGGGTCTGTGTTGATTATTGTGATCTGAATGCCACTTGTCCAAAAGACAATTATCCTATGCCATTTATAGATCATATTATCGATGATTGTGCGAGATGTGAATCTTTCTCCTTTATGGATGACTTCTCTGGCTACAACCAGATAGCAATTAAAAAATATGACCAGCATAAAACTGCCTTCATCTGTACTTGGGGCACATTTTCGTATCATAAACTCCGATTCGGTTTGAATAATGTGGGAGAAAATTTTCAAAGGGCTATGGACTTTGCCTTTCATGATATCCAACACATTCTAAAAGCTTACTTGGATGACCTTCTGACTCACTCCATGAAGCGAACCCATCACCTTGCGCATCTTAAACAAATATTCATTCGGTGTAGGTTCTACAATATACGTCTGAATCTGCATAAGTGCGTAATTTTTGTCGAGTCTGGATGCCTTCTTGGATTTATTGTTTCCAAGCATGGGATTAGGGTTGATCCCGATAAGGTTAAGGCGATTATTGAATTACCTGCACCACAATACATTCTGCAACTCCAACGTTTGCAAGGGAAGGAAAAATTCTTACGTCGTTTCATGTTAAACTATACCAAGATGATGAGAGGCTTTATGCGCTTGCTTAAGAGAGGGATACTGTGTCTATGGGAAGACCAGGCTCAGCTATCATTTGATGCCTTGAAACGAGCACTTGTTTCCACCTCACTTCTTAGTACCCCTAACTATTCGCGTGACTTTCTCCTCTGCCTGGCAGCCTCACCATCCTTGTTAGGAATGGTCTTGGTTCAAGTTCACAATGACGATAGTGAGCATGTGATATATTATTTTTCAGAAGGTATCATTGAACCTGAACTACGATATTCACATGTTGAGAAAATATCTCTTGCGGTGGTCTTCGTTGTCATCCACCTTCGACACTATATATTGTTGCGACAGACTAACGTAATTTCTTTTGAGAATCCCATGCGACACATCTTGTCTCAGAAAATTATTGGAGGAGAAAATTCAAAATGGATTGTAATCCTCCAACAGTTTGATTTGGTTTTCACTGCTGCCAAAGCAAAGAAATCTCTAGTCTTCGCCGAATTAAGGTCGGACCTTCCCAGAATCGATTTGGAAGAAGTAGCTCATGATCCATTTCTAGATGAATTTGTCTACCTAGTCAATTCTTCTGATCCTTGGTATGGAGACATTTTGGTCTACCTCCAAACTCAATGGTTTCGCCCAAGTCACACGTCACATAACTGTTGTCGTATTCATAACCTAGAGAAACACTACCTTGTGCTAAACGATACTCTGTATCGCTGTGGTGTCGATACTATTATTCGGCATTGTTTCATTCTTAACGAGGTAGAACACATTTTAAATGACTGTCACGCGGGGGCGTGTGGCAGTCATCTTTTTGGCATAGCTACTACCCATAAAATATTGTGTGCAGGATAACATTGGCCCACTTTGTTTAAAGACTGCATCGCAGCAGTCCAAAGGTGCTATATGTGTTATATTTTCACGAAGAAATGCATGCTCATCCAACCCCTCTTCATCCTGTTGTCTCCGTTGGTCCTTTCGCTAAATGGGGAATTGACTTCGTCACATGCAATCCCACTTCTGTGGATGGACACAACTACATTGTAGTTGTGGTTGACTACTTCGCAAAATGGGCAGAAGACATTCCCACTTTTAAGGCTGATGGAGAAACTGCCGCTCTGTTCATGTTCAATCAGGTTATTTTCCGTTTCTGTGTACCCCTCTCAATATTCACAGATCATGGGTCACATTTTTAGAACCATATGATGACGGAATTAAATTCCATGCTAGGTTTTTGACAAGACCAATCTTCATCCTACTATCCGCAAGCGAATGGTCAAGTCGAATCCGTAAATGGCATCCTCAAAACCATGATATGTTGGTTAGTTGGCAACCATAAAACCACATGGCATCAGAAGTTATACTCTGCGTTATGGGAATATCGAATGCCAATAAAAAATGCTACCGTCTTCACGCCATTCCAACTAGCATTCGGCCTGGAAGTAGTACTTCCAATCAGGTGTGAGATTCCATCACCCAAGCTTGCTGTTGAACTCCTACCTGGCACCACTGTCGAAGAAGAGCGCTTGCTCTTGCTTGATCAATTGGATGAAACTCGTCGAGATGCCACAATGGCACTCGAAGCTCACAAGCACCGAGTAAAGGATCAATATGAAAAATATTTCATGCCTCATTCTTTCCAAGAGGGTGATCTCGTTCTACTCTACGATTAGAGACACGACCTCTTGGGGGCAGGAAAATTTCAACCATTATGGCTCGGTCCTTACGTCGTCACAAAAGTCCTTTCAAAAGGAGCTTATGAACTTCAAGACTATAATAGAATTCCACTCATGGAGCCCCACAATGGGCTCTATCTAAAGAAGTATTTCACCTAGTGTTCCACTAGGCATATGCTTTGTAATTTTATGTATATCAGTTTTGTCTTTGTTTGGTGTTTTTGGATATTTTGGGTTTTTGAGTGTTTTTCTCATGAACACTCTCTTATTTTAGACAGATGCCTTTGTCATTCTTATCATACATTGGATACATGGATAGTGTGAGTCATCATACTCAGAACATTGTATCAGCTGCTTGGGTCCTCTATACACTTGAGTCAGAGCTCCTTGGTTCTGGGGGAATCTTCCTAGGAAATGCCACCAACAATATTTTTGAGTACATGTCGGTGAGTGATACAACTCCTCACGGAAGTTGCATCTTGCGACATCTCCAATCTGGTGGTCAGGTTAGATTCCCAGCTCATAATTATGCATTTAAACAATTGTTATTGCATTTGTCATCCAGTCTTATTATGTTATTACTTAAGGATACGAATTCTAGAATGTCAATTTCAAACCATCACATTTGAGCTTATTCCTAGAGAATTTAATACATTAGCTGATTCATTGGAAAATTATGCGTTAGATTGGAATTTATCGCATTTATTATAGAAGGATTCATACATGAGTGTATATTTTTTCACCATTAAAAATACACAAAAATTAAAAACACTAGAATCAAAATCGCCAAAATATATATATATATATATATATATATCTATACGTCATGTCCAGTCAAGTTACATAAAAAAATTCCTCAAAAACTGGGTGTTTTACAAAAAATTAGCTCCGCTAAGCCTCGCTCTGACATTTACACATTTATCCACTATTCCTCCTGAGCTTGTTGCTCATGATAACAGATAAATGCTTTGGCTAACCTCCTAAGAGGCACCAAGAATCTCTCTGGCACACCCACTATGTGCTGTTGTAGGTTAGCTGGGATCTCCCTCATGGGAAGAGATGGCACGCCCATGCTTAGACCCTCGAGGTTCCTAGCAAGCTCATGCAAACTACATGCATCATCACCCTCTTTGACGACTGCTGCAGCCTCTGCTGCTACGCCGACCCAGGTAGCTGCATTCCTCACCTTGCATAGCGAGGGGCTCCGGCTGGATGGACAGGTGCCACATATGTGTCAAGAAATAAGCTTCATGTCAAAAAAAAATTCACCCATTAAACAAAAAAGTTTCATAAACATTCAAAATATAAAATATACTTCAACACCAATCATATTCCTTCTTACCATTTGGACCCCACTGAGTGCCTGGTGGCAGTATCAATTCCGGATCCCTTGTGTAGTTCATCCCTACATAGGGATAATCTTCAATCATCACGATCTGGCCATCTAGCCACTCAAAGAATGCATCATCAAAACAGTGATGGATTGGACCCTCTCTAATCCGCGGTATCAAAGCTGAACAACGAGCCTGTCTTGGCTCCCGTGGTCCCAATGCATCCGTGATCATGCTTGTCCTCATTACGAGCATTTTCTCTAGTATGAAGGACGCGATCAGTGTGCCATACCCAAACTATCTTTGGGTCTGGGTCTTACATGCCGTCATATATTCTCTAACCTAGCGGACAACACCTTCACATCAATCGAAAACTTGTGGCTGCATGCAATCCAATGCCAACAATAACTGGGCCTTGGTGGCCACATGATGACTCTTGGCTCCTGCCAAGCGAACTATCATCCACAAGAGAGAACTCATGGTCTCATGGCCACCTGTGCTATAAGAACCTGGTTACTTACTGCCGTAGTATTTTTTATGTAGTGAGTTTGGATCATATCCACAATAGTGCATGGATCAACCCTGGAACCTATTAGATTGGGCCTCGATCCTCTGCATGACAGATTAGTCAAGCAGTATATGTCATCTTTTTTGATTGAGAGTTCATTACCCTCGATATGAAAGACATGTTGTTGATCATCCCACTGTTGGATGATCCATCTCAGAAGGTCTTCCTGCCCTCTCATCAGCTCCAAATGAGCATAATTCAGTAATCTGCATATGCGGAGAACCAACAAAGTAGTTGCATCGGTAACCATTTTGCGTTCTTCGTGTTCATGCTCTCTTTCGTGCCAAATAATCATGGTAAAATTATTCACACCTACACAAGAAACATTTCCAATGGATTAGTTTTAGGTTGAAACACTCTAGGATTGAGAAAAATAAGTTTAAAAAATGTTTCTGCCAACTAACACGGGCCCTATTGCAAATCAGTGCGTGCTAATGCACTATCCCTTAACGGGAAGTGCGTTTAACATGGCCCAGACACTAGGCACCCGCGTTAGCTGCTCAAAAATTTTAGGGCCTGCTAAAAATCACAATTTGAGCCAGTAAAAAGAACTAAAATGACAATGGAAAGCTAGATGAAGGTTCAAGCTCTTACCTGGATCTTGTGGAATAAAAAACCGTTGCCCAGTTTGTCCACAATCGACAACAAAATTTTCCCCTCTTTTTCACTCCAGAGCTCTATCACAACACTCAAAACAGTGAAAATGAAGGTATGTTGTCTTCTTATAGCCATTCAGGAGGTATGAATCACTCAATTAGTCTGTTAAAATTGGAAAATTATTGCTATATTTTGTCGTAACTATTGGTTTTTACAGTGTTATCGATGCTCTGATGAGTTGTTATTGTTCATGTGCAAATTTGACTGTGTTCGACACGGTGTCGAGAATTATTTTTAGGGACTTTTTCTAGCTCGTAGAACTGAAAAATCCCCGATTTTCCTTTGTTGGGCTCGTTAAGCTACTACGATGAAGAAATATGAGCCATTCTTTCTCCGTTTGACTCGTTAAAAATTCACGGAAAGCATCGAGTTTTTCTTCGTTGAAGTTGTTAAAATTTCACGAAGAACATTGAGTTTACTCCGTCTCCTCGTACTCATAACCAAATGAGCCATATGTCCATTGAAAATAGGTTTCTCACTTTATCTGGATTCAATGGAATAACTCATGGAAAAAGAACTGTTTTGGGCTTACTATTCTCCCTTCGTTGTGCCCGGTTATCAAACATGACAAAGGTACCCCCCAGAGTTGTCTTTTATGATGTTTTTCAGACTCTCTAAATATGAAAAGATCACCGAGTTTACCCATTTGGACTCGTTAAACTTAATCAGATGGGGAAAATTTGGACAAAGTGGATACTTATTCTGTTATATTTTAAAGGTTTATTTGGCAGCACAAATTCTTGAACATGGCACTTCCTAGAAAACTCACTTGCAATTAGTCGAACCCTACCATCTATGAGTTTAGCCTTCGTATGCCAATGTTCTTACATTGGTGAATCCTGACACTCTTTGATGTTCATTAAGCCTAAGCTGCCTAGTACCTTGTTATAGTGCCTTCTATTGTTCAAGAGGATCCTGCTATCTACTGCTCCTTGTATCAGCCAAGCCATCATATACTAGAAATTATTGGTCGTCAGTTACTCCCATTTTCTCTTGACTATCTCCAAAACAAAATCATCTTTTCCCATTTTGTGTCGATTGATATAGGATGCCTTAGTGCCTACCTTTCGACAGATCTCTTCCTATTGACCTCAACATCTTATCTAGGAAGTTGATCCAGAAACACATCAGTACCCGGGTACTTGCAGACATCAGTGGCATGTCACCTTGTGTTTGGTTGGGGGTTCTCATTATTGGCTCTCGATCGAATGATTCCATGAGTGTTCGATATCAAAACCTTTTATTCACACTCCCTATATTGTATTGTGCATCTTGGGAACCATCATCCTTATCGGTAACCACCCTCACGTCTGTTAATAGTTTTTGTTATTTACTAGTAATCAGACGATTTCCAGCATGTTCGACTACAACTCCTTCATTCACATGTGCAGAAATATGCAGTTTAGTGAAGCGGCGACCAATACCTTGGGTTGAGGCTTACATCATTTCAGCTATGTTTCCTCTCCCAAGATGCGATATTGTTTTCAGAGACAAATTATCAGTTTGATCCTGTCATGACACAAGCTTCCACCTTGTACTTATCAGTGGACACACTGGTCATATCTCTATTTTAGAGAAATCATTTTGATCAAGCTACTGAGCATGGGAATGCCCAACTCAAGACAGATACTATATTTTCTGACAAATGTTGTTGTTTTAGGTTTTCCTTAGTCCTCCAATTCCTCTCATTCTACTACACTTATTATAAAGTATTTCAACCATCGTCTTCGCCTCTGACCTCACACTTTAGGGGGCATCTGTTATAGGATAAATGACCTCCTCATCAGCTCAGAGGAGAAGGTAACATGGAAGGAAGAAAATGACCTAGACAAGACCCATTTTTTTCCAAGGTAATGCACCCTAGGAACAACTAGGCAGAGTTATAACACACCCTAGCCATGCAAAGGGAGAATTAATGCCTAGGATAATGCTCTATCTTTCCCAAGGGGAAAAATTGTCCATGTTTGAATGTGAAAAGGGAAATATCTTACAGAAAAATGACTGGTATTTCCAGCTTTTCCTCAGAAATATTCAGTTCAAAATTAGAAAGTAATGGCACAAAAATTTTATTAGACATTTCTAAACACAACTGAGCTCCTATGGAAGGAAAAAGTAAAGAAAAGTGAGGACACATCTAGATCTTTCCCGATTTGAACTGGTTGAAAGAGTGGCAAGGTTTGTCCTCTCCATTTCCTATAAATTGGAGGTGTGGGCTCTTGGTCTAAGGTTGAAGGTTTGATTATATGTGGAGCAAAATTTCATTGTTGTAGTGTGAGGCTTGAAGATCGGTGAGGTTCATTGAGGACTCTCTACCTTGAGCATCATCACACTCAGATATAGAGAAAGAGAGAGAGGAATTGGAAGGATGAGGAGGGCTTGGTGCAACTGACGGTTGTAATCCTCCATTTTATAAATCAATAGAACTGTATCTGTTTTGTCCATTCGATGCCTCAGTGTCACATTTCTTGTTCATTTGTCTATGTAGCATGATATGAATGGCTTAGATATGCATAGTTAATGTCACTTATATACTAGTTTAATTGTTAGAAAGCTATATTTTCATGAATATTACACAGGTGCTTTGATTGGTTGCAGGATCTAGATTTGGAGCCGGTGAAGAATGAAGTCTACACCGCTTCTTAGCACTCTCCATAGGATTTGTTGTCCACAAAGAGGTAATCATTCCAAATATTTATTTGTCAATTTCATATTAGTATGAACATGTATGCAGTATCTTTAGAAATTTACAGCTAATCTTATAGTCTACCTTGGGCACGGGAAAGCCCTGAGAGGTATACCCCATAACCACCACCCAAGCATATCACCCTATAGCAGAAGATCATAACAATAGTGACTATACTGGATTTGAAAGGATGAGAGAGTACACAAAATTTTTCATACTTGGTAAGTCTATCAACTATCACCATGATGACACTCTTTCCTTTGGACTTGGGTAAACCTATGATAAAATCCATTGAGACCTCCTCCCAACAATGACTTGGAATGGCTAATGGTTGTAAAAGACATAGGGTCTTAATTTTTGCTGGCAAACCAAAACAAATTCCACAAACTTCTGAATGTCATATTTAAGTCCATCCCAAAAAAATGCCTTCTTGACCTTGTGGTAACTTTAAAAAAATACTGAGTACCCTACTATAAGAGAGATGTGCAATTCCAAAATAATTTTTTTCTTGATTTGTGAGTTCTTACATAGGTATGAGCAATCTTTGTACCACAATGAATCATTTTTCTAGATAAATGTATCTGATGCACTGGGATCTTGTTTCAAATTTTGAATGAGTGTCCACACCTCTTCATCATTATTCCATTCATCCCTTGCTTCAGTTTTCCAATCCAGCTGGATAATAGAAATGGCAGAGATTAATGCTTCCACATCCTCATACATTCCTGGGAGTGCATCTACGACAACACTTTTCTTCCATTTTTTTTAGATGATTTCAAAATCATAACCCAACATCTTTGTGACCCATTTTTCGACTCTTCTGAATAAAAAATTTGTTCCAAGAAGTATTTAAGACTATCATGATATTTTTTTACCTTGAAGTGTCTTCCCATTAGGTAGGGGCACATTTCTTCAGAGCATGTAGTATTTCAAACATTTCCCTCTCATAAATAGGTTTGTTTAAATACTTTCCCTTGATTGGATTAATTTCAAAATAAATGGGTCTTCCTTCTAAGACTTGGTGATATAAGACTTTTGCGATCTAAGAATTTTATATTTAACCTTTTTAATATTTCTTGAATACTTAAATAATCCCCTAACAACTAATTAAATAACTAATAATTATTTAAATGATATCCTTAACAACTAATTAACAAACCATCTCAATAATGACTAGCTTTCTAACGACTAGTTTTAACAGCTATATTCGGGCAATGTTGCATCGTTACTATTTATTCATGATGATTGATTTAATTTTTTCACCTTGTCTTGAGGATGAACCACATTAGCTGGTTTGAAACTTTGACCAAATCATAAGAATGTGATTAATCTAAAATACTTCTTTCTACCCTATAAATATGTTGAACATGATCTTTCCAAGACTTGTATATTAGTAAATCATCAAAAATTGCTAACACAAATTTTCCAAGGAAGGGTTTGAAAATGGAATTACTCAAACCTTGAAATGTGGAAGGTGAAGGCCAAAAGGCATGACCCAAAATTCATGATGACCTTCATGAGTTATGGATTCTTTTTTTGTAATGTCTTCATTATAATTTGATGATATCCTAAGTGAAGATCCAACTTGGTGAAGTAAATTGCTTTGTGTAGCTCATCCAACAATTCATCAATGACAGGAATGGAAAATTTATCTTTAATAATGAGCGTATGGAGCTCTCTATAATATGGACACATATGTCATGGTCCATCCTTCTTGTGTGCCAATATTACTAAACAAGAGAAATAAATTTGGCTAGGTTGAATTATGCCTACCCGTAACATTTCTACAACCATACATTCAATTTCACTCTTCTGGGTATAGGATATTTGTAAGGTACGATGTTTTGAGGAACACTTCCTAGAATCAAGTGAATAACATGATCATGATCACGAATAGGTGGGAGACCTTTGGGAGTCTCAAATACATTGGAATAATTGTCAAGGACTCTTTGGAGATCTAGATAAATGGATGACTTAGATGTTTTAACATATAGTGATGGAAGGGTGATGGTGGGAACCCATGGTTCTGGTTTCGAAATTAACCTCCCTTGGGAAGGTTGAGGCACTATCGTAGGTATTATGAATGGCGAAAGTTACCTGCCATTTGACACATAGAAGTAAAAAAATTGTAAAAAATTATATCACTTAGGAATTTGTGTTGCTTTGTTTTGGTTTCCTTCCCAAACGTAGGTCTTGTGAATGGTTTAGTTTTCATTACAAACGACTTTGGCATTTCTTTTTCTTAGCACCACAGCTCAAATCACGGGTGTAGCAATCAGTTGTGGTTCCACGGGGTTTGGCTCATGTGGTAAATGGTCTTGATTTACTCTCTCCTTTATTACTGTTAACAGTGACATGGTGTCTTTTACTGGGCTCAGCAGATTCATCGTTTTTACCGAGAAGGCAATATGGTTAAACCTAGAGAGTTTTTCAATCTGGAGTCAGAAGTGGAGGATATCCTAATTTTCTCGGGGATGGAGCCAACTAAGAAAAACTTTGCTAAGTTGGCTCTTCCACCTCGATATATAGATGGCATACAGATTGTTGAAATGTTCTCGTGGAGTTTGGGAGATAGTTTGGGTCCTTTGGATGTTGTTGACTCTAGTCCCTTCAGAACGTTTCCTAGAAGTCATGAAATTTTTCCTTTGGAGGGTCAGAATCCTATTGAAAATGGGCAAGCTAGGTCAAAAGGTGTTGCAAAGGTTCCTCAAGTAATTCATTTCCTTTCTCTTCAAACCCTTTCTCCTGTTTTTCCGTCGGGTATTTTAGAAGATATAATTTATGGTGTTGGTCTGGGTTCAAATGTGAGGTTGAAATTATGCTTATAAAACTTTGGGGATAGGAATTAGATTTTGGGGAATCCCTTATCAGGTGCTCATATAGGTGGCTTAGGAACACAATTTTTGTTTATGGGTTCAAGTGTCAAACATTCACATGTTACGGAAGAGAGGCTTGGCGATGCTATTTCTCAGGAAATATGGGGACGTAGGAGGTTCTTGGCAGAGAATTTTATAGAGAGGAGGTAGGGGAGAAACTTGGTCTTCAGTCTCATCGAAAGGGGGATACGTATGAAAACCCTTATTATTTATTAGCCCAGGAGGTGGGGGTTTTCCCCTAGGGTTTAGCCTCAGAACCAGAGGAAAAATTGTAGTTACCCTGGGTTTTGCAACCGGGTTAGAGTAGGTGGAAGCGTGGCTTAGATCAAACTAAGTAGAAGGGGTAAAGTATTCAGATGTTATATCATCCTTAGTCCCAACTCAAACTATTCTTTAAGCAGGGTCGAAGTGAAAAAAAGGGAAAGTAATTAAGAAAAATTTGAGTCTCCAAGTCTGGTATTAGGTGTAGAAATTCAAGTCGACATGGCTATGGAGGCCTCGAAGACCATCCTAGTTGGTAGAGCACACAAAAAATTATTCTTTGCCCAATTTATTTTTGAATGGATTGAAAAATCTTAGGGGGAGGCCCCAGATAAGGAATTGGAAGTGTTAACCTTGGAAAAGGGATGGTTCATGATCAAGTTCGCAAACAAAGAAACCTAATGGGTGTTGGCACACAATTTTTGTTTTGGAATTATTCTTATTCTTTTCAAACGGTGGACACCTATATTTTCTTGTATCTTAGTTTTCCTAGTCCCTATAAAGGGTCTAATCGAAAAATCCATTTACATATTGACGGGTATTCCTATGTGCATATTATTGATTATGAGCACTTACCGTTCATGTGCCATAGGTGTCATAAACATGTCCACTTAGTGAAATAATCCCCACTGGGAATCAGTAGGAGGCATAGACAAAGGGGAGGTATTAGGAATTATTATCGAGCTCAATTGGATCAGTTAGATCTGAATGAAAGGTTCGAACAGATTCAAATGGAGGAGGAGTTTCAGTAGCATGAAGAGGGGTCGATCTCGATGGAAGGAATGGAGAAATAGATCATTTAATCCAGGGATCCCCATTGTTGGAGTGATGAATCAAGCCTTGGTCATCTTGGACCCTGCTAAACCCACAATGGATATGGAGGGTACTGCTACTCGATCCCCACCTATCCTTGTTTCCCTTGATCTTTTATTAAATTCTATTCATTCGCCTGGTCCTTCTAGGCCTCATGGAAATGAGCTTCAGTGCATAAAAAAACTTTCTATGGCCATGGAAAACATTATTAGTACCATCCCAAAACTATCTATTAACACTATACCCTACAAATTCCGACCATGGGATAAAATTTTTTTTACTTTTGATGCCATTGGTGGGTTGGGTTTTCATCCTACACTTGATAAGCCTCGAAAAATAAGGGGTTGTAAAACTGATATATCTAAAGCACAATCAAAATTCATGGTTGACATTGTAGATGAGAAACCATTATTTCTTAAAGGGATGCTTAGAGCGATGCAAACCCCCGTCATTGCTTCTAAATGATCCTATTGTATTTCAATTGTAGAGTGTTAGCTAGCACCCATAAGAAACTAGCTCTAAAATATTTCTTCCTTAATTATTGTCCAGATGTGATTATGCTACAAGAGACTCTGGGACAAGGTGATCTAGTTGTGGCATCCCTCCAAAAAATGCTACCGGGTTGGACATTTATGACCATTGATGTTAAAGGAATATCCAGAGGTTTAGCCATGGGACTAAAAGACAGTGCTATAAAACTAAAAAAATCTTGGGGATCTAAATTGGTAATTGGTGCAGATATCATTCTATTGAATTAGCCATATATTTCACTATTGTTAATATTTATGGACCCTCTCAGGAGATATTTTCTTTCTGGAACAATCTTCTCCCAAAGTATTTTATGCAAGGTCCCAATTTGGTGGTGGGTGGAGATCTAAATTTCTCCCTAGGCATGTCTGAAACTTGGGGTATGTTGGCTAGAGGGAAGATGACCCAGGTTCATAGTTAGTGCATAACCAACAAAAACCTCTTACTACTGGCCCTTTCGGCAATGACATGATTGCGTAGGCCAAAGTCTCACCCAAAGCAGTATGGGGGATGATGGAACCAGGTTTCCACACCCCGAGAGAGAATTAAATGAAGGAGGCACCTTAATATCTGCTTTAACACACATACTGACTTGTGCACTAGAAACCCTAACCAGAAACCCTAAGTTAATTATCACCGTTTAATCCTGTGCGTGCACACAGATAGAAAATCCACAATTCCTTAAACAATTCTAACAGTGTGATATTCATCCCTTACAGAACTAGATCTATGCAATTAACATTCAAGTCAACAGTAAAATAGGTACACAATCGATCTAATCACAAATAATCTAACTCATATGCATGAACAGAAATCATATGTGAAAAGATATAACATAAATAGATTATAGATGCATTTAGTACTAAGAGTTACCCAAACAGTTCTTTATTCATCAATAGTTTTCAAAACCCTTACTATCCTTCACATCTACCCGTGCACACAGCTAGTGGGGTCCACACATAGTCCAACTGAGGTCTTCACACACACAGCTAGTAGGATCCTTTTAGACACAGACGCTTACACACATTCGCTTTAGAGCTCAATCAAAAATACCTAAAATTTCATCAAAACTATCTTATATGACTCGATCTATACTTCTACTTATACCTTATTCTGCGCTCATCCTAAGGTCCACAAACCATGGTTTGAGACTCCTAGATTTACCCTTTAGCCCATTAAAAAACATGAAGGGACTTTGACCCACCCCAAAGCCCCTTGACTATGCATTTCTTAGTGCGCACAACTCAAAACTAAAAAAAATACTATTATTTACTCCAAAAAATGAGGTCCTAAGGGACCCTGCTCCAATATTCCCCCAACACAATCTTGTGTCATCCCAAGCCATAGAGGCATTGGGGTCTTCATCTTAGTCTTCAACTCCTCGATGGTGGTGGTGAAGGGCACAAGGACGTCGATGCTCTAATCAGTAGCACTTTGAGCTGTATCTACCAAATTCTAAGAGGTAAGCCCCTCTACTGCGAGACTGATACTTTTTGTAAGTCTACATCAGGTTCTTGATAACAGCATCTATGTCCTTATATAGTTTCATTGATTCATCTGCCCACAACTTCTTTTGGGTGGTCAAGATGTCTTTCTTCCTTCGCAGGTCTTTAACTTCATCGTGCAACACCTAGGTCATCTGCAATCATGCCATTATCTGAGCAAGAAAAAATGTGGCCAGCACCTCCTAAATCTCATCGAACGCCTGCTCTTTGGCGCATAGTTCCTACGATATTTTCTTCACCAGTGGATCGATCTGTACCGAAGTCCACAAGCCCATATTTTTTTCCAGGAGTTAAGTACCCTTTGTGACTGTTGCTGTTATTATTTTTGATGCTTCCTTAACTAAGGCAGCGCGTTGCGCTCACACTTTCGACAAAATTTCTTTTTGGAGCTTCATCTACAACTCCACAATCTGCTGCTCAAATTCTATCTTAACTGCTTGCACTTATGAGTGGGAGGCCTTCAGGGCTGCCACTAATCCTTCGATTTTGGCTTGGGGCACAGCAGAAGTAGGGATAGAAACCTCAGGAAGGTCACCATAAATTCAATCAATCAAGCTTTCCAATTTTGTGCATTGTGCCACCACTGCTTGCGGAGTCATATGAGCCTGCAGAGAATCTTCTATGCGCGCGACAACCTTCTACTCGGCCTCTCAGAGCTGCTGGTGCATGAGCGCCTCACGACACTGCAACTCATCTGTGATTATTTTCAGTATCACATGCAGCTTCCCGTTGGGAAGCATGGACTGGTTGATTTCAACCTCTGGACATGTTTGTACTTGTGTGCAAAAGGCTGGTTGTTCCATGGTAAGTGCGTCTCCAGGGGATGGGAAAATTCGTCTATCTGTGGTGCTGATAATCATACTGGTGCTCACACTCAATTATCCGGCCTCGCCTGAGTCATGCTCGGTTGAATGTTGTCAGTTTTTAGCTGAAGGACCTGCAACCCGGTCTACAGTGACTCTACCATAGCTTCGCACTACTCTTCGAGCACAGTCCACCAATCCTAGGAGGCATATGCAACCACATATGTGATTTTTTCCAAGTCATCCTCCTTGAGGGTGACTTCCTCCATGCCTCTTATCTTTGAGACTTTTCACTTATTGCACGTGCCCTTGGGGGTTTCAGTGTTGCGCTTGGTACCTCTGGGGGACTCAGCTCTAGTACCATCTTGGCCATCTGTGCCACCAAGATCAGTGTACTACTTCAAATCATCTTCCTTCTCCGCTTCTTCCTCAGCTTCTTTATCTTTGTCCTTCTCAACGACCTTCTCCGCTTCTTCCTGCTTCTTCCTCGGCGGTGTTTGTTGTCTCTTTACCAGATGTTGAGGCTGTGATAGGCTGGGTGGAGCCTAACCTAGTCTTCCATGCATCGGGCCAAGTCATAATGACTTGGTTGATTTCAACCTCTGTCACCATGTAAGGCTGGTTGTACCATACTGGATCTTTGTGCGACTAGATTTGCACATTGTGCATTTACACCTTGAAGTCTACAATGGCCTTGTATTTGTCATGCGTAGCTGTGGAAAACCATGGCCCTGAGTCAATAGCTATGGCTAATGCGCCTTCGAACAAGACCCAAAAGATCTTATTCTCCATTATGCGCTTTAGGTCTGTTGAGTCCCACAAATTGGCATAGCGCTCCCCTTCAAAAACACTAGGTTCGACTTCTAGGAGGACTGTGCTCTCTGTGTATTATTCCCAATTAGTCCTAAACTAATTGGAATATTTGTTTTAGTTTTATTTCTTTTTTTTAAGAATAAAAGAGAAAAGGAGGTTCATAATACTCCTTAAATAAGAATAAATCAATGCCAAATGTGAAAAAGGCGAAATCTTGGTTGTTTAAACCAGCACCCTTAGGTGTGAAAGGGGTTGGATATTTTGACTGGGTCAACCTTGACCAAATCTACTGTGCTGTCATGGAGGAGTGGCCATTAATGAGACACAATGCAATTTTAGATGGAGATGGCTTGTGTGAAAGAAGTGATCTCATTGGAAGTGGTTTAGGGTTTGCAAGCTCTTAACTTATAAAAGGAAGGGGATGGCAACATGAGAAGGTTTTTGATGATTATGTTATTTTATGAATATATTGTCTATTTATACATATATCATTCTCTTGCTGTTTAGCTAAGAATAATGTTGTTTAGCATTGGGTGTTCCTGATCGGGAATCCCACCTCCTTCCTTAAGAGGCATCTTGGAAGAGTTTGCATTCTATTGTCCACTATCTGGCTGTAGGCCAAGCTTCTTCTTTCAACTACAACACAGATCCTGTTGAGGGTTTGGTTGTTTTTGCAAGCTGTAGCAAGTGGAGGCCATTTCAGTGGAGAAGAGTTCTATTCCACTGGGAGGAGAGTATTGGATGTATTGAGCTTCATTTTCTGATCTTGGCATGTGGCCAACCACATTCTAAACCCTACAACACAGTTTTACTTCCAGATCTGCATTATTCATGTAGGTGCTTTTGCAGGGTCTTTTGGCACACCATCTAGAGAGTTGGTTTTCCATTGTTGGGGATCTGCCCTTCACTTTGGAGATCCATTGGAGGGATCATTCTCTTTTTCATACCAGATCAGATCCAATTCCATATCTGAATATTTATGTAGATCTATAGTCTTAAAACTTGTTATTATGAATCCTTTGTCGAAGTGTACGAAAAAGGACCACTTTAGCTACGCATAACTAATAGCCCTAACAACAAAAGTGGCTGCCAATATCTTCAGATCTGCGGTTAGTTGAACATAAAAGAGCTGCAAAAACCAGATCTATGCATGGAAAGACATTAAGCAGAAAAAATAAGGGTTTGCTCCATATACCAATAGACAAGACAAGAACAATTTTTTGAAAGAATTTTTGTATTAATTGGGCACCTGGGAGGAAAACAAGAAGGCGTATCCAATTCTCCTCAGTGGGATGGGTTCTTGGAAGTCCTCAGCACTTCAGATCTAAGATTTCTCTCTCTTGTTGGTGTAGAAAACCCAATGCAAAGAATAGAGCTCAAAGGGAGCTCACACAACAAATAATGGAAAAATGTGACCAAGCGTATAGATCCAGAGTGATCTAATAGGCAACAAAAGGTGAAGAATGATAGGAAAACCCCTCCTATTTATAACAAAATATTGGGTCATTCTAGATCTTGGTGCATGTTTAAAATAATGTTAACCAAATCTAGATCCACCTTTTATGGAATATTTTATTATATTTGTTGGAGGGAAAAGGTATTTGACTTGGGTCAAATCCCTAGATTTGTCAAAAATAAATAAATGAATGATTTATTTATCTTTTTAAGAAAGTAGTTGAAAGATAATCAAATAAATAATGATTTATTTAATTATTTGTGGGTGATTTGGTCATATTTAACAAGGAATATTATCTAAATAAGATTTAAATAATTATTCCTAGAAAATAATAAGATAAATAAAGGTTTATCTAATTAATTTCTTTGTTTTGGGTTAAACATGACTAGGAATAATAATTAAATTATGGTTTAATTAATTATTTCATGAGGAAAATCAAACAAATATAGGTTTGTTTAATATTTCCTTTTGGGGTTTCCTGTTTAGACCATAAACAACCTAATAAATGTGGTTTATTAAGTTATTTTACATAGTGAAAGCAATTTTATTTAGGGTAAAATTGGTCTTACATGGTGTACTTGGGTCCATCTAATGATAATAGGTTATATGACCAAAAATTGGTGTAACAGATTGCCCCCCCAACGTGCGAGTGTCAAGAGAAAATCGTATGACCGAAGTACGTTGTAAGAACTCAATCACTAGACAACAAAAGGGAAGTTAGAGAGAGAAATGCAAGGTAGATAGTGTGCTGAAGAACTAGACCCTGAGGAGACGAGACTCGCAGGTGCAACAAGTCTCTTTTTATGAGAGGGTACCTGTGCTGAAGGCAGCGGGGGAGGCATACCTATGCCCGCCGAGACAAAGTACAAAAGAATAGTGTGTCCAGTAAACAAGGGACCGAGCCATAAAGTACAGCCGACATAATCATGAGCCAGATAAAAATACAATGAGGAATCCCACATACATGCTGTGCCTGGGATAACAGCCAGGACTTATAAAATAATATCTGAGTACATGAGAGACAAATACAACCCAAATGCCCCCTGTAAATGGGGAAGGGCTCACAAAATCTGACTGATACATGCAAATCAAAGAGGCGTTGCAAGTGGCTAAGGCCAACATCATCAAATATCTGGAGCTGCATCGAAGGCTGCAAGGAGGAGGTCATCCGAGCATGTGGGGGGCTACCTACAGGGCCACCCCCTCATGAGGGTTGAGACATATCACACACACCCAGGGATCATCAAGAGTTGCTGCTGTATCACTGAACCATCAAGTATACGGATCTTGGTCATGCTGAAAGGAGCTAGAGTGGAGAAACAATCAAGTCAAAGGGAAATGAGAGATTCCTTTGCCTGATCTGAGGCACCGAATAAGAGTGGAAGTTGGAACCAAGGTACACCGCCCTCTAGACCTGGCTTCTGGAATGAATGAGCTGATGTCGACAGAAGGAGGTCCGCCATAGGTGAGGCAATGAGGGGTCCTCAACTAAGGCACGAGAGAAAATAGTAGAGCGACGGACAGACTGACACTAATGATGATGGTGAAATGGAAAGGACTGAGTAGCGAATGGACGACTTCCCTTAGTAGAGCATAAAGGGCATGAATGACATGGCAGCGACTGACGCAATATCATAAGGGATAGGGGACAGTGGGACTGAAGGTCATAATGTGCAACACAAGAGAGAGACTAAGAAATGAAGGATGGAGGGCTATAGCGGGGTACAAAAGGACTCGGGATAGACTCCATGAATGCGATGATGACTCAACTTGGATGCTCTAAACAAGGGTGACGCGATGGAGCTGCCACATAGGAAAGGCCTGATGGGGGACCATGAAAACATGAGTACAAGATGGTAACTGATGATGAAAATCGACACGAACGAAGACAAGTAAGGGGGAAAATGGTGCTCCAAGTACAAGTGTCGTAAGTGAGGAAGTTCGATTTTAAGGAGAGGTGAAGTGATCCTTCTTGGACAAAATAGGTCCTAGCAAAGGATGAAAGTACAAAAAAGATGTTGGCTATCTAACAGAAAATAAAACACGCATCTCAGAAGGGAAATGCTAAGGGTAATATTTCTTAAGATAGAGTGCATTACGAGGAGGAGGAAAAGGATTGCCTTTGAAGTCCTCTAAAAGGTATGCCCCCTTACCAAGATCCTTATTGATGACGTAAGGGCCTAGCCATAATGAGTCGAACTTCCCGTGACCAAGGACATCATGGGCCTTGTCATATACTAGAACAAGGTCGCCTTCGTGAAAAGGACGAGGCTAGAATTTTCGGTCATATTGAGCTTTGGTGCGTTTCTTGGCCGCTTCCATGGTTTGCAATGCAACACGGCGGTCTTTAGAGGCACACTCAAGCATGATAAGTCGTTGTTCTAGTGGTTGGGTGTTAGGGAGAAGTTCAACAGCCAGATGAAGGGAAGGGATTTCATACTCAATCGGTAAGACAGCCTCCTCTCCAAAAACAAGGGTAGGAGGGTTATGATTGAGGGGCATAGGTGCCCCCGAGCATGGTGTGGTCATGCCAAAATGTATCTAGAAAAAGGGGAATCTAAACACATTTTAATGATGTGGTGTGCCATTTGTTCTCGTTATGGTTATGCAGTTTGAGAAAGGAAATGGAGGATTACCAATCTCTGTTGGTACTGCATATAGGGACAAATGGACTTTAAGTTTCCAAGTTGGCATACCTGGTGTCACTATCCCAAAAAGAGGATTGGGAGATAATGAACGGATGCTCTCATAGAAAAGCTATAGGTTGGTCAACAATAATGTCTAAGAGACTGGGTTGCTCATGTAATATGAGGGAACGATAAGGGGTATCATCCCTAGAGTGATCTGAAGTGATATGGGACTCTAGAGGTTCTTCTAAATGTGAAAGAATACTGGGACTAAAGTCAACACGACCAAATACGCTAGGAGAGTTGTGGAGAATTGCTTCTCTTGGTCTCTCAAATGTGGGTGCCCCCTTACCCAAACATTGGGTTTCAATGTAATGGCCACAAGGTGGATGTGGTGTGAACGCCTGGGTTCATGGGGTGAGTGAATAATGCACATCCGGGTGGGATTTTTTTCCATAATGTCGGCCATCGTGATAGAAGATGGGGTGACCGGTAGAAAGACTACCTAACGTAGAAGCGACCCGAATCATCATCATGAGAAGAGAGGTTCACATGCGCATCGTCACGAGGGGTGACCGAAGAGTAAGTAGATAAAGGATCTACCGATGTTGAGCCCAAGATGATCGCTGAAGGAAGGTCAAGCGAAACAACAGGGGAGGATTCAGATGGAATGTTTCCCGAGGGTATCATGGATGATGATAGGTAGAAAATGCTGGACGAAGGCTCCGTCATCTCGACATTAGGAGGGGGAATGTCAATGGGAGCAGTCATATCTAGTAGTTCTGCTGAAGCAGAATGCGCAAATACGGGAGAGGTGGACTCATTGCGCTTGGCCTCGAATTGGTGGACCGCGGCTAGAGAGGGGCGGAAATCCTCGAGGCGGGGACAAAGATGGGTGTAATGGCCATGGAGATCACACAAAGCACAGGGGTGGTTGGTGTGAATAGTCTTTGGGTTCTTGATCGTGGTCGCGGAAGGAACAGAGGCTTCCGGGACCGTGGACTCAGGGAATGTGACATTAACCATGGGCTTGAGATGAAGCAATTCAGGACAGTTATGGGTGGTGTGGCTGACAACATCACATAAAGCACACTGGATGGTATGCTTTGGAGGCCGAGGAGGGGCAGGGTTTGTCGGGGCAGCCTTGTCCTTTGATGCCCCCTTGCGAGCTTTGCCCTTCTTACCCGAAGCGGTCGCAACAGGAGGTGGTTCCTGTTGAGGTGACTGAGGCACTGTTGTAGCGGGAGAAGTCATGGGGACCATTTGAACCGAGGTCAAAGCAATATAAGGTTTGGGTTGACCAGGCGGGGTTGCAGCTGGAGGATCATGGTACCAGACGGGAATCCCAAGGTTCAAGTTAGGAAGAGAGAGGGTGGCCATGACCGGTACCGTGTACACTCCTGGTGGGGGAGCTAGGAACGGTATCTGACCAGAGGGGTAATGGCTAGGTAGGATGGCTCCTAAATGGCTAAGGCTTGGAGGAACCATGCCAGGAGGATAAAGAGGCTCATGACTACCAACTGCAAGTGAAGGGCTAGGAGCAGGTTGTGGAGGGCAAGGTTGCTGACCAGCCGAAGCAGGTTGCTTGAGAGCAGCCCGAGACGATTGGAGCATGCAAACATTCGATGAGCTGGGGTCAGAGATAGGAGGAGGAGGAAGACCAGGGAAGGTTCCGAGCAAAGAGGAGTCTTTGTAGACGCCAGGAGAGACATTGGTCAAGGAATCGACGGTGTGCTTGTTGGCTACAGAAGAGATGGTCGTCTCAGGTGAGGTCTGAGATTTTGGCTCATGATATGTTAACTGGTCAATGGTGACTATCTTTCCATTGTGAGGAAAAGACATCTTACGAAAAACTGCGGACGGGACAACAGACATGGCATAGGTGTAGCTTCACCCCAATAGAATGTTGTAGTCTAGTGGGGCGTCGATGACTTCGACGTCAACGCAAACAGTCTTACGGGCGAGGGTGATAGGACAATTACGAAACAGGCCAATGGGCTAGGAGGCGTGGCCGTCCCACGCTCGAAGGGTGATCGTGGAAGGGGCCAACTCAGGGGATCCGAGTTGCTTCCAAACCGAAGCAGACATCACACAGGTGGATGCCCCCTCATCAATTATACACCGGGAAACGTTGGCGTTCTGGATTTTGACTGGGATTTGGAAGGCGACGGAAGCAGGAAGAGGAGGATGGTCCAATTGATGGGCGTCGAAAACAATCATTTGGTCATCAGCAGGATCTACAGTGCCCACGGCAGATAGTAGAGCCTTATTTTGGGAAGGGCATGATTGGAGGAGTTCCAATGTGGAAATGGCAGCAGGAGATTGCGCCAAATCATCTACTATGCTATACGAATGAGCAGCTCAACCAGAAGCAGCATTTCGA